>CM037873.1:55460013-55847513 GCA_021292105.1 Anadara kagoshimensis | reverse complement strand
CAGAGAGAGAGAGAGAGAGAGACAGAGAGAGAGAGAGAGAGAGAACAAGAAAATAACATACGGAAAAACACAGTTTAAAATATAAATACAATAAACAAATTGATATAATCAACGCCCATAAATTTATAAAAATACATAATATCAAATGCGAGAGAGAGAGAGAGAGAGAGAGAGAGAGAACGGTGTTGTGTCATCACACACACACACACACACACCACACACACACACACACACACACCAGATTAAAATATAAAAGTTGTCAATAATTTTCATACAAGACACATATTCATTGGTAAATTAAATATCTATATAAAATATTTATAAAACAACGTAAGCCCAAACTCTTCTATAGTGAACAAGTTGTTTGGTTTATACATCACACTGACATTTTGTAAAAGTTTTATAATATTTTCAACACCAATTACATCGTCAGCAACACTTTAACCAATTTTTTGTCTATCTTATCATTTAATCTTTTTATTTACAAAAGTTTTTTGGTATAAACCGGTAATTTTACTAAGAACAGTCAGAAAATCTCTAAGTAATTTTACAAAAAATACCAAGTACCTAAAAGCCAATTAACAAATCTAGGTTACATGCCACGTGAATCATATTTCTGATTTATAAAATTATAAATCTTTCACAAATGTCATGGATTGTTATTTGTCACACACACACACACCACACACACACACACACACACACACACACACACTTTCAAGTTGATGTGTGAAGTATTTGCTGAGAAAATTTTCGAAATTGGTTTTCGACAGAAAGACATAGGTACACAACTTTAATTACATCAAATAAAGCGAATGTCCTATTTTTCATCAGTTTGGACCAATATGCAGAGATTGTCCTTAATTAATTATAACTTGTTGTAAGAACTAAATCTTAAATATAAAAATATCTATGGTCTAGCTACAGTATATTTATAAACAGCTAAAGTAATCAACACAAAAGTATAAACGTAAAAAACTAGAACATATCAGTATTTGTTTGCATTTGTGACCTTGACAATTCAACACATGGCTTTTATTCATATATCAATATGATCAGCCAGTTACTACAATATCCTAATATACATGCTTATATACAAAAAAAAGTTTATAGTTTTCGAGATAATTAATAATTTCAGTATCCTTTTGCATCTCTGACCATTACATTTTAACCCATGAAACAGTGGTAATATGATCGTTAGGCTACAACCTACAATATTCTTATATACAAACCTATACAAAGCGTTTATATTTACACATACACTATTTTTAGCAATTCCCCTTCCATTGTATTATTTCTGCACCTACGTCTACAATTTGTGCAAATCTGAAATTATGATTTACTTGAACTATCTATGATATATCTAGTGTACTTTCTGAGAAGATTTTAAAAGAGTTTTCCAGTATTCTACTCATCAAGATTTATATCGCAAACTCTCTGTCACAAACCGTTTCGAATTTATATTTACATTTTCAATTTCATTACCTGTGAAGTTGTTGACTAAAACCATTAACTTCGACTTCGACAAGTATGTTTAGTCGAGACTTAAATGTATTTATTCTATCTCTTTCTGAATGATCTTTTTCTGCAATTATAAACATGGGGAATAGGCTTCAAGATACTTAAATAAACGACAAGAAGCATGCAGATAAAAGTAATAAAGAACTGATGACGTTTGATTAAAGACCTTTGCAAATAGTTTGCTGTTAAATCAAATATTGTAAATTTGATCCCGTATTTAAAACAAAACATGTCCTCTTGTTTTTTTAAGAACTTGGATCGAAAAAACCTTTTTGAATCAACACTGCAAGCATTATAACTGACTATATACCATGTCCATTCTACACCCGATCATAGGTAATTTGGTACTCTGAGTAGCACTGGTCTAGGCTATATACGACAAATTCTCGGAAATGTCTACTATGAAAATTTCCAACAATGAAATCGAAGGTTCATGGTGCGGTTTTCACATCGAATATTCGCAAAATTACCCATAAACACACACACAGCATGCCTGCGCGCGTGCAAAGGTATTACTATATCCCCTCTCTTCTGAGGGCGCGGGTATATTTATTACCTCGTTTTTATGCAAGACTTTTAAAATAAGCCATAGTTTGTAAATTAAGTCCAGTATATACATAAGTTAATATATTAAGAATTGGTTGGGACTGAAGAACCGCTACCGGTTAATTTGACCAGAACCAAAGTTAAAGGTTTAAATGTGATTTTTTTACTGTAGCGGTGGAAGACTTAGTAATAATGAGAAGAAACGGTGCAAATACAACTAGTCCTAAACTTCGTTTGGGCGCCCAGATAATACAAATGTAATAAGAAACAGTGCAAAAACAATAAACTACCAAACTTCGATGGAGGTATTAAATCTTTGAACTTATAACCTTAATCTTATACTTAGTATCAAAATCAACATTATATCAATACCTACAAAATTGTAATACACATGCCTATACAAAATGCTTATAGTTTTCAAGATAATACACCATTTTAAAAATTCCTTTGTATCTGTGACCTTGTCTCTGAACTCATAATTTTCAGCTATATATCAATATATAAACAGGTTCTTTCAAAATTAACATCACCCCTATATTTCCAAAAAGAAACATCACTCTCTTATGTCTGTATTTTGGAAGAACTACAGAGTTAACATTACTTATTATTTTAAAAAACACTTTCATACATTCAAAAACACATAACTTATTTATTTAATTATTATTAAGTTGATGCTTCTTTTGTTTTGATGAAGGTCATGGCTTTCATTTATATTAAATTGATCGTTATACCTTATACAATAAGTTTACGGTTTGCAAGATAATTAACCATTTCAGTATGCTTTTAAGTTGACTTTGACCTTTGAACCCATGATCATTTTCCATATATCAAAGTGATCCTTGTACTACTACCTACGATATTCTATTAAACATGAAATTATGATAACCATGGCAACACAATGAAGAAATCTAAATTGTTCCAGCATATATATACTCCTAACCAAGTTTTATTGACATATGTCTTGCCGTTTTAGAGGCAAAGTTACCAAAATAAAAACGTTTACTCTGTAGTCGACGACAACGACAACTACAGACAAACTTCAAGTCAAAAAGTTCATTTGAGCCTTAAGCTCAATTAAGCAAAAATAAATAATAAAAATAAACTTTACCTGAGACGTTAGGGATAAAAACTCTTCTATCATTATTTACCTAGAGAGATCTATAAATCTTACAGATCCTGAATCTATTCTCTGTGGCCTTGGACGTTGATCTGTTTAAATAGAAATATTACCAAAATAAAAGAAATTGAAGACAATTGATTTTTTCTCATTAATTTATTCTAGGTTTTAGATCTTTGAATTAAACAAACTAAACAATACAAATTATGACAGCTTAAAAAATTAAAAAGTCAATAATTTGAGTTGATTTATGCTGTGCAATCCATAATCCAGTGTATTTTACTTGATATTAATAATATGCAATATTCTTATTAAAGTTCTTACGTTTTAAAACGCATATATTACGAAAGTGTAAATTACTATTACATATTTATGTCCGTAGGCAATAAACAGATCACTGCTCATAATTAACAATCTTACTTATGTAATTAATTGATAACGGAATCAAATTCACACTAATGTTGACCAGACGGGTGTATTCTAGCGATACTATATTCTATCTGAAAAATGTGGCCATATAGTGTTAATCTTTTTTCTAGATTCATTTCCATGGCATCCTATTTCTCGATCACACTTATTTCATAGTGAGGTGGACTATCACTAAATTCAAACAGCAATGAAACGTGTACGCTGCGCTAAGCCGCACAAAAATATGACTTATTTAGCTTAACCATTTTTGTAACAAAAATAGAACCAATAAAGTTACAAGAAAATTTATTATATTTTGGTCTTTGTATTTAGGGACCATTTGAGTGAAAGAATCCCATTTGACAGGCAAGGATACCTAAGACTGGTTGTTTTACTATAGTCAAACAGTATAGACAGTAGTGTTTTTCGTCCCAGTCAAGAATATTTCACTTATATCGAGAGGTCGCCAGATATAGACGAAGGTTGAGATTTATAGCTTTTTGCTATTTATAGTAACTGTGCCCAACTTGGATATACTATAAGGCTGTCAAGTAATCTATATCACTCAGCACCACAATAAATCACCTGACCAAGTTTCAGCTCAATAAGATCATCATCGGTTTTCTTTTTTTAATGGATGAAAACCAAATAACCCATGAACACACACCCACGCGCGCGCGTGCCATGTTATTACTATATCCTCTCACTTCTGAGGGCGCGGGTATATTTATTACCTTGTTTTTATGCAAGATTTGTAAATAAGCAATAGTTTGTAAATTTAGTTCAGTATATACACATAAATTAATATATTATAGAATTGGTAGCGACTGAAAAACCACTACTGGTTAATTTGACCAGAACCAAAGTTAAAGGTTTAAATGTGATTTTTTTACTGTAGCGGTGGAAGACTTAGTAATAATGAGAAGAAACGGTGCAAATACAACTAGTCCTAAACTTCGTTTGGGCGCCCAGACAATACAAATGTAATAAGAAACAGTGCAAAAACAATAAACTACCATTCTTCGATGGAGGCATTAGATCTCTGAACTAATAACCTCAATCTTATACTTAGTATCAAAATCATCATTGTATCAATACCTACAAAATTGTAATTCACATGCCTATACAAAATGCGTCTGGTTATGAAGATAATAAACCATTTAAGAATTCTTTTGTATCTGTGACTTTGATCTCTGAACCCATAATCTACAGCTATATATCAACATTTAAACAGGTCCTTTCAAAATTAACATCACCCCTACATTTTCCAAAAAGAAACGTCACCCCCTTGTGTCTGTATTTCGGAAGAACTACAGAGTTAACATGACTTATTTTTAGAATAAAAACTTTTATACATTCAAAAACACATAACTTAGAATTATAATTTTGTTGCTGCTTCTCTGGAATATTTCACTTATATCGATAGGTCGCCAGATATAGACGAAGATTGAGATTTATAGCTTTTTGCTATTTATAGAAACTGTGGCCAACTTGGATATGCTATAAGGCTGTCAAGCAATCTATATCACTCATCACCACAATAAATCACCTGACCAAGTTTTAGCTCAATTAGATAATCATGTACGGTTTTCTTTTTCATGCATGAAATCACATAACTTAGAACTATAATTAAGTTGCTGCTTCTCTGGATTTGATGAAGGTCATGGCCTTTATTCATATATTAAATTGATCGTTATACCTTATACAATAAGTTTACAGTTCGCAAGATAATTAACCATTTCAGTATGCATTTAAGTTGATTTTGACCTTTGAACCAGTGATCATTATCCATGTATCAAAGTGACCTTTGTATCAATACCTATGATATTCTTTTAAACGTGTCTGTTAAAAACAATTTCAGTTTAATAACTAACCATTAAATATCTTTTGCATGTGTAACTTGTGACCATTGTACTCATGACTTAAATCTTCATATCAAAATGGTTACATTAAAACCAACTATATTTTAATATACATGCGTATACAAAATGTTTAAAGTTTCGAGATAATTAATATATTTTACAATGGTAAAAATTATGTCATGACCTGAGTCAAATTTGGAAGTTTAAATCTTAACACCCCATGTCATTATGATAACCATGGCAACACCATGAAGAAATCTAAATTGTTCCAGCCCATATATACTCCTAACCAACTTTTATTGACATATGTTTTGCCATTTTAGAGGCGAAGTTACCAAAATAAACGTTTACTCTGTCGTCTACGACAACGACAACTACAGACAAACTTCAAGTTAAAAAGTTTACTTGAGCCTTCGGCTCAGTTAAGCAAACATTAATAATAAAAACACTTTACCTGGACATCAGGGATAAAACCTGTCCATGTTTGAGATTGACTATGTAATCTTTCATCTAATCTTTCTTGCCTTGGACGTTGGTCTATTTAAATAGATTACCAAAAATAAAGAAATTAAAGACAATTGATTTTTTCTGCATATTTTTATTCTAAGTTTTAGATCTTTGAATTAAACAAACTAAACAATACAAATTATGACAGCTTAAAGAATTAAATTTCAATAATTTGAGTTGATTTATGTTGTGCAATCCATAATCCAGTGTATTTCACTTGATAATAATAAACTGACATATTCTTATTGAAGTTCTTACGTTTTAAAGCGTATACATTACGAAAGTATAACATTCTATTACATATTTATGTCCATAGGCAATAAACAGATCACTGCTCATAATTAACAATCTTACTTATGTAACTAATTGCTAACGGAATCAAATTCAAACCAATGTTAACCAGAAGGGTGTATTCTCACGATGCTATAATCTTCCTGAAAAATTTAGCCATATAGTGTTTATCTTTTATCTAGATTTTATTTTCATGGCACGCTATTTCTCAATCACACATATTTCATGGTGAGGTGGACTATCATCAAATTCAAACAGCAAAGTAACGTGTACGCTGCGCTACGCCGCACAAAAATTTGACTTATTTAGCTAAACCATTTTTGTAACAAAAATTAAAAGCAATAAAGCTACAAGAAAGTTGATTATATTTTAGTCTATGTATTTAGGGACCATTTGAGTGAAGTATCCCATTTGACAGGCGAGGATACCTAAGACTGGTTGTCATACTATAGTCAAACAGTATAGACAGTAGTGTTTATCGTCCGAGTCAAGAATATTTCACTTATATCTATAGGTCGCCAGATATAGACGAAGGTTGAGATTTATAGCTTTTTGCTATTTATAGTAACTGTGCCCAACTTGGTATACTATAAGGCTGTCAAGTAATCTATATCACTCAACACACAATAAATCACCTGACCAAGTTTCAGCTCAATAAGATCATCATCGGTTTTCTTTTTTTAATGGATGAAAACCAAATTACCCATGAACACACACCCACGCGCGCGCGTGCCATGGTATTACTATATCCTCTTCACTTCTGAGGGCGCGGGTATATTTATTACCTTGTTTTTATGCAAGATTTGTAAATAAGCCAAGTTTGTAAATTTAGTCAGTATATACAACATAAATTAATATATTATAGAATTGGTAGCGACTGAAAACCGCTACGGTTAATTTGACAAGAACCAAAGTTAAAGGGTTAAATGTGATTTTTTATTGTGGCGGTGGAAGACTTAGTATAATGAGAAGAAACGGTGCAAACACAACTAGTCCCAAACTTCGTTTTGGCGCCTAGATAATACAAATGTAATAAGAAACAGTGCAAAAACAATAAACTACCAAACTTCGATAGAGGCATTAGATCTCTGAAGTAATAACCTTAATCTTATACTTAGTATCAAAATCAACATTGTATCAATACTTACAAAATTGTAATACACATGCCTATACAAAATGTTTATAGTTTTCAAGATAATAAACCATTTAAGAATTCTTTTGTATCTCTGACTTTGATCTCTGAACACATAATCTACAGCTATATATCAACATTTAAACAGGTCCTTTCAAAATTAACATCACCCCTACATTTTCCAAAAAGAAACGTCACCCCCTTGTGTCTGTATTTCGGAAGAACTACAGAGTTAACATGACTTATTTTTTGAAAAAAAAAAACTTTTATACATTCAAAAACACATAACTTAGAATTATAATTTAGTTGCTGCTTCTCTGGATTTGATGAAGGCCATTTCATATATTAAATTGATCGTTATACCTTATACAATAAGTTTACAGTTTGCAAGATAATTAACCATTTCAGTATGCTTTTAAGTTGACTTTGACCTTTGAACCCATGATCATTATCCATATATCAAAGTGATCCTTGTATCAATACCTGTGATATTCTATTAAACGTGTCTGTTAAAAACAATTTAAGTGTAACAACTAAATAATAAATATCTTTTACATGTGTAACTTTGGCCATTGTACTCATGACTCAAATCTTCATATCAAAATGGTTACATTAAAACTATATTTTAATATACATGCGTATACAAAATGTTTAAAGTTTTCGAGATAATTATTATATTTCACAATGGTCAAAATTATGCCATGACCTTAGTCTAATTTAAAAGTTCAAATCTTAACACCCCATGTCATTATGATAACCATGGTAACACCATGAAGAAATCTAAATTGTTCCAGCTCTTATATACTCCTAACCAAGTTTTATTGACATATGTCTTGCCGTTTTAGAGGCGAAGTTACCAAAATATAAACGTTTACTTTGTCGTCGACGACACCGACAACTACTGACAAACTTCAAGTTAAAAAGTTCACTTGACCCTTCGGCTCAGTTAAGCAAACATAAATAATAAAAACACTTTACCTGAGACGTCAGGGATAGAATCTCTTCTATAAATATTTTCAGCTGCATGTGTTATCCATCTATCAGATGTATTACCTATTTAAATAGATAACCAAAATAAAAGAAATTGAAGACAATTGATTTTTTCTGCATATTTTTATTCTAAGTTTTAGATCTTTGAATTAAACAAACTAAACAATAAAAATTATGACAGCTTAAAAAATTAAAAAGTCAATAATTTGAGTTGATTTATGCTGTGCAATCCATAATCCAGTGTATTTCACTGATATTAATAAACTGACATATTCTTATTGAGGTTCTTACGTTTTAAAGCGTATACATTACGAAGTGTAAAATTCTATTACATATTTATGTCCATAGGCAATAAACAGATCACTGCTCATAATTAACAATCTTACTTATGTAATTAATTGCTAACGGAATCAAATTCAAACCAATGTTAACCAACGGTGTATTCTCACGATGCTATAATCTTTCCTGAAAAATTTAGCCATATAGTGTTTATCTTTTATCTAGATTTTATTTTCATGGCACGCTATTTCTCAATCACACTTATTTCATGGTGAGGTGGACTATCACCAAATTCAAACAGCAATGTAACGTGTACCTGCGCTACGCCGCACAAAAATTTGACTTATTTAGCTAAACCATTTTTGTAACAAAAATTAAAAGCAATAAAGCTACAAGAAAGTTGATTATATTTTAGTCTATGTATTTAGGGACCATTTGGTGAAGTATCCCCATTTGACAGGCGAGGATACCTAAGACTGGTTGTCATACTATAGTCAACAGTATAGACAGTAGTGTTTATCGTCCGAGTCAAGAATATTTCATTTATATCGATAGTCGCCAGAATATAGACGAAGGTTGAGATTTATAGCTTTTTGCTATTTATAGTAACTGTGCCCACTTGGATAAACTATAAGGCTGTCAAGTAATCTATATCACTCAACACCACAATACATCACCTGACCAAGTTTAAGCTCAATAAGATCATCATCGGTTTTCTTTTTTTAATGGATGAAAACCAAATTACCCATGAACACACACCCACGCGCGCGCGTGCCATGGTATTACTATATCCTCTCACTTCTGAGGGCGCGGGTATATTTATTACCTTGTTTTTATGCAAGATTTGTAAATAAGCCATAGTTTGTAAATTTAGTTCAGTATATACACATAAATTAATATATTATAGAATTGGTAGCGACTGAAAAACCGCTACCGGTTAATTTGACAAGAACCAAAGTTAAAGGGTTTAAATGTGATTTTTCTTATTGTGGCGGTGGAAGACTTAGTAATAATGATAAGAAACGGTGCAAACACAACTAGTCCCAATCTTCGTTTGGGCGCCTAGATAATACAAGTAATAAGAAACAGTGCAAAAACAATAAACTACCAAACTTCGAAAGAGGCATTAGATCTCTAAAGTAATAACCTTAATCTTATACTTAGTATCAAAATCAACATTGTATCAATACCTACAAAATTGTAATACACATGCCTATACAAAATGTTTATAGTTTTCAAGATAATAAACCATTTAAGAATTCTTTTGTATCTCTGACTTTGATCTCTGAATACATAATCTACAGCTATATATCAACATTTAAACAGGTCCTTTCAAAATTAACATCACCCCTACATTTTCCAAAAAGAACGTCACCCCCTTGTGTCTGTATTTCGGAGGAACTACAGAGTTAACATGACTTATTTTTTTGAAAAAAAAAACGTTTATACATTCAAAAACACATAACTTAGAATTATAATTTAGTTGCTGCTTCTCTGGATTTGATGAAGGCCATGGCCTTCATTCATATATTAATTGATCGTTATACCTTATACAATAAGTTTACAGTTTTCAAGATAATTAACCATTTCAGTATGCTTTTAAGTTGACTTTGACCTTTGAACCCATGATCATTATCCATATATCAAAGTGATCCTTGTATCAATACCTGTGATATTTTTATTAAACTGTCTGTTAAAAAATTAAGTGTTATAACTAACCAATAATATCTTTTGCATGTGTAACTTTGACCATTGTACTCATGACTTAAATCTTCATATCAAAATGGTTACATTAAAACTATTTTTAATATACATGTGTATACAAAATGTTTAAAGTTTTCGAGATAATTAATATATTTCACAATGGTCAAAATCATGTCATGACCTTGGTCTAATTTAAAAGTTTAATCTTAACACCCCATGTCATTATGATAACCATGGTGACACAATGAAGAATCTAAATTGTTCCAGCTCTTATATACTCCTAACCAAGTTTTATTGACATATGTCTTGCCGTTTTAGAGGCGAAGTTACAAAATATAAACGTTTACTTTGTCGTCGACGACACCGACACTTCTGACAAACTTCAAGTTAAAAAGTTCACTTGACCCTTCGGCTCAGTTAAGCAAACATAAATAATAAAAACACTTTACCTGAGACGTCAGGGATAGAATCTCTTCTATAAATATTTTCAGCTGCATGTGTTATCCATCTATCAGATGTATTACCTATTTAAATAGATAACCAAAATAAAGAAATTGAAGACAATTGATTTTTTCTGCATATTTTTATTCTAAGTTTTAGATCTTTGAATTAAACAACTAAACAATAAAAATTTGACAGCTTAAAAAATTAAAAAGTCAATAATTTGAGTTGATTTATGCTGTGCAATCCATATCCAGTGTATTTCACTTGATATTAATAAACTGACATATTCTTATTGAGGTTTCTTACGTTTTAAAGCGTATACCATTACGAAAGTGTAAAATTCTATTACATATTTATGTCCATAGGCAATAAACAGATCACTGCTCATAATTAACAATCTTACTTATGTAATTAATTGCTAACGGAATCAAATTCAAACCAATGTTAACCAGACGGGTGTATTCTCACGATGCTATAATCTTCCTGAAAAATTTAGCCTATAGTGTTTATCTTTTATCTAGATTTTATTTTCATGGCACGCTATTTCTCAATCACACTATTCATGGTGAGGTGGACTATCACCAAATTCAAACAGCAATGTAACGTGTACGCTGCGCTACGCCGCACAAAATTTGACTTATTTAGCTAAACCATTTTTGTAACAAAAATTAAAGCAATAAAGCTACAAGAAGTTGATTATATTTTAGTCTATGTATTTAGGACCATTTGAGTGAAGTATCCCATTTGACAGGCGAGGATACCTAAGACTGGTTTGTCATACTATAGTCAAACAGTATAGACGTAGTTGTTTATCGTCCGAGTCAAGATATTTCACTTATATCGAGGTCGCCAGATATAGACGAAGTTGAGATTTATAGCTTTTTGCTATTTATAGTACTGTGCCCAACTTGATACTATAGCTGTCAAGTAATCTATATCACTCAACACCACAAATAAATCACCTGACCAAGTTTTAAGCTCAATAAGATCATCATCGGTTTTCTTTTTTTAATGGATGAAAACCAAATTACCCATGACACACACCCACCGCGCGCGTGCATGGTATTACTATATCTCTCACTTCTGAGGGCGCGGGTATATTTATTACCTTGTTTTTTATGCAAGATTTGTAATAAGCCATAGTTTGTAAATTTAGTTCAGTATATACACATAAATTAATATATTATAGAATTGGTAGCGACTGAAAACCGCTACCGGTTAATTTGACAAGAACCAAAGTTAAAGGTTAAATGTGATTTTTCTTATTGTGGCGGTGGAAGACTTAGTAATATGAGAAGAAACGGTGCAAACACAACTAGTCCCAATCTTCGTTTGGGCGCCTAGATAATACAAATGTAATAAGAAACAGTGCAAAAACAATAAACTACCAAACTTCGAAAGAGGCATTAGATCTCTAAAGTAATAACCTTAATCTTATACTTAGTATCAAAATCAACATTGTATCAATACCTACAAAATTGTAATACACATGCCTATACAAAATGTTTATAGTTTTCAAGATAATAAACCATTTAAGAATTCTTTTGTATCTCTGACTTTGATCTCTGAATACATAATCTACAGCTATATATCAACATTTAAACAGGTCCTTTCAAAATTAACATCACCCCTACATTTTCCAAAAAGAAACGTCACCCCCTTGTGTCTGTATTTCGGAGGAACTACAGAGTTAACATGACTTATTTTTTTGAAAAAAAAAACGTTTATACATTCAAAAACACATAACTTAGAATTATAATTTAGTTGCTGCTTCTCTGGATTTGATGAAGGCCATGGCCTTCATTCATATATTAAATTGATCGTTATACCTTATACAATAAGTTTACAGTTTGCAAGATAATTAACCATTTCAGTATGCTTTTAAGTTGACTTTGACCTTTGAACCCATGATCATTATCCATATATCAAAGTGATCCTTGTATCAATACCTGTGATATTTTATTAAACGTGTCTGTTAAAAAAATTAAGTGTTATAACTAACCAATAAATATCTTTTGCATGTGTAACTTTGACCATTGTACATGACTTAAATCTTCATACAAAATGGTTACATTAAAACTATATTTTAATATACATGTGTATACAAAATGTTTAAAGTTTTCGAGATAATTAATATATTTCACAATGGTCAAAATCATGTCATGACCTTGGTCTAATTTAAAAGTTTAAATCTTAACACCCCATGTCATTATGATAACCATGGTGACACAATGAAGAAATCTAAATTGTTCCAGCTCTTATATACTCCTAACCAAGTTTTATTGACATATGTCTTGCCGTTTTAGAGGCGAAGTTACCAAAATATAAACGTTTACTTTGTCGTCGACGACACCGACAACTTCTGACAACTTCAGTTAAAAAGTTCACTTGACCCTTCGCTCAGTTAAGCAAACATAAATAATAAAACACTTTACCTGAGACGTCAGGGATAGAATCTCTTCTATAAATATTTTCAGCTGGATGTGTTATCCATCTATCAGATGTATTACCTATTTAAATAGATAACCAAAATAAAAGAAATTGAAGACAATTGATTTTTTCTGCATATTTTTATTCTAAGTTTTAGATCTTTGAATTAAACAAACTAAACAATAAAAATTATGACAGCTTAAAAAATTAAAAAGTCAATAATTTGAGTTGATTTATGCTGTGCAATCCATAATCCAGTGTATTTCACTTGATATTAATAAACTGACATATTCTTATTGAGGTTCTTACGTTTTAAAGCGTATACATTACGAAAGTGTAAAATTCTATTACATATTTATGTCCATAGGCAATAAACAGATCACTGCTATAATTAACAATCTTACTTATGTAATTAATTGCTAACGGAATCAAATTCAAACCAATGTTAACCAGACGGGTGTATTCTCACGATGCTATAATCTTCCTGAAAAATTTAGCCATATAGTGTTTATCTTTTATCTAGATTTTATTTTCATGGCACGCTATTTCTCAATCACACTTATTTCATGGTGAGGTGGACTATCACCAAATTCAAACAGCAATGTAACGTGTACGCTGCGCTACGCCGCACAAAAATTTGACTTATTTAGCTAAACCATTTTTGTAACAAAAATTAAAAGCAATAAAGCTACAAGAAAGTTGATTATATTTTAGTCTATGTATTTAGGGACCATTTGAGTGAAGTATCCCATTTGACAGGCGAGGATACCTAAGACTGGTTGTCATACTATAGTCAAAAAGTATAGACAGTAGTGTTTATCGTCCGAGTCAAGAATATTTCACTTATATCGATAGGTTGCCAGATATAGACGAAGGTTGAGATTTATAGCTTTTTGCTATTTATAGTAACTGTGCCCAACTTGGATATACTATAAGGCTGTCAAGTAATCTATATCACTCAACACCACAATAAATCACCTGACCAAGTTTAAGCTCAATAAGATCATCATCGGTTTTCTTTTTTTAATGGATGAAAACCAAATTACCCATGAACACACACCCACGCGCGCGCGTGCCATGGTATTACTATATCCTCTCACTTCTGAGGGCGCGGGTATATTTATTACCTTGTTTTTATGCAAGATTTGTAAATAAGCCATAGTTTTAAATTTAGTTCAGTATATACACATAATTAATATTTATAGAATTGGTAGCGACTGAAAAACCGCTACCGGTTAATTTGACAAGAACCAAAGTTAAAGGGTTAAATGTGATTTTTCTTATTGTGGCGGTGGAAGACTTAGTAATAATGAGAAGAAACGGTGCAAACACAACTAGTCCCAATCTTCGTTTGGGCGCCTAGATAATACAAATGTAATAAGAAACAGTGCAAAACAATAAACTACCAAACTTCGAAAGAGGCATTAGATCTCTAAAGTAATAACCTTAATCTTATACTTAGTATCAAAATCAACATTGTATCAATACCTACAAAATTGTAATACACATGCCTATACAAAATGTTTATAGTTTTCAAGATAATAAACCATTTAAGAATTCTTTTGTATCTCTGACTTTGATCTCTGAACACATAATCTACAGCTATATATCAACATTTAAACAGGTCCTTTCAAAATTAACATCACCCCTACATTTTCCAAAAGAAACGTCACCCCCTTGTGTCTGTATTTCGGAGGAACTACAGAGTTAACATGACTTATTTTTTTGAAAAAAAAACGTTTATACATTCAAAAACCATAACTTAGAATTATAATTTAGTTGCTGCTTCTCTGGATTTGATGAAGGCCATGGCCTTCATTCATATATTAAATTGATCGTTATACCTTATACAATAAGTTTACAGTTTGCAAGATAATTAACCATTTCAGTATGCTTTTAAGTTGACTTTGACCTTTGAACCCATGACCATTATCCATATATCAAAGTGATCCTTGTATCAATACCTGTGATATTTTATTAAACGTGTCTGTTAAAAAAATTAAGTGTTTATAACTAACCAATAAATATCTTTTGCATGTGTAACTTTGACCATTGTACTCATGACTTAAATCTTCATATCAAAATGGTTACATTGAAACTATTTTTTAATATACATGTGTATACAAAATGTTTAAAGTTTTCGAGATAATTAATATATTTCACAATGGTCAAAATCATGTCATGACCTTGGTCTAATTTAAAAGTTTAAATCTTAACACCCCATGTCATTATGATAACCATGGTAACACAATGAAGAAATCTAAATTGTTCCAGCTCTTATATACTCCTAACCATGTTTTATTGACATATGTCTTGTCGTTTTAGAGGCGAAGTTACCAAAATATAAACGTTTACTTTGTCGTCGACGACAACGACAGCTACTGACAAACTTCAAGTTAAAAAGTTCACTTGAGCCTTCGGCCCAGTTAAGCAAAAATAAATAAAAAAAACTTTACCTGGACGTCAGGGATAAAATTTCTTCTATAAGTGTTTGCAACTGGACGTGCTGTCCTTGTTTGAGATTGAATATGTATTCTTTCATCAAACCTTTCTTGCCTTGGACGTTGATCTATTTAAATAGATTACCAAAATAAAAGAAATTAAAGACAATTGATTTATCTGCATATTTTTATTCTAAGTTTTAGATCTTTGAATTAAACAAACTAAACAATACAAATTATGACAGCTTAAAGAATTAAAATGTCAATAATTTGAGTTTATTTATGTTGTGCAATCCATAATCCAGTGTATTTCACTTGATATTAATAAACTGACATATTCTTATTGAAGTTCTAACTTTTTAAAACGCATATATTACGAAAGTGTAAATTACTATTACATATTTATGTCCATAGGCAATAAACAGATCACTGCTCATAATTAACAATCTTACTTATGTAATTAATTGCTAACGGAATCAAATTCAAACCAATGTTAACCAGACGGGTGTATTCTCACGATGCTATAATCTTCCTGAAAAATTTAGCCATATAGTGTTTATCTTTTATCTAGATTTTATTTTCATGGCACGCTCTTTCTCAATCACACTTATTTCATGGTGAGGTGGACTATCACCAAATTCAAACAGCAATGTAACGTGTACGCTGCGCTACGCCGCACAAAAATTTGACTTATTTAGCTAAACCATTTTTGTAACAAAAATTAAAAGCAATAAAGCTACAAGAAAGTTGATTATATTTTAGTCTATGTATTTAGGGACCATTTGAGTGAAGTATCCCATTTGACAGGCGAGGATACCTAAGACTGGTTGTCATACTATAGTCAAAAGTATAGACAGTAGTGTTTATCGTCCGAGTCAAGAATATTTCACTTATATCGATAGGTCGCCAGATATAGACGAAGGTTGAGATTTATAGCTTTTTGCTATTTATAGTAACTGTGCCCAACTTGGATATACTATAAGGCTGTCAAGTAATCTATATCACTCACACCACAATAAATCACCTGACCAAGTTTAAGCTCAATAAGATCATCATCTTTTCTTTTTTTAATGATGAAAACCAAATTACCCATGAACACACACCCACGCGCGCGCGTGCCATGGTATTACTATATCCTCTCACTTCTGAGGGCGCGGGTATATTTATTACCTTGTTTTTATGCAAGATTTGTAAATAAGCCATAGTTTGTAAATTTAGTTCAGTATATACACATAAATTAATATATTATAGAATTGGTAGCGACTGAAAAACCGCTACCGGTTAATTTGACAAGAACCAAAGTTAAAGGGTTAAATGTGATTTTTCTTATTGTGGCGGTGGAAGACTTAGTAATAATGAGAAGAAACGGTGCAAACACAACTAGTCCCAATCTTCGTTTGGGCGCCTAGATAATACAAATGTAATAAGAAACAGTGCAAAAACAATAAACTACCAAACTTCGAAAGAGGCATTAGATCTCTAGAGTAATAACCTTAATCTTATACTTAGTATCAAAATCAACATTGTATCAATACCTACAAAATTGTAATACACATGCCTATACAAAATGTTTATAGTTTTCAAGATAATAAACCATTTAAGAATTCTTTTGTATCTCTGACTTTGATCTCTGAACACATAATCTACAGCTATATATCAACATTTAAACAGGTCCTTTCAAATTAACATCACCCTACATTTTCCAAAAAGAAACGTCACCCCCTTGTGTCTGTATTTCGGAGGAACTACAGAGTTAACATGACTTATTTTTTTGAAAAAAAAACGTTTATACATTCAAAAACACATAACTTAGAATTATAATTTAGTTGCTGCTTCTCTGGATTTGATGAAGGCCATGGCCTTCATTCATATATTAAATTGATCGTTATACCTTATACAATAAGTTTACAGTTTGCAAGATAATTAACCATTTCAGTATGCTTTTAAGTTGACTTTGACCTTTGAACCCATGATCATTATCCATATATCAAAGTGATCCTTGTATCAATACCTGTGATATTTTATTAAACGTGTCTGTTAAAAAAATTAAGTGTTATAACTAACCAATAAATATCTTTTGCATGTGTAACTTTGACCATTGTACTCATGACTTAAATCTTCATATCAAAATGGTTACATTAAAACTATTTTTTAATATACATGTGTATACAAAATGTTTAAAGTTTTCGAGATAATTAATATATTTCACAATGGTCAAAATCATGTCATGACCTTGGTCTAATTTTAAAGTTTAAATCTTAACACCCCATGTCATTATGATAACCATGGTAACACAATGAAGAAATCTAAATTGTTCCAGCTCTTATATACTCCTAACCATGTTTTTTGACATATGTCTTGTCGTTTTAGAGGCGAAGTTACCAAAATATAAACGTTTACTTTGTCGTCGACGACAACGACAGCTACTTACAATCTTCAAGTTAAAAAGTTCACTTGAGCCTTCGGCCCAGTTAAGCAAAAATAAATAATAAAAAAAACTTTACCTGGGACGTCAGGGATAAAATTTCTTCTATAAGTGTTTGCAACTGGACGTGCTGTCCTTGTTTGAGATTGAATATGTATTCTTTCATCAAACCTTTCTTGCCTTGGACGTTGATCTATTTAAATAGATTACCAAAATAAAAGAAATTAAAGACAATTGATTTTTCTGCATATTTTTATTCTAAGTTTTAGATCTTTGAATTAAACAAACTAAACAATACAAATTATGACAGCTTAAAGAATTAAAATGTCAATAATTTGAGTTTATTTATGTTGTGCAATCCATAATCCAGTGTATTTCACTTGATATTAATAAACTGACATATTCTTATTGAAGTTCTAACTTTTTAAAACGCATACATTACGAAAGTGTAAATTACTATTACATATTTATGTCCGTAGGCAATAAACAGATCACTGCTCATAATTAACAATCTTACTTATGTAATTAATTGATAACGGAATCAAATTCAAACCAATGTTAACCAGACGGATGTATTCTCTACATACTATAATCTTCCTCAAACATTTAGCCATATAGTTTTAATCTTTCAGCTAGATTTTAATTTCATGGCACCCTACTTCTCAATCACACTTATTTCATGGCAAGGTGGACTATCACCAAATTCAAACAGCAATGTAACGTGTACGCTGCGCTACGCCGCACAAAAATATGACTTATTTAGCTAAACCATTTTTGTAACAAAAATTAAAAGCAATAAAGTTACAAGAAAATTGATTATATTTAGGTCTTTGTATTTAGGGACCATTTGAGTGAAGAATCCCATTTGACAGGTGAGGATACCTAAGACTGGTTATTATACTATAGTCAAACAGTATAGACAGTAGTGTTTATCGTCCGAGTCAAGAATATTTCACTTATATCAGTAGGTCGCCAGATATAGACGACGGTTAAGATTTATAGCTTTTTGCTATTTATAGAAACTGTGCCCAACTTGGATATGCTATAAGGCTGTCAAGCAATCCATATCACTCAGCACCACAATAAATCACCTGACCAAGTTTTAGCTCAATTAGATGAGCATGTACGGTTGTCTTTTTCATGCATGAAAACACATAACTTAGAATTATATTTAAGTTGCTGCTTCCCTGGATTTGATGAAGGTCATGGCCTTTATTGATATATTAAATTGATCGTTATACCTTATACAATAAGTTTCCAGTTTGCAAGATAATTAACCATTTCAGTATGCTTTTAAGTTGACTTTGACCTTTGAACCCATGATCATTATCCATATATCGAAGTGATCCTTGTAACAATACCTGTGATATTCTATTAAACGTGTCTGTTAAAAACAATTTAAGTGTAATGACTAACCATTAAATATCTTTTGCATGTGTACCTTGTGACCATTGTACTCATGACTTAAATCTTCATATCAAAATGGTTATATAAAACCAATTTTATTTTAATATACATATGTATACAAAATGTTTAAAGTTTTCGAGATAATTAATATATCTCACAATGGTCAAAATTATGTCATGACCTTGGTCAAATATGGAAGTTTAAATCTTAACACCCCATGCCATTATAATAACCATGGCAACACCATGAAGAAATCTAAATTGCTACAGCCCATATATACTCCTAACCAAGTTTTATTGACATATGTCTTGTCGTTTTAGAGGCGAAGTTACCAAAATATAAACGTTTACTTTGTCGTCGACGACAACGACAACTACTGACAAACTTCAAGTTAAAAAGTTCACTTGAGCCTTCGGCCCAGTTAAGCAAAAATAAATAATAAAAAAACTTTACCTGGGACGTCAGGGAAAAAATTTCTTCTATAAGTATTTGCAACTGGACGTGATGTCCATGTTTGAGATTGAATATGTATTCTTTCATCAAACCTTTTTTGCCTTGGACGTTGATCTATTTAAATAGATTACCAAAATAAAAGAAATTAAAGACAATTGATTTTTCTGCATATTTTTATTCTAAGTTTTAGATCTTTGAATTAAACAAACTAAACAATACAAATTATGACAGCTTAAAGAATTAAAATATCAATAATTCGAGTTTATTTATGTTGTGCAATCCATAATCCAGTGTATTTCACTTGATATTAATAAACTGACATATTCTTATTGAAGTTCTAACTTTTTAAAACGCATATATTACGAAAGTGTAAATTACTATTACATATTTATGTCCGTAGGCAATAAACAGATCACTGCTCATAATTAACAATCTTACTTATGTAATTAATTGATAACGGAATCAAATTCAAACCAATGTTAACCAGACGGGTGTATTCTCACGATACTATAATTTTCCTGAAAAATTTAGCCATATAGTGTTAATCTTTTAGCTAGATTTTATTTTCATGGCACCCTACTTCTCAATCACACTTATTTCATGGTGAGGTGGACTATCACTAAATTCTAATAGCAATGTAACGTGTACGCTGCGCTACGCCGCACAAAAATATGACTTATTTAGCTAAACCATTTTTGTAACAAAAATTAAAAGCAATAAAGTTACAAGAAAGTTGATTATATTTTAGTCTATGTATTTAGGGACCATTTGAGTGAAGTATCCCATTTGACAGGTGAGGATACCTAAGACTGGTTGTCATACTATAGTCAAACAGTATAGACAGTAGTGTTTATTGTCCAAGTCAAGAATATTTCACTTATATCGATAGGTCGCCAGATATAGACGAAGATTGAGATTTATAGCTTATTGCTATTTATAGAAACTGTGCCCAACTTGGATATACTATAAGGCTGTCAAGCTATCCATATCACTCAGCACCACAATAAATCACCTGACCAAGTTTTAGCTCAATTAGATGATCATGTACGGTTTTTTTTCATGCATGAAATCACATAACTTAGAACTATAATTAAGTTGCTGCTTCTCTGGATTTGATGAAGGTCATGGCCTTTATTCATATATTAAATTGATCGTTATACCTTATACAATAAGTTTCCAGTTTGCAAGATAATTAACCATTTCAGTATGCTTTTAAGTTGACTTTGACCTTTGAACCCATGATCATTATCCATATATCGAAGTGATCCTTGTAACAATACCTGTGATATTCTATTAAACGTGTCTGTTAAAAACAATTTAAGTGTAATAACTAACCATTAAATATCTTTTGCATGTGTAACTTGTGACCATTGTACTCATGACTTAAATCTTCATATCAAAATGGTTACATTTAAACCAACTATATTTTAATATACATGTGTATACAAAATGCTTAAAGTTTTCGAGATAATTAATATATTTAACAATGGTCAAAATTATGTCATGACCTGAGTCAAATTTGAAAGTTTTTATCTCAACACCCCATGACATTATGATAACCATGGCAACACCATAAAGATTCTAAATTGTTCCAGCCCATATATACTCCTAACCAAATTTTATTGACATATGTCTTGCCGTTTTAGAGACGAAGTTACCAAAATATAAACGATTACTCTGTCGTCGACGACAACGACAACTACAGACAAACTTCAAGTTAAAAAGTTCACTTGAGCCTTCGGCCCAGTTAAGCTAAAATAAATACTAAAAACACTTTACCTGGGACGTCAGGGAAAAAATTCCTTCTATAAGTATTTGCAACTGGACGTGCTGTCCTTGTTTGAGATTGAATATGTAATCTTTTATCAAATCTTTCTTGCCTTGGACGTTGATCTATTTAAATAGATTACCAAAATAAAAGAAATTAAAGACAATTGATTTTTTCTGCATATTTGTATTCTAAGTTTTAGCTTTTTGAATTAAACAAACTAAACAATACAAAATATGACAGCTTAAAGAATTAAAAAGTCAATAATTTGAGTTCTTTTATGTTGAGCAGTCCATAATCCAGTGTTTTTCACATAATATTAATAAACTGCCATATTTTTATTAAAGTTCTTACGTTTTAAAACGCATATATTACGAAAGTGTAAATTACTATTACATATTTATGTCCGTAGGCAAAAAGCAGATCACTGCTTATAATTAACAATCTTATTTATGTAATTATTTGATAACGGAATCAAATTCAAACTAATGTTGAACAGACGGGTGTATTCTCACGATACTATATTCTATCTGAAAAATTTGGCCATATATTGTTAAACTTTTATCTAGATTCATTTCAATGGCACCCTACTTCTCAATCACACTTATTTCATGGTAAGGTGGACTATCACCAAATTCACAGCAATGTAACGTGTACGCTGCGCTACGCCGCACAAAAATATGACTTATTTAACTAAACCATTTTTGTAACAAAAATTAAAAGCAATAAAGTTACAAGAAAATTGATTATATTTAGGTCTTTGTATTTAGGGACCATTTGAGTGAAGAATCCCATTTGACAGGTGAGGATACCTAAGACTGGTTATTATACTATAGTCAAACAGTATAGACAGTAGTGTTTATCGTCCGAGTCAAGAATATTTCACTTATATCGAGAGGTCGCCAGATATAGACGAAGGTTGAGAAATTTTGCCTTTGTGTTGCGCTGAAAGCATTATACAGCAGGGTTACTTATATCGCCACGTCTTTCGTGACATGTGACCTCGTTTATTTTAAGTTCCGATTCGAAAGATCCGTGACTTTCATTTCGTAATGCGGAGTGCACGGCTAAAAAAAACAGTCACTACCCACTTTCAAGACTTGGGTCAGAACTGACCGGGAATCAAACCCACAACCTCAACTTACTAAGCGAGTCCTCTACGTATACCAACTGAGCTAACGCAGTGGTAAAGACAGAGAAAAGAGAGAGAGTGGTTGTCTATTGGAACTTTTTCTACAAGTGAAAAATACATGTATAAACTTGTCATTATTACACGATTTGTTAATTGTAGAAAAGGTCCATGTTCATTTGATAAACATTTTTAAATATGAATTATCATTATTGCATTTCATGTTGACATCTTCGTTATTGGTCACTCAAAGAACATAGAATTACTACACTTTCATAGCCGAGTCGGTCTCGCTAGCGACATCTATTACAGTATTATACATTAATTATATTACTGCTGTTATTTTTATTTCTTTTTACTACAGAAACAAGAAAAAATCTAGCTTGCGTATTAGGATAGGATGGGCTTAAGTAATAAGTTGCTAAAGCAATCTGTTGATTATAGCCCCTCCGCTAAGGTACGTATAAAATTGGGGCACATCCTAGTATCAGTAAATTTGTCAGTTCACTCAAAACATTTTTCACGATTCTAGAAATCATTTGATAAAAAGTGAAATACATGTAATATTGATACAGGGATACAACTTAATTACTCTGCTATCCCGTAATCCTATACAATGTATGATTGCAGGATCAATTATATATAAAATCCAAAAAAAATAGTTTTTACCTAAAAAGATAATATTAAATGAGCAAATTCAATTTTCTTTATTAACATATATTTAAGAAAAATAAAACAAGGTATTCAGAGAACACTATGCCCCGCAGTTGTGTACATCAGCGAATTCCAAACAAGTGTTAAACTAGAAATATGTTTAATTAATTAAGTTCTTTTTTCTATGTTTAAAATTTCCAATAATTGAGTACATAAACAAGGCCGTAATAGATATTAAAAGGATTTTGCTATTTAGTAGTTACAGCGGCCATTTTAGATCAACTATATTTAGTTAACTAAAAAATTACAGAAAACCCTGTTATATTACATATTATACCAGTTTTAATTTTACAGCACTAGACGGCCGTTTTGGAATACAATTCCTCATCAATAGTGTTTGGACCAAAATTATGAAACCAAAATAATTTGGAGATGTTGAAAAGTACTTAAATGACAAATATATTTTACCAAATTAAGCTAAGGAAATACTTTGTACGAAGGAGTATACCTTAGTTTTTGAGAAATTTCAAATTTTAACTGGCAGGAAATTTAGACAATTATAGTATATTTCTGACAATAATACAAAATTATTGCTACTGAGAGTGTGATATCCTAGGGACACCAGCATTAAGTAGTGATATCGGCTCAGAGGTTTAAGTTACATATTTATATATTTTAATAACCTGAGTTCCATTTTTTCTGTTTAAAATTTCAACAAAATCCGTACATTAATAAGCCTGTAATGTACATTTATAGGTTTTTGCCATTTATATTAACTGTGCCCAACTTGGATATACTATAAGGCTGTCAAGCAATCCATATCACTCAGCACCACAATAAATCACCTGACCAAGTTTCAGCTCAATTAGATGATCATGTACGGCTTTCTTTTCCATGCATGAAAACCAAATTACCCATCAACACACTCACACACGCATGCGCGCACGTGCAATGGTATTACTATATCCTCTCACTTCTGAGGGCGCGGGTATATTTGTTACCTTGTTTTTATGCAACACTTTTAAATAAGCCATAGTTAGTATATTTAGTTCAGTATATACACATAAATTAATATATTATAGAATTGGTAGCGACTGAAAAACCGCTACCGGTTAATTTGACCAGAACCAAAGTTAAAGGGTTAAATGTGATTTTTCTTATTGTGGCGGTAGAAGATGAGAAGAAACGATGCAAATACAACTAGTCCCAATCTTCGTTTGGGCGCCTAGATAATACAAATGTAATAAGAAACAGTGCAAAAACAATAAACTACCAAACTTCGATGGAGGCATTAGATCTCTGAACTAATAAACTTAATCTTATACTTAGTATCAAAATCAACATTGTATCAATACCTACAAAATTGTAATACACTTGCCTATACAAAATGCTTATAGTTTTCAAGATAATAAACCATTTAAGAATTCTTTTGTATCTGTGACTTTGATCTCTGAACCCATAATCTTCAGCTATATATCAAAATATAAACAGGTCCTTTCTTATTTTTTGAAAACAAAAACTTTTATACATTCAAAAACACATAACTTAGAATTCTTATTTAGCTAATGCTTCTATTGTTTTGATGAAGGTCATGGCCTTCTTTAATATATTAAATTGATCGTTAAACCTTTTACAATAAGTTTACAGTTTGAAAAATAATTAACCATTTCAGTATGCTTTTAAGTTCACTTTGATCTTTGAACCCATGATCATTATCCATATATCAAAGTGATCCTTGTATCAATACCTATGACCTTCTATTACACGTGTCTGTTAAAAACAATTTAAGTGTAATAACTAACCATTAAATATCTTTTGCATGTGTAACTTGTGACCATTGTACTCATGACTTAAATCTTCATATCAAAATGGTTACATTTAAACCAACTATATTTTAATATACATGTGTATACAAAATGTTTAAAGTTTTCGAGATAATTAATATATTTCACAATGGTCAAAATTATGTCATGACCTTGGTCAAATTTGGAAGTTTAAATCTTAACACCCCATGACATTATGATAACCATTGTAACACAATGAAGACATCTAAATTGTTTTAGCCCATATATTTTATTGACATATGTCATGCCGTTTTCGAGGCGAAGTCACCAAAATATAAACGTTTACTCTGTTGTCGACGATAACGACAACTACAGACAAACTTTAAGTTAAAAAAGTTCACTTGAGCCTTCGGCTCAGTTAAGCAAAACTAAACAATGAAAATAAACTTTACCTGGGACGTTAGTGATAAAAACGCTTCTATCAGTATTTACAACTGGAAGTTCTACCAATGTTTGAGATGGAATAAGTAATCCTGCTGATATTCTTTTTGCCTTGGACGTTGAGCTATTTAGGTAGATTACCAAAATAAAAGAAATTGAAGACAATTGATTTTTTCTGCATATTTTTATTCTAAGTTTTTGACCTTTGAATTAAACATACTAAACAGTACAAATTATGACAGCTTAAAGAATTAAAAAGTCAATAATTTGAGTAGATTTATGTTGTGCAAGCCATAATCCAGTGTATTTCACTTGAAATGAATAAACTGACATATTCTTATTGAAGTTCTTACGTTTTAAAACGCATATATTACGAAAGTGTAAATTACTATTACATATTTATGTCCATAGGCAATAAACAGATCACTGCTCATAATTAACAATCTTACTTATGTAATTAATTGATAACGGAATCAAATTCAAACCAATGTTAACCAGACGGGTGTATTCTCACGATACTATAATTTTCCTGAAAAATTTAGCAATATAGTGTTAATCTTTTAGCTAGATTTTATTTTCATGGCACGCTATTTCTCAATCACACTTATTTCATGGTGAGGTGGACTATCACCAAATTCAAACAGCAATGTAACGTGTACGCTGCGCTACGCCTCACAAAAATATGACTTATTTAGCTAAACCATTTTTGTAACAAAAATTAGAATCAATACAGTTACAAGAAAATTGATTATATTTTGGTCTTTGTATTTAGGGCCCACTTGAGTGAAAGAATCCCATTTGGCAGGTGATTTGGCAGGTGAGGATACCTAAGACTGGTTGTTATACTATAGTCAAACAGTATAGACAGTGGTGTTTATCCTCCGAGTCAAGAATATTTCACTTATATCGAGAGGTCGCCAGATATAGACGAAGGCTGAGATTTAATGCTTTTTGCTATTTATAGTAAATGTGCCCAACATGGATATGCTATAAGGCTGTCAAGCAATCCATATCACTCAGCACCACAATAAATCACCTGATCAAGTTTCAGCTCAATTGGATGATCATGTACGGTTTTCCTTTTTAATGAAAGAAACCAAATTACCCATGAACACACACACTCACGGGCGCGAGTGCAATGGCATTAATCTATCCTCTCACTTCTAAGGGCGCGGGTATATTTATTACCTTGTTTTTATGCAAGACTTTTAAATAAGCCATAGTTTGTAAATTTAGTTCAGTATATACACATAAACTAATATATTAAGAATTGGTAGCGACTGAAAAACCGCTACCGGTTAATTTGACCAGAACCAAAGTTAAAGGTTTAAATGTGATTTTTTTACTGTAGCGGTGGAAGACTTAGTAATAATGAGAAGAAACGGTGCAAATACAACTAGTCCTAAACTTCGTTTGGGCGCCCAGACAATACAAATGTAATAAGAAACAGTGCAAAAACAATAAACTACCATTCTTCGATGGAGGCATTAGATCTCTGAACTAATAACCTCAATCTTATACTTAGTATCAAAATCATCATTGTATCAATACCTACAAAATTGTAATTCACATGCCTATACAAAATGCGTCTGGTTATGAAGATAATAAACCATTTAAGAATTCTTTTGTATCTGTGACTTTGATCTCTGAACCCATAATATACAGCTATATATCAACATTTAAACAGGTCCTTTCAAAATTAACATCACCCCTACATTTTCCAAAAAGAAACGTCACCCCCTTGTGTCTGTATTTCGGAAGAACTACAGAGTTAACATGACTTATTTTTAGAATAAAAACTTTTATACATTCAAAAACACATAACTTAGAATTATAATTTTGTTGCTGCTTCTCTGGAATATTTCACTTATATCGATAGGTCGCCAGATATAGACGAAGATTGAGATTTATAGCTTTTTGCTATTTATAGAAACTGTGGCCAACTTGGATATGCTATAAGGCTGTCAAGCAATCTATATCACTCATCACCACAATAAATCACCTGACCAAGTTTTAGCTCAATTAGATAATCATGTACGGTTTTCTTTTTCATGCATGAAATCACATAACTTAGAACTATAATTAAGTTGCTGCTTCTCTGGATTTGATGAAGGTCATGGCCTTTATTCATATATTAAATTGATCGTTATACCTTATACAATAAGTTTACAGTTCGCAAGATAATTAACCATTTCAGTATGCATTTAAGTTGATTTTGACCTTTGAACCAGTGATCATTATCCATGTATCAAAGTGACCTTTGTATCAATACCTATGATATTCTTTTAAACGTGTCTGTTAAAAACAATTTCAGTTTAATAACTAACCATTAAATATCTTTTGCATGTGTAACTTGTGACCATTGTACTCATGACTTAAATCTTCATATCAAAATGGTTACATTAAAACCAACTATATTTTAATATACATGCGTATACAAAATGTTTAAAGTTTTCGAGATAATTAATATATTTTACAATGGTAAAAATTATGTCATGACCTGAGTCAAATTTGGAAGTTTAAATCTTAACACCCCATGTCATTATGATAACCATGGCAACACCATGAAGAAATCTAAATTGTTCCAGCCCATATATACTCCTAACCAACTTTTATTGACATATGTTTTGCCATTTTAGAGGCGAAGTTACCAAAATATAAACGTTTACTCTGTCGTCTACGACAACGACAACTACAGACAAACTTCAAGTTAAAACGTTTACTTGAGCCTTCGGCTCAGTTAAGCAAACATTAATAATAAAAACACTTTACCTGGGACATCAGGGATAAAACCTGTCCATGTTTGAGATTGACTATGTAATCTTTCATCTAATCTTTCTTGCCTTGGACGTTGGTCTATTTAAATAGATTACCAAAATAAAGAAATTAAAGACAATTGATTTTTTCTGCATATTTTTATTCTAAGTTTTAGATCTTTGAATTAAACAAACTAAACAATACAAATTATGACAGCTTAAAGAATTAAAATTTCAATAATTTGAGTTGATTTATGTTGTGCAATCCATAATCCAGTGTATTTCACTTGATAATAATAAACTGACATATTCTTATTGAAGTTCTTACGTTTTAAAGCGTATACATTACGAAAGTATAAAATTCTATTACATATTTATCTCCATAGGCAATAAACACATCACTGCTCATAATTAACAATCTTTCTTATGTAATTAATTGATAACGGAATCAAATTCAAACCAATGTTAACAAGACGGATGTATTCTCTCGATACTATAATCTTCATGAAAAATTTAGCCATATAGTGTTAATCTTTTAGCTAGATTTTATTTTCATGGCACCCTACTTCTCAATCACACTTATTTCATGGTGAGGTGGACTATCAGCAATACAAACAGCAAAGTAACGTGTACGCTGCGCTACGCCGCACAAAAAATGACTTATTTAGCTAAACCATTTTTGTAACAAAAATAAAAAAGCAATAAAGTTACAAGAAAATTGATTATATTTTGGTCTTTGTATTTAGGGACCATTTGAGTGAAGAATCTCATTTGAAAGGTGAGGATACCTAAGACTGATTGTCATACTATAGTCAAAAAGTATAGACAGTAGTGTTTATCATCCGAGTCAAGAATATTTCACTTATATCGATAGGTCACCAGATATAGACGAAGGCTGAGATTTAATGCTTTTTGCTATTTATAGTAAATGTGCCCAACATGGATATGCTATAAGGCTGTCAAGCAATCCATATCACTCAGCACCACAATAAATCACCTGATCAAGTTTCAGCTCAATTGGATGATCATGTACGGTTTTCCTTTTTAATGAAAGAAAACCAAATTACCCATGAACACACACACTCACGGGCGCGAGTGCAATGGCATTAATCTATCCTCTCACTTCTAAGGGCGCGGGTATATTTATTACCTTGTTTTTATGCAAGACTTTTAAATAAGCCATAGTTTGTAAATTTAGTTCAGTATATACACATAAACTAATATATTAAGAATTGGTAGCGACTGAAAAACCGCTACCGGTTAATTTGACCAGAACCAAAGTTAAAGGTTTAAATGTGATTTTTTTACTGTAGCGGTGGAAGACTTAGTAATAATGAGAAGAAACGGTGCAAATACAACTAGTCCTAAACTTCGTTTGGGCGCCCAGATAATACAAATGTAATAAGAAACAGTGCAAAAACAATAAACTACCAAACTTCGATGGAGACATTAAATCTTTGAACTAATAATCTTAATCTTACACTTAGTATCAAAATCAACATTGTATCAATACCTACAAAATTGTAATACACCTGCCTATACAAAATGCTTATAGTTTTCAAGATAATAAACCATTTAAGAATTCTTTTGTATCTGTGACTTTGATCTCTGAACCCATAATCTTCAGCTATATATGAAAATATAAACAGGTCCTTTCAAAATTAACATCACTCCTATATTTTCCAAAAAGAAACGTCACCCCTTTGTGTCTGTATTTCGGAAGAACTACAGAGTTAACATGACTTATGTTTTGAAAAAAAACTTTTATACATTCAAAAAAACATAACTTAGATTTATTATTTAGTTGATGCTTCTCTTGTTTTGATGAAGGCCATGGCATGGCCTTCATTTTATATTTTATTGATCTTTATACCTTATACACTTAGATTTCAGTTTGCAAGATAATTAACCATTTCAGTATGCTTTTAAGTTGACTTTGACCTTTGAACCCATGATCATTATCCATATATCAAAGTGATCCTTGTATCAATACCTATGAAATTCTATTACACGTGTCTGTTAAAAACAATTTAAGTGTAATAACTAACAATTAAATATCTTTTGCATGTGTAACTTTGACCATTGTACTCATGACTTAAATCTTCATATCAAAATGGTTACATTAAAACCAACTATATTTTAATATACATGTGTATACAAAATGTTTAAAGTTTTCGAGATAATTAATATATTTCACAATGGTCAAAATTATGTCATGACCTGAGTCAAATTTGAAAGTTTTTATCTTAACACCCCATGACATTATGATAACCATGGCAACACCATGAAGATTCTAAATTGTTCCAGCCCATATATACTCCTAACCAAGTTTTATTGATATATGTCTTGCCGTTTTCAAGGCGAAGTCACCAAAATATAAACGTTTACTCTGTCGCCGACGACAACGACAACTACTGACAAACTTCAAGTTAAAAAGTTCACTTGAGCCTTCGGCTCAGTTAAGCAAAAATAAATAATTAAAAAAAACTTTACCTGGGACGTCAGGGATTAAATTTCTTCTATCAGTATTTACACGTTGAAGTTGTGCCATTTTTTGAGATGGAATATGTAATCTTGCATCTATTCTTTCTTGCCTTGGACGTTGAACTATTGATATAGATTACAAAAGATTACAAAAAAAAAATGAAGACAATTGATTTTTTCTGCATATTTTTATTCTAGGTTTTAGATCTTTAAATTAAACATACTAAACAATACAAATTATGACAGCTTAAAGAATTAAAAAGTCAATAATTTGAGTTGATTTATGTCGTGCAATCCATAATCCAGTGTATTTCACTTGAAATTAATAAACTGCCATATTCTTATTGAAGTTCTTACGTTTTCAAAAGCATATATTACGAAAGTATAGATTACTATTACATATTTATGTCCATAGGCAATAAACAGATCACTGCTCATAATTAAAGGGACACTGAAGTCTAAAGGATTATGACCAAAATCGATAGTTATAAGTACAATATTAATAATAAAATTCAAAAAATAAATAATTATTCCATTAAGATATATATTTCGCTATTTGAAAATTGTCGAAAATCATCGCCGCAGCTCTTCTGTGTTGGAGGTGAGAAGAACACGCTGTGACGTCATGTGTGAACAAACCTCGCCATGCTATCAATAGTGTGGTTACAGTATAGTGTAGAAGTTGTTAAAAATATTGTTTAAATATGGTTTTGTGTGCGACCGTTGATTGTAAAAATAATTAAAAAATTATGATAACTTAGAACTTGTCTCTATTTAGACTTATTTTAAATTGAATAATGACCAAAATCGGCTAAATCATGTGCACAGTGATCTATGCATCAACTGACCTAAACTGATAAAATATTCTTTTATTTTTTCACGATAAATCAATAAGATCCCAATTTTCTTAAAGTAGAATTTACATCCCTTTCTCGCATACAGGTAATTAAGAGATTATCAGTAACCTACAGTACCTTTAGATCATGTTTATTAGACATTCCATCGCCGGTAATCAAGAGGTAGATCTACCTTACAATATACAACATAGATCTGAAGATTGATAGGTGTAAATAAATTAAGTGATAAAGTCTTCACGATATCCCATATTAAATGTAAGTATAATTTATTTGGAATTTTGGAAAGATGCATTTAAAAATATTTAAATATTTCAAAAGATTGATTTACGAATGTATAAATTGATGGGTCGACTGTCGTGACTGGCGGTATGAAATTAAAATGATTTAAATTAATGAAATATTCCTATTCGTGAGTTCAATTTTAAACATCAAAAACTCTAAAATAAAAATTTAACAACCCCCCCCCCCGCTTCTCATGTCACTGATGCGAAGAAAATAAGGAAAGAAAGAAAAGTCTGTAACAGTGTGATCTAGTTCAGGACAATTTTGAATGCTGACGGCGAGAGTCCGTCGAGGCCCGTCCTTTAAAATTTTAAATTAATTTCCATACAGTGACGTTTTCAATTAGACTTGACTGCAAATTTCATGAAAATCTCTTTAAAAACTAAAATAAAGTACAATATCCACGGTATGTATCATTTACTATGTTATACTGCTGTTTGTGTTCACCATATCATTTCATAATTTCTGCTACTTCGCCTGTTTCACATCTTGATATAAATGAAATCATCTTGACTACGATTTTGCCTTACAAGTTATAACTTAAAGATATAAATGGAATTATCAGGACATGGATTATACAATTCAAGCAATAATTATAGCTAGCGTCATCTTGATATAAATAAAAATAATCTTGAGATATATAATACAATCCAAGTAATAATTATTGACATGACTGGTGACATCTTTATATAAGTGAAATTATTTTGAGATGTGAAGATACCTAAATGTAAGTACAAATAATTAATACATGTATAAACTAAAGAGAATGTATTGTCCAATTTTTCATTAGATTTAAAAGGACAGCTTATTTCCCGGTTTCAATGGTGCACATAAAGAAATTGGGAAACAGTTATAACTTATAACTTCTGAAAAAAACGCGTCTCTTATTTTCCAAACTATACACAGGATGAAATAACTCTCCTGTTTATTGTGTAACCAGTAGGTGATCTGATGACGAAACGCATTCAAAATTAAAATCAAATAGTGAAATTAAATTCTTGGCTCATAACAATTGTGTGGCGGAAAGGGCTCAATAAGGTGGTCAGGTGGCCCAATCGGTAGAGCGTATGTTAGTATTGTGAAGGTCCCAGGTTCGGTTACGCCGCTGTTACATTTGGGGAATCATCATACCCTGGGCATTGGCTGACCAACAAGTTGGTCCCAGGGGTGGAACCCGCTGGTTTCGATTCAAGGGAGTTGAATCACGCTAGTATTACGAAGCTCCCGGGCTCAAGTCCCGGTGTAGCAGCTGCATTTTTCCCTTTCCTGTTAGTACATCAAAAGTAGCTATCCCCTCTTCTGATTTACAAATGCTTGTTATTCTTTTTTTCATATATAAGTATTATTATCATTAATATTATTTTAATGCATATTAACATCATTTTCTGGAAGGACCTATATATTTATTTTATATACGTATTTATTATAAATAAATATAAGTAAAAGTCTGAAATAATTATTGTGAAAAATGATTTTTTAAAAATTCTCAAAAAATTGTAGATATTTATGAATTACGAGATTATCAACATCTTAAAATAAGGTGTGTAAATACACAACAAGGGTTGGTAAATATACAGGAAGTGTCAGTATATCTGTCTCTGTGGATTAGGTACACTCCGATATACAACTAGCTAGTCGGTCAATATTGAGGGTTTAATTACAGGTGACTATAATAATATTAATAATAATAACTTTATTCTCATCAACCGTAAATTTTTATTTTTTATTTTTTATTTATTTTTTTTATTTTCATGACTGGCCATGGTTAATGTCTCCTCGGATGTTGTTTCTTGCAATCGTTGCTAATCGCAAAACTTCTTGGTTGAAATGCACGATCTCAAGGTCAAAGTTGTCGATTATACATTTTTAAATAAATTGCAATTTTTAATTTAGTCTTTGATCTGTACGATGCATTTCCTCTCAGTGTTCATTGATCGGCAGTTCCATTATATGTCCCAAACCTACAAACGATGATCATTATCTATAACTTCGCATGAATCCGATATGAATAAATTCTCTGGTTCACTTTCAGTTCCCTAATATTCTGACTCAAAATCGAAAAGATAATACGCCATTTCTAATAATATGGACACGTCATGTGACTCGTAAGATGAGACACTTCTGTATATATAAGCAGTAGTTAGAAAGAGTGTTTGTTCACACATGACGTCACAACTTATTTTCGTACCTCCCGATTGAAGAGTTCCAAAATGGCCTGAGGTTACGAATTTTGATTTTTTAAACTTCTATATCTTTTTTATTTCGGCGAATAAAAAGGTGAAATTTTCAATATAATAATAATTTACCATAAATTTTCATATTTTGGTCAAATTGGCTAGACTTCAGTGTCCTTTTAACAATCTTACTTATGTAATTAATTGAAAACGGAATCAAATTTAAACTAATGTTAACCAGACGGGTGTATTCTCGCGATACTATACTCTATCTGAAAAATTTAGCCATATAGTTTTAATCTTTTATCTAGATTCATTTTCATGGCACCCTATTTTTCAATCACACTTATTTCATGGTGAGGTGGACTATCACCAAATTCAAACAGCAATGTAACGTGTACGCTGCGCTACGCCTCACAAAAATATGACTTATTTAGCTAAACCATTCTTGTAACAAAAATTAGAATCAATACAGTTACAAGAAAATTTATTATATTTTGGTATTTTTATTTAGGGACCATTTGAGTGAAAGAATCCCATTTGGCAGGTAAGGATAACTAAGACTGGTTGTTATACTATAGTCAAACAGTATAGACAGTAGTGTTTATCATCCGAGTCAAGAATATTTCACTTATATTAAGAGGTCGCCAGATATAGACGAAGATTGGGAAATTTTGCCTGTGTGTTGCCCTGATAGCATTATATAGCAGGGTTACTTATTCCGCCACGCCTTTCGTGACATGTGACCTCGATTATTTTAAGTTCCGATTCAAAAGAACCGTGACTTTCATTTTGTAATGCCGAGGGCACGGCGAAAAAACAGTCACTACCCACTTTCAAGACTTGGGTCAGAACTGACCGGGAATCAAACCCACAATCTCAACTTACGGAGCAAATACTCTACCAACTGAGCTAACGCAGTGGTAAAGAGAGAAAAAGAGAGAGAGAGGTTGTCTATTGGAACTTATTTTACAAGTGAAAAATATAAACTTGTCATTATTACAATATTTGTTAATTGTAGAAAAGGTCCATGTTCATAATACATTTATTAAACATTGTATGATATGAATTATCATTATTGCATTTCATTTTGACATCTTCGTTATTGGTCACTAAAAGGACATAGAATTACTACACTTTCATAGCCGAGTCGGTCTCGTCAGTTACAGTATTATTTACAGTATTTATTACAGTATTATACATTAATTATATTACTGCTGTTATTTTTATTTCTTTTCACTACAGAAACAAGAAAAATCTAGCTTGCGTATTAGGATAGGATGGGCTCAAGTAATAAGTTGCTAAAGCACTTTGTTGATTATAGTCCCTATAAGGTACGTATAAAATTAACATCACCCCTACATTTTCCAAAAAGAAACGTCACACCTTGTGTCTGTATTTCGGAAGAACTACAGAGTTCACATAACTTATTTTTTGAAAAACAAAAACTTTTATACATTCAAAAACACATAACTTAAAATAATTATTTAGCTGATGCCCCTAAATTTTAAAAAAAACGTCACCCCCTTGTGTCTGTATTTCGGAAGAACTACAGACTTGACTTATTTTTAAAAAAAAACTTTTATACATTCAAAAATACATAACTAAGAGTTAGTATATAAATATATGTTTACACGCATGCGCGCACGATGCGCTAAGCTATAAGTCCATATGGGATACAATTTAATCATTTTGGCTGTATACAAACCTATAAAGCTTACAGAACGTTGGATAGTTTGCGGTTGATATCTTACAGGTGTTTCCCGAAATAGGTCATATTGGGTTTTCGACCTATTATCTTTCGAAAACTCCCATTCTTCTCTTGGAGAATCCCATTCAACGGCATATTCATCTGAAAATGTATAATTTTCGTCACTCTCGTATCCATTTAACTCTTGTATTGAAGATGTATCATATTCAACGGTGTCTTCATATACTACCCTACGGGACATACGTTGCTTGTACATTATTACCGCAGGTACTTCTTTCTGATAGAAAAAAAAATAAATTATTTTTAGGAGTAATACAAATGAACAATGTAAAAGAAATAAGTGCCTACCAGAAATGCTAACGCAACAGCTGTAAAACACTTGTATCAAACATTGTGTGGTATGACCTGTACAAAAATTAGCCCCCGTGGGTTTTTTGGCTAAACTTGATTTTATTATTGTTGTCTTGCTTTGGTATGAGGTGAAACTATTGGGGGGAATTATTGTTTAAGTTTTTGCAACCCTATAGCTCTTTTTTCCTGACCCCTAGATTTTTACACCTTAACACCCCTGTTGCAACACATCTTCTTGTAACATATAAATGAATGGTATAAAATAATATTAAATGGCTTTTACATACATAAATATTGTTATGACATACATATTTAACATATGGTAATCTCTAATTCCTGAATAATATGATTATGTTAATCCCTAATACTTTCAAAAGTATCGGAAGCGTGATAATTCCAGAAAGAGACTTTAAAAAGCCTGAAACAAGCGATGAAAATGTCACAAAAATAGTGAATATTTCTAATCTAGAGCTTTCTTCATCTCAAATCAATCTACTAAAATTACACCAGCTCCTGCAAAAACACAGATGAACCTTCAACAGGATGTTAAACAATTCATAAGGAAATTAAGATTTCCATGAACGGAGCGAAAATGATTATGATGGATCAATTGCGAGAAACAAAAGCAAATACACACTTAAGGAGGGAGGAAACAAGACATTGGATACATTTATTAATTACATGAGTTACCTTCTAACTAACAATAACAACCAAGGTAAAGTAAAAAACAAGATTTCTCATTGAGAACAAAAGGCAATTAATGATCTTAAATCTAATAAAGACAATAATCAAACAAGCAGATAAAGGCGCATGTACTGTTATCATGAATACTATTTACTACCAATTGAAAATGGAAGAAATGCTCAATGACAATCAAACATACAAGGAAATTGAGTTCAATGATGACCGGAAAATTATAAATAAAAATCATTAACTGCTTAAAGAACAAGGTTCCGGTTTAACAGACAAAGAGAGAGACTATCTTACAAACATTGATTACAAACCAAGTCAGTTTTATGGACTTCGAAAATCCGCAAATCTGGGGATATTATAAATAATATTAAAAATTCAAATACAGAATATATTCATATAACTGAACCCAAAGATTTGAAATTCCGGCCGGTTATAGCTGGTCCGGCATGCCTAACACATAGATTAAGCAATTTGAAAGACATCGTCATTAAACCATTACTAAAACGTGTATCATCTTATGTATGAGATGACATTGATTTCTTAAATCATCTATCTAGTACTATTGGACAAAATGAAGTATTTATAACATTTGATGTAGTTAGTCTATATAGCAACATTTCAAATGAACTAGGAATAGAAGCTATGAAATACTGGTTAGCGAGATTCCCTCATGACATCGATCCAAAATTTTCATCTGAATTCATTATAGAGAGCATAAAACTCATTTTGGAAAACAACGCCTTTCAATTTTCAATCTTTAAACAGATTTTAGGAACCGCCATGTGTACTAAGTTGGCCCCAACATATGTAACTCTGGTAATGGCATTATTAGATTAACGGGTGTATGAGACCATACATATAAGTATTCCATCCCTCGTACCAAATTATACAGAAAATCACTTCAAAAGATATTTAGATGATTGTTTAATTGACTGGAATACAGATATTTGCAATGTGACTGAGTTCCATAAGTTTTTGAATTCGCTGGACAATAAACTCAAGTGTACAATGGAAAATAACATTTTTGGATATCCTAGTTAAAAGAGATAATAATGGTAATATCACCACAGATATTTACCATACGGAAACTGACACAAAACAATACTTGGATTATCGATCATGCCATCTGCGACATATAAAAACAATGTTCCATTTAATCTAGCTAGGAGGATTTGTACTATAGTGTCGGACCAAGAAACTAGAAATCTGAGATTAACGGAACTCAAAACATCCCTTTTAAAGAGTAACTATCCACTGCAAGTAATAAATATAGGAATCGAAAAAGCATCCAATATACCGTTACAGGAATTAAGAAAACCAAAACGTAATACAGAATCGAATGAAATAGTATCTTTTGTAACAACACACAACCCTAATAACATTAATGTTTTCAAAAAGTTCAAGGATTCGCAGGATATATTTATCTCCTCAGAACACCTCAAGGATGTTTACAACAGTGTAGCCTTTATAAACAGCATAGACAGGGACCAAACTTAAAACATCTGTTAAAATGGTCAAAATTTATTCAACGTTAAGGCTTGCGGACAACCAAGATTAAAATGTCGCAATGAAATAAAACCGGTTTCTAATTTTCTTTAAAAGCGCAAATAAAACATTCAAGATCAAATATAATTTTAGTTGTAACACAAAAAATGTAATTTATGTTTTATGCTGTAATAAGGGTCATGAATATTACATAGGAAAAACGGAACAGGAGCTGAGATAACGACTAACACTTCATCGAAGTGGTGTTAACAACCCTAACAGTGGACATACGAGTAGTTTATTTGTCAATCAACATATTTCAAACTGTGCGAAAGATTTACATAACAAATTTTCAATAAAGCCTTTTTATAAATGTTTTACAGAAAACAGTGATTATAGAAGAGAAAGAAAACAATTTCATTCAGATGTTAAAACCTTTACTTAACAGATAAGACGACATTACTCACTTTTACTCTTAAGCACCTTATGTTTCACTTTCTTGTTTTTGTTTTGTTTTGTTTGTCTTCCTATTTAATGTAGTCGTTCATAGATAATTATACTTATCAAGCGTAATCACGAGTATTTACAACATATCCCGTTTTATCTGTATACACCTGGAATTATCACGCTTCCGATACCTTTGAAAGTATAAGGGATTAACATAATCCTATTTTTTTTATACCATTCATTATATGTAACAAGAAGAACCGTACACAACGGTGAAACATGTTTTACAAATAATAAATTAAGTTATGTTTTAGAAAACATTTTAACTTATTTTTAAGTTTTTAATATATATATAACAATTGAACTGTTTAGAAATGCGGTTCATAGTCGATATGAACGCAATTGATATGCAAGCAAACTGAATAACTCGCGTTCATATCGACTATGAACCGAATTTCTAAACAGTTCAATTGTTATATTAACGTTTAAAACTATTTTTTTTTCTTTTGGTTCAAAATCATTTTAGAAATTTTAATTCCGCGCTTTGTCAACAGCGATTTTCAATTAACGGAACAGCTGATGGAACAGCAGATCCAACTGATCAGCTGTGCAGTTTGGCGACAGAAATTCTAGGACAAAATAGTGCGTGGAAAAAACAACAAATTGCATACAAAATTTCTACTAAATTGTTCAATTCTTTATTAAATACAGTTATTTCGGTAATAAATAATCACAATTATGCAAACAATCAATTTATGTCAATATAGTTCCGGTTTTGTGTATTTCATATTGTGTATTCATACGCCGATTGTTGTGAATGGAATTCCCGTGACGTCACCAAGGTCGATCTTGCAGTTCATAGCCGAAATGTACACAATTGTTCTGAAACCTTGTGTAGAAGACAGAAAACAGACAATATATATATATATATATATATATATATAAAGTTCTTGTTTAAAAAAGAAAACGACAGAAAAAACTTCTGCTTGTCGAAAGAACTGTCACTTACCACTTTTAAGTCTTGGGTTAGACCCGATTGGGGTTCCAACCCACGACCTCTTACATACGGAGCGAGCATTCTACCACTGAGCTACAATAGCGGTCGTGTGCCTAAATGGACTGTGATTTTAAAATAACAAATGAAAAATGGCAACCGTTCTATTACCTTTATTTTGTTTTAAAACCAAAACTTCTTTTTTTTAATCTAATATATCATTCTGTTTTTCAATTGAATAATAGAGGAAAAATCTGTTTTAGAGTTGTCTATTCAGTAGTAGTCAAATTTTATTATTAATTGATGATTTGTAGGTCACACACAATATCGGCGATTTTCCGTAATCCATTTATAATAGATATCTTTATAAACTTGTCAACGTCAATTTGACAGAAAACATTTCAATGGTTAACACATTGCTTCAATGCTCATTGTATTTAAAGAATGAACTGAAATGAGTGTCTAGAGAAGATGTCAATCAAATATATAAGAATACTGGGGAACACTTTAGAGAATTTACAATATGAACATATTCACGTATATGTTTACATTACGTCACATCTCATTATAGGATATGCTATATGTAAAACACTAATTGGTTTTAAGTCACCTTTAATGCACTTTCTTAAGAGGATTCTAATTAGGGTACTCAAGACAAATAGACTACCTGTATTAATCCCTAACAGGACAACAATAGTGTTGACACTTTCCAGTCCCTTTGATACATAGGGTGTCGCTGGATAATAATTAACAAAACAACTGTAGCAACTATAGATAACAAGATAAGATTGTATAGAAGTGCCTATCTTAATTTATTGTGTCAAGTAATAAATTAATTAATAAACAAGTTTAGATTATAAAGAAAAATCACAAAAAGATTTTTAAAAAATAATGATTTTTAAATATTTTTATAGATCTGTTTAAAATTAATATATTTAAAAAAGGAAAAAACACAAGTAATTAAAAAAATCAAAATGTTGTCCGGTTTAGAGAGGTTCAATTTTAAGGATATAAGCAACTTGGGACTAAAAAGTTTGTCCGGTGTCCGGAATAGAGAGTGTCCGGTTTAGAGAGGTTCTTGTTAATTGAAATAAAGAAGGATAAATTCGGGACCAACAATTTGTCCGGAATAGAGATTTGTCCGGTTTAGAGAGTGTTCGGTTTAGGGAGGTTTCACTGTACTAGAAGTTCAGTTTCTTTTAGCATTGATACAATTTTTCATTTTTTCAAATAGAAAGCTTATTGTTATAAATATGCCGACCAAGTTGTAAGGTTGAGTTCTTCTAAAATCTCTAATTTTAGTCTTAATAAAAGGCATGGTCTTAATTTTTTACAAGAACATCTTTTGATAAATATGAGAATATTCTTGATGATGGATTTTGACGATTTGACCACCCGATGAGGCGCATTGAATGAGGGAAACTAAAATGTTAAGAAAAGATCAATTCTGTGAAGGATGTGATCATGACAATGCTACATATTAGTGTCTGTTGGTAAGAGTGTCCTTTTTCCACACCTACTGTAATTCCCTAACACTGAAGTACAACAATGTGCTGTCCCTGTATTCATCATCTTTAATTTACAATAATTGTTTACTATTCCTACGAATAATATGTTAAAATATGTTTAAGAAATTTCATGCTATTAAATCTCTTCAAAATGATGACATTACAATATTATTGGACTCTTTTATTTTTACTGAAACCGCATCTTATACTCGTACATTGAAATAAATTCTAATGATCCTCTTAAAGTTATCTTGAAAGTGACCACCACAATAAGTCATTACAATTCACCTTTTAAGATACAGTGTCAAATATTTAAGAAGGGTTTATAACTTATATAGCATGAAAATCGGGAAACAGACCCTCTAGACAAATCACAATTATTAAAAGATGATGGATAAACTGACAATGAAAGGATTCTACCAACCACTTAGATGTAGATAACGGATTCCCTTAACAACTGATAACAATAGACCCTGTTTAATGATCACAACCTTGTTAAAATTTGTTATACCGTCTCCTAACATTCTTCATACTCAGAGACCATGTTCTACATGGCATAAATGACTAGAAGTCAAGAATAGAGTACACCGAGCTCGAGACTTCTATAAGGACTTGATTTCAAAACATGGCTTGCAGAGTAAAACAACTGTCTTTCTATAGGAGAGATTGATTGTATTGCTATCAACTATATAAGAAACTGGTAAATACCTTCATAGGCGATGACTTCGATAAAACACATTGTCTTCATTGTTTGAGATATTTGATTAAACTCTTAAAGAATAAAGTATTACCAGAGCGAGTCAGTCTGTACATTGGGAAGTGCAGCAGATAGAGGAACACAAATAAGAGGAGCATTACTTGAAAACAAACACTACATTGACAAAGAACTAGAGATCATTCGAACGTATCGACGAGGTAGGTTTAACTCCAAATGAAGCGATAAAAGATAAATACATTTTGTATGAGTATATGAATTCCAGCGCAAACATGCCTGGTGAAAGCCGATGCATGTCAATGTATCCAAACAATGTCGGAAGTATTCCTTCTATCCTTGAAACAATGTGTGATTTGAACGATCTCCATGAGGCATTATTATTATACAATATATAAAAAAGCGAAGAGGAGTAAATTGAGCAACGATTATAAAAGGAAGGTTTCAACAGTATCATATCACTCCTATGGGATTTTCCTAACTAACCGGAAGCATAAGATGCGCTCTGTTACTGGAAGACTACGTATACCGCAAGTTATACACCAGATTCCAGAATATTTAAAGAAAGAAACGAGTAAACATCATGTTTGATTTAAAAAAAAATTATATTTACGAGTTCAAAAACCAAAATTGGGCATTATTTGCATCCCCCCACCTCACAAAAGGATTTAAGATAACAGATTAAAGTGAACCAGAAACAGAACTTAACAAATAAAACAAATCAATAATAAAATGAAAAACAAAGTAGTATAAAGCAAAACTTTAAGTCAACTTAAAAAGTAGAGAACAAAAACCATTTCACGTGACCGGAAGCAGACAGTAGCCACTTCCGGTCAAGTTGAAGGATTGAAATCGATCAGTTAAAAACTTATTTATATTCCAACACAAAAAGAATATATTACTTATAAGAGCTAAACACGAGCTTTAATTAAGATTATAGTAGGGTAAGGCCTAATTTGCCCCCCCCCCCTAAAAAGGAAGCAGGGGGTCGGAAAATTTGAACCCAACTATTTTCTTATTATTTGGCCTCAACTTAGTTCAACTAAACAAAAAAATCATTTTAGCAAAAAAAAAAATCGCGCGGAGTTGCACGTCAAACCGCACTATTATTTTAACATGCTGCGCGTATTTTATAAAATAAATGATATATTTGATTACATATTCGTGATATAAAGTCAAAGTAGGTTTTAAACACATGTTTTTAAAGAAATTAAAATAATAAATAATGAAGTCTCCCTAAAAAATATCTAATGCCTTGGTTTTAAAGTTACAATTACAAGGTGGTCTACATCTATTTACATACACTAACAATACACTAAACCAGTCTATATATATATATATATATATATATATATATATATATATATATATATATATATATATATATATATATATATATATATATTATTGAATAGATAAAATAGTTATTTAACATGAATGTTTTAACCCTATAACCCTTTAATTGTCAGATGCGCCAAACTACGCCATTTTGTTTTGAGGTGTGTCAGGTATACTATTTTCGGTGTGGAAATGTGATTTGTGTATGGATCTTTAAAACCCTGGTTTTCCTACCAACCTTTTTCTTTCTGTTCTTTTTCTTTACAAACACTCTGTCCTACATATTTTTAACTTGAAAATCAAGCACGCAATTCAAATTTAAATTTTCGTGAAATTTTTTCTGCATTATTTAAACCCGATTGTTTATTGTATTTCTAGATGTTAAAATGCTGTCAAACTCATGTGTAAATAGAGAAAAAAATCATATAAAAATTTATAAAATTATTTATATGACGCGAAATAGAGAACAACAGAAACTTAATAAACGAATGTAACTCAACGAAAGGCCTGTTTAGGGAGACTGCATTATTTATTATTTTAATTTCTTTAAAAACATGTGTTTAAAACCTACTTTGACTTTATATCACAATTATGTAATCAAATATATCATTTATTTTATAAAATACGCGCAACATGTTAAAATAACGGATATTTGAAAGTTATTGCATGTTTTTGCTTTCGTCAAACAAACGTAACTCCACGTATCTAACAATGATTCGTTGGTAAACCCGACGAATCAAACAATGGTTCGTTCGTGTACGAACGTATCTAACAATGGTTCGTTCGTCAAACGAACGTAAGAAACAATGGTTTGTTCGCCAAACGAACGTAAGAAACAATGGTTCGTTCGTGAACGAAGTGCAGTGAAGCGTGGTGAATCTTAATCCCGATTGGGGTAACAATCGGGTTTATTTAATTCCATCTATTTGTCATTTGAGGGTATCAATAATTCTGATGAATTTGGCGGTGGTGATGATGATGGAGATGAATACAGTAACATTCAAAATTTTAAAAAAGACATTAAATGATGATGACGACGACAGCTATAATAATGGATGGTGGTAGTTACCGTGATGAAGGCGCTACTATGATGAAGGCGCTAAGATGAAGATTACAAAACACACATATTGCAAACATCTCATTTCTATTACCAAAATATATATAAACATTATAAAAGAAACTTATTTTAGGTAATGAACCATATAGAATTAGATACTATTTTTTAAGGCAAATAATGCGTAAAATGTTACTAAGGGGAGGTAATTCTAATGAATCACAAATAATCCTTATAGCCATATTAACAAGTAACATTACGGCTATATTGAAATAATAATATAAAATATTTGCATATAGTTCTATAAAATAGACTGGGAATTACCATACGTAACTGGTATTATTACTTTAGCTACAATACTAATTATCATGAATAACAAAATCATCTAACATACAGATGAACAGATAAACACTATAAATATATTACAATAAATTATTTACAAAAAGGGTATTATCATTATGTGGTATTGGACTGTACACTATACTTGTATGTCAGTATGTTCATATGGAATATAGGGCTTCATAGACAGACTACAAATATATAAATAAACCAATACTATATCGTCTGTCTCGCTATATACATTAAATACAATATATCCGTACAAATTATAAAATAGGTCAATTCACGATACGATATCTATAGCTGAATTATAACGCGTATCACGGGTTATATACATGATTAAACCAGAATGTAAACAATGCTAATTATTATTTAAAATAAATATCAGAAAATATCAAAAATATAAAAAAATACATTATTTACGATTACGCGGAATACATATGCAATAAAGGTAAACATATAGATAAGAAGAGAATATAAGTAAAGTTAGTAAAAACTTACAAGTTAAGCTATTTTTCTTTGTTCTATGTTAATATGACCAGGTTCTGTCTTCTGTCATGGCCTCTGTATATAAGTAATTATTATGTCATGTGACAGGTAAATAACAAAAGAAAGACCGGGAAAATAGAAACGAGACTAAAGGGCCAAATATAAGGTAAGTATGTGTTTAATGTTTATAGATATAGAGTAAAAGATGTACGCAGCGCTTATGAAATTAACTGTAAAGTATTATAAATTAAAATATAAACAAAAATATACATCAATTCCAACACTGCTACATTTTCCCCCTGGCAGGAAAATGTCGTCCTCGACATTTGTTATTTCGGTGGTGCTGTTACAATCTGTATCAAAGCAGACGTAATCTAGTTTCTGTCCTTATCTTTCAAGTTTCCAGACGAAGCCAATTGGGTTAAAAATGATGCCCTCTTTTCCCAGTCAACTGCCTGGTAACAATGATAGTCCTCCATCCAAACTGAATCAACTTTTCTTCTTGAAGACCTTCTGAGACCTCCATTGGTAGGTAAACTGCCATCTTCATTTGATCCTGTTGTTCACTTTCGTTTTGTCCTGTATCTACAATCTGCTCCGGAGCCTTTTTTACTTCATCTGTCACTAACTGATCCATCTCTCTACAAGTGCTAGTAGCTGCACGAGTCCTTGTCACCATTATATGTTCTTCAACCTCATCCTCCTCTTCATTTACTGTTTCCTCTATGACTTCTGGTTTCTTTTTTCTAGGCCTAGGTACTGGTCTTCTCTCCTCACCGATACAACTTATTGGTAATAATAAGTTCCGGTGTAAGGTTCTGAATTTTTCTCCTCCTACTTCCTTTTTTTCACTTTGAATACCGGTATATCTTTGTTTGGCTGGGCAACTTCTATGTAAGGATCTTCTTCCCATCTATCGGAAAGTTTATGTTTTCCAGTAAATGCCACGCATTTGACTAAAACTCTATCCCCGATGTTAATAATGGCTTCTCTTACTTTGCTGTCTTATCTAGATTTCTGTCTCGTCTTTGCTTTTTGAGATGACTTTGCTACTATATCATACGCTGATTTTAAACTTGACTGTAAGTTCGTTATGTAGATGTTGATAGGTTCCTTTTTTTAGAGTTGAATTCTAAACTGAAAGCTACATCGACTGGTAATTTTAAATTTCTGCCGAACATGAGGTAATATGGTGACTAACCAGTTGATTCCTGTTTTGTTGCGTTGTATGCATGAACTAAAGATCCTACGTGCATTTCCCAGTCTTGTTTTTGTTTGTCCTTTAATGTTCCCTCATATTAAGTAATGTTCTGTTAAAACGTTCGCATAAACCGTTTCCCTCCGGATGATATGGAGTTGTACGTGATTTGTTAATTCCTGTAATAGAGCAAAGTTCTTTAATAAGTAACCCTTCAAAATTTGGTCCTTGGTCTGTGTGTATCCTGTGTGGTAATCCATAATGTATAACAAAGTTGTTGAAAAATACCTCTGCAGTAGTACGCGCAAGTTGATTTCGTGTTGGAACAGCAACAGCATATCTAATGAAATGATTCGTGATGATTAACATATTGCTAAATCCTCCTTTCGATGTCTCTAACGATAAAAAATCTATACAGACTAACGCCAGTGGCCGATATGTTTAAAGATTGACTAATGAAGCACATGCCTTTGCCGGTGTTTTCCTTTTAATACAACGTTCACATGACTGTATCCATGTCTTTATTCATCCCGTACCAGTAAAACCTTTCCTGTGCTAGTGATAATGTTCTTTCTCTTCCCATGTGACCCATATCATTATGCAGCATGTGTAAAGCGGTTAAAATCATTGATGTTGGTAAACCTAATTGCCTTTTCACTTCACCATCTGTATGTGTTCGTCTGTATACTAATCCATTGTCCATATAAAACTTATCGAAGTTCTTCCAAATCATAGTATGAAATAGTAGATACGGAATAGCACTCTTGAGAGGTAACGTATTATGTTCAATAAACGGAATCAACCATCCAATAACAGAGTCCTCTCTTTGTTCCATGCAATTACAATTTTATTTGCTTGAAAGAATTTCCTCGCGAATAGTTGAAAAAATACTATGATGTTAAATACTATACAACAACATGGTAAGTTTCGTAGTTGCAAATAAAAGAGTAATCACATTTATGTATACATATAAATACAAATATCAGTCAATCATTTCAGTGTTATTTCCACAACAATTTTCATAATTTCCATTAGTTCTGTTATTAGACCTAATGTTTCTTTACTTATATTGCACCCCAAATTTGTCCCAAAATTAATTCTTTGATGCTTTTGTGTTAGATCTGCTGCATATAAACTTTTTTTTCTCTTTCTCTAAAATTCAAATACTGTGATAGGTGTAATAATGATAATTGTTTTTCTTCAGAAACAATCGGCCAAGAGCTTATACCATTCCAAAAGAATATATTCCAAGAGATGTGCTACTAAAATTGGAATCTACAGAACCTTTGGACAAAACTGGTAGAAGAAAACTCCTTGATGCTATATACGCTGACGTATCAAGATATATTGGTGGATTGTGAGTTCAAACTTAAGATCATATATATTTATTTTTGTTTGAGTAGATAATTTCCTTGTACTATCCAAGCCATTATCAGTTTTATAGTGCTAGCTCACTCAGGCATCATGCCACAGATTGAAAAAACAAACATACTAATCTATGTCCGAATCACAATCAAAAAGCAAAGAAAAAACTTTGGAACTTACAAGTTAGGTTAGACACATGAACTTCCACCAGGGAAGTGAGGCCAGGTGCTCAGGAAAGATAAACACCTCCAGTTTAGCTAGTAGACCCTCCACGTGTGTAATCAAAATTGTGTGAAAGGAACATGAAACTATGAGACGTCAAATATATCCAGGGCAATCCTGGACACAGAGGCATCAAACTAATTAACAATACTGTGATGACGGCCATAAAACATTTTGAGGGTCTTGATAAGCCTAGGCTTGCAATATCCCTGAGTCAACAACCAGTATGTGATTTTAAGTTTTGAAGTTATTCATTTTCATGTGGTACAGATTAAATGCACATCAGAGAACAAGAAACACTACACTGAATCATTCCTAATTTGTGATGTAGTACAGCTGTGTTTTCAAGGTTTTTAATTGTTACTCAGATATGCTAATGTTATCATTTTATGGAAACTGAAAGATATTTTTTTACCTGTAATTTTTGTTTAAAGATTTGGGTGTATTATGTCTCAACTGTTTAGAAACAGGGGGCGTATTTCAAAAGTTGTGTACAAATTTTATAGTTCTACTGTTCATTTTGTGTGTAAGGTAAAACACATGTTACATGAATGTTTTAAATACATTTTTGTATTCATACTTCAGATATCTAACATCCAAAATGTATGAGAGCGTTGTTGACAGTCTTCTTTCAACATTTTCTTTGCTAGGAAGTAGTGAAGACACTCAATGAGAGTAAACAGTTAAATATTTCATTATCAAAATCGCTATTGTTGTTACTGGTATACACTTGCATATCTGTAGTCTTTAGTAATTAGTCCTCTGCCGGTAAAACCGGAGGGGACTATAGTGTTTGTCGTTGTCCGTCTGTCCGTCTGTCTGTCTGTCTGTCTGGTGAACTTGTATCCGCAACTGCTCCTAAACTACTGAAGGGATTTGATTGAAACTAAGCAGAAATGATTAGTAGACAGTATTGTGTTGTATATTAAAAAACGGTTGCCATTGATTGGTCATGTGACCAGATTCCGCATTCTGATGTCGAAAGGGGAAACAAAAAATATCAATACGTGTATATTAGATTTAGCTAACTCTCAATTTCAGTTTGTTTGTTCAGAACGCACATCCTGCAATATACAATAAACTTGTTTGTGTGATATATATATATGCACTCTTTGACTTAGGATATACTATTAAATGAATGTTTGGCCCTATACTATGTTTACATTTTTATGTTACAGGCCAGCATACCCAATATTGAACATTATTTACTTGTCTGGTCTTTTAACATTCCCACTTTCGACGGCAGGCAATACTGACTGTAAGCTTGTTCTTGTGAAATTTTGTAATCTGGCAGTAGGAAACATTATTTTAGACATAATGATCAAACTTTGTTTTTGTCTTTAACCGCAAGAAAATAATATAGATTTGTTCTAAATCTAGCTGTCCACTTAATAGAACCATTTCGACACTGTTAGCTGAACATTTCATAATATTTAACTTTATGAATTGTTGAAATTTGTAGGCTCTTTGGAAAGACAGAATTCTCTATAAATTTAGCAACAGCAGGAGACGTTTAGACAGTGCTGAACCAGAGGTTCAGGTTAAAAAAAGGAAACAAATTAATAAAAACAAGGAAACACTTGAAGAACCTGGTCCTTTGACATGGGGTCTAAGAAATTTCAACACAGATAAACCAGCAAGTGAAGACGAGTTCTATAGAGATGCGTGTTGAGTGGATGCAAAGGGAATATTTAAAGGCGGGCAGAGATATTGATCAAAATGGCATTGATATGCGGATGAACTTGACACTTCCCACCTGACGAAAAATAGTTGTTTATAAAAGAAGCTCTATTGAGGAGCTGTTAAAAATTTCCATTCATGGGAGAGAAAAGACAGGTATGCCAATTTTGCTGTTACCAACACAACTTGATATTTCAGGAAGAAGCAAAAACAAAAACAAAAAAGATTCTAGAGAGCATTTTGCAAGAAAAGTTAAAAAATGTAGAAGTCGGATGCCAAAAAGACATAACAGAACTTTGAGACTTATTCCGTAGAATAGTGTAAATTGTGTTGTGGTTAAAATACTCATTGGAATTCACATATAGTAATCTTGATATGTTTCATATTAAGTTCACCAATTGATAATCCAAAATCTTGTGTAAGTGAATAGGAGAAAACATTAGTTTTAGCTTTGGTCTTATATTGTGTAATGAACTTTTCAAAATTCTAATAAAGTTATTACTGTCGAAATTGTTCTATATTACAGTACTCTTGGAATTTGGAAGGTTTAAGCCAAATACAGAAACCTCTAATTTGAAAAAAGCTCATTACAACTGGACTGGCTAAATACAGAAGTTCTGTAATGAAATTAGTTACCTGCAAACAAACTCCAGAGATGATGAAAAAAAGGTGCAAACAACAATATCTTTAATTAGGACTGAGTCTCAGAGGAACTGTAAGTTATATAAAGCTAGCTGTACACATTTAAGTTATTAAAAAAGTACCAAAAGGGTCTTTATTCTCAGGTGACTTACATGACTTGCAGTGTGTGATGGCATTTGAGCTCACTATGGTCTTAGTTATTTTGTCAAAATTAGATAAAAATTAAAAAATTATGTGTACCTTATTTTGTACAATTAATCAGTCAAATAAATTCTGTTTGGTAAATTGGTTTCTATGCAATAACTACCCCAACCACTTTAAGATTAAATAATTTATTCATTTTTCTCCTTTTTCCGTATTGAAAAGTTCTTATAAATGTCAGAATCTGCTGAATATTTTAGTTTTCAAAGCATTTTGTTTTAAATTGATTATAATTTAATATTACAGATGCAGAAGATTGTCTCTGTCTACTAGGAATTCCATGTTTATTTAAAGAAAAATGGAAAAGGTTATAACAAGGACTTCAAGCGACAAAACAATAAAGTTGTTAGTTGAGCAAGAAATCTTGACCATGGAGGATGGTGCTTTTGTGTTGGTCTTTGAAAACCAGCAAGTCGTTGAGTTTGGTTCATTTCTGGACTTATTCATATGTTATATTGCATCAATGTATGTAATTATTTTGGCATATCCAAAACATTTAGAAAAAGTATTACTTTTTTTCCAGAATGTATTTTGAAATTGCAAGAGCAAAATAAGATTATGGAAAAACGTCTGTTATCTGTCATGTGACTTATTCATACAGAATTGAAGAAAAAGTCTTATTAAAACATCATGTAATTTTAATAACTCACCACTTTGTAATGTATACAGTTATATGCATTTGTTTTATGGCCCTGAAACTTTTTTCCAGGGGTATACTATTTTTGTTTGGTCGGTTCGTCTGTCTGTCCATTGCAGTCTTGTTCGCTCTGTATTTCTTGGCGAATTTTAATGAAACTTTTACAAGTGTGACTAGAATAAGACATTGTGTTATAACCTATGTTTAGTTGTGTAGGTAAAAGGTCAAGGCCATGAGGTTAACTATTTGAAGTTTTTCATTGTATTTCATGTTCGCTTCATAACTGCTACATTTATTGATGGATTTTGATGAAATTTGGTGCAAGAATACACAAGAATATGACTGTATGTCTTGATCAAAGTTTTTGCATTGAATTTTATGCTTGCTATGTTATATTGGTACATGTATTATTATATTGTAGATTTGAAGCTTGTTTTAATGTTTATCAATTTCTAATTATATGGTGAATCATCTTTAGTTTTTAGTCAAAAAACAAGGTCAGAAATGTACAATAAGATGTTTTATTTATCCCGTATTATTTTATTTGACATTTTCTTTTACTTACATACATGGCACCATTGACCTGCTTCCCTGAGCAAACCTGGACAATACTAATATATATTTAACTTCATTTTTGTTACATCTTACTTATATATTAATTACTGATTGTCTTATGCATTCGATATCAAAAAACACCTTTCAGAGTATTTTTTCAGAATTCCAGATTCTTTTGAGACATTTGTCAGTGCTTACAGACAGCTCTTGTTGAGGTCATTTTTTGTACTCCCTATGTATATATTATTGAAATACAGGATGTAACATTACAAGAGTTTTTGTTGCAAGTAATCATAAATCCTCTATTCTATTGTTGTGTTCTTAAATAGAAGTTTACACCAATGGTTTTAATTGGAATAAAAGTATTTCTTGTATGCGTTTAAGTGGTGTTAATTTTCAGATTTTAATAGTCTGTCGTGCTGATTTTTGAGATATGTGTGTTTCTATTTGCATATTTGAGTAATCAGTATCTTACTTCCTTAAAATTCTGAATTGCATTGTCTGTATCTTTTCATGATTGTTTACTTTTTGTTGTGTGTTATGTATGGAACTATACTAGTAATAGTTGTGTTAATACACATTTTTAATTTTCATTAAGTCATTATTTTTTATCAGAATTCAATCTTCACAACTTGTATTAAGATTTAACAAATTAATTCTGTATGTGACATTGCATTACTGATCCTGATGCCCTATATAAAATGGGAAAGGTAACATTTTTTATCCTTCAACCTGTATTAGGGAACTTGTGAAAAAAATGTAATGGGTGTACACAAAGTCTGTAAATTTAAAAATTTTGATATATCAGCATTGTTGGTTGAAATACTTAAGTGAAATTTGTCAATTTGTTATTCATGTTTGATGAATGAGGGTTTTTTTCCTGTTCATATGAAATAACACACCAGTTATGCTAGTGTAAATATACTAGTTTAATTTTTGATGCATTACTTTTCGCCAGAAGCTTATGAATGATACACAAGTTTAATTTTTAATTATTTACTTTTTTGACCGTTCATTTTTTAAGATTCTGCATGTTTTATTGCATTAATGATCCTGATGCCTGTGTGTATTTAAAAACAGGAAAGGTGACATTAATGATCCTTCGACCTGTATTAGGGAACTGGTGAAATAAATGTAATATAGACAAAAACAAGATAATTATTTCTGTCTACTGATCAATTCATCATTCATATTTGATGAGTTTTTTATCCCCCCGCCACCAAAAGTGAGGGGGGATATAGTAATACCGCTGTCTGTGTGTGTGTGGATGTGTACGCGGGTCCGTCCCAATTGGTCTTCGTGAATTAAAAAGAGAACTGTACATCCGATTGAGCTTAAACTTAGTCAGTTGATTTGTTACGGTGGCAAGTGGTGTGGGATTCCTCGACAGCGTAATCGTGCTTCCAAGTTGGCCGCCGTTACTAAAAATAGACTTTTTGGTTTTCGTGCATTTAAAAGAGAACTGTACATCCGATTGAGATGAAACTTGGTCAGTTGATTTGTTATGGTAATGAGTAGTGTGGGATTGCTCGACAACGTAATTGTGCATTCAAGATGGCCGCCGTTATTAAAAATAGACTTTTTCACCAAATTGATTATTTCCGTGCATTTGAAAGAAAACCGTACACTCGATTGAGCTGGAACTTGGTCAGTTGATTTGTTATGGTGGTGAGTGGTGTGAGATTGCTTGACAGCGTAATCGTGCATCAAAGATGACCGCTGTTACTAAAAATAGATGTTTTCACCTGATTTATGGTTTCCGTGCATTTGAAAGAAATGCGTACATCCCACTGAGCTGAAACTTGGTTATTTGATTTGTTATGGTGGTGAGTGGTGTGGGATTGCTCGACAGCAATTGTTTTTAGTTAACTAACTATAGTGTATCTAAAATGGCCACTGTTACTATAAATAGCAAAAACTTATAAATGGCCATTACAGTCTTGTTTATGTACTAATTTCTGTTGAAATGTTAAATATAGGAAAAAGAACTCAGGGTATTAAATATATATATAAATGGCCATTACAGCCTTGTTTATGTACTAATTTCTGTTGAAATGTTAAATATAGGAAAAAGAACTCAGGGTATTAAATATATTTAACACGATTTTCTGATTTTTTTAAGTTTCACTTTGCATTAAATTCACTGATGTTCACCACTGCGGGGGGATAGTGTTCTCTCAACACCTTGTTTACTCCTGCAATTGTTCCACAGTACACAGTATGAATATGCACGTCTAATTTTTAAACATGTTTTTTTAAAGTTAAGTTTAAAGCTTTGTGCTTGTATTAAAAGTTAGGATTGGTAGAATCGATTCTGTATGTTTCATTATATACTTGGTCCTTCAACATGTATTAGGGAACTGGTAAAAAAGATTTGTATATTGATTTATTGGTAATTTCATTTTTTTATTTTAAAGTATTTATACTTTGATTGTACTGTAGAAATCTCTTGATAAATAATAAACATTTAATCTAATTATGTAATTCATACAAATTCATATTTAAATGTCATTTTCAATAAAATTGTTTTAAACCAAAACTAGTGGAGTATTATTTATAATTGCAATTTGAATAGAATCGAGTTTAAATTTCTTTTTTTTTAAAAAACTGCAAGATTGAGTTATTGTACTCAATATAAAAAAATAAAGTTATACATTTTAAGTTCATGCGTTTTAAATCAATTTTGAGGTTGTACCTCCCAGTGCTGAGATTGTTTTCTGTTATTTCTATGCCGACAGTCTTGAAACATTTTTGATTTGGATGCTTATCACCAGTAAACGAAGCAATTGGTTTTAGTTTGAAATATGTATATTATTCAACTTATATGGATTATTTTATTGATATGCAGTATAATGTGTTGCTGTTATAATATTTACAACAGGAAATGGAAGCAAAGTAAGGAATATCTTGGCAGTTTATTTTGTGAGAATGTCTTCCACTAAATCTGAATTTATGTGCATCGTTCAATATACCATATTGTACAGTTATTAAAAATATGTATCAGATTGACATATGAAAATTGTCAGACTGAAACTCAGCATTTGTCATTATGATACAAAACTCTGTCAAAATAACTTCTCTGAACTCCCATTCTGACAGCTGTGTTTTGTCATTTTGACAATCTTGCATTGTCATTCAATGTCAGTTTGACATTTTAAAACTGTCGGGTTGAGGTTCAAACTTTGTTACTATGATGCACAAGTTGTCAAGTTGACTACCATGTTTGTCATTCTGGCAGCTGTGTTTTGTCATTTTGACAATCTTGCATCGTTAGTTTGAGATCCTGAATTGTCAGCTTGACTTTTGAAAATTTTCAAGTTGACATACATAAGTTGTCAAGATGAGTGCATATCTGTCAACTTGACATAACACAGAGTCACTGAATGGACAGTCAAGTTGACAAGTTTACTTTGTCAAGTTGACACTTTTTTTCTTTCAGTGTGAGCACTTTGTGTTCAGATGAGCTGAAAAGTTGAGAAAAAAGGAACTATGTTAACACCCAAGTAATGATTATAATTTTCATAATAATAATTTTTATAATAATAAAGCCATAGGTTATGATATAGTCGAAAACTTCAGATTATCTAAAACCATTATCAGTTTGAAAGTACTCTAATGCCAGTTTAAAAAACAGTGCAATTTAATTATTATAATTAAATAATATAATATAATACTTACATGTTACACTTTCAGCTAAAGATTTTCCAACGGTAGACTTTTATATTTTGTTATGTTTACAGGTTGCCAAAGTGAATTTACTACGCAGCTTCTATAATATCGATTGAAAGTTTAAATATAATTATCATATTCACCACGTAAAAAGACAAGTTTTAGCAAGTCATAAACTTTATTGCATTAACGTCAAAAAGAAAATAAAATGATTGAATAGTATTAAAAACTAAAAACGGGAAATTCCATTAATGAATTTCTTTCACTTTTGGTTTTAAAATACTTAATCAATTTAAAGCTGCAACGGACAACGATCACATTATCTATTGAATAATACTTTGATTAAAAGAGCAAAAGTCGTTTTCTTTTCTGTTCTTAATATATAAAATGTGACATTTTTATTTTGCCATGAGTCCATAAATATCTGATTTTTTTATGCACATTTAAAGCTGATATTTGTTGTAAACGTCACCACTTTTGATGCTCCTCATATTGCAAAATCATGGTCAGAGTGTTAACTAACATAGCGGCTATATTGGATTCGTGATGTATTTAAAATATAAAAGACTATATAAATCGCTCCTGTAAGAGTTTTCTCGACAAGTAGGATAAAATGTGCTGAAACATACTTAGCCTATACACCGCCTGGTATCGTTTGGGTGGTAACAGCATAAATTTCTTAAATTAAGATCCGAAGAGTTTTACAATCAACAAAAACGAGCATTCTAATCCACGTCCGAATCACAAATCAGAAGCAAAGTGAAAGTTTTGAAACTGACAAGTTAGGTTAGACACGTGAACTTCCACAAGGGAAGTGACACCGGGTGCTCTGGAAAGGTACGAACCTGTAAATTAGACAGCTACATTCGCACATTCAACCACAAGGAAAGTGGGATTTTAAAGATTTCATGACACCTGGTAATATACAACCGCAATCGTTAAATGTTATTCTGAATTTAGAATTTAACAAGGGAATCATGTTAATTATATAACATAAGGTATTGTAGAAGTTGTAAATATATAATGGACGTGCTTTTAAAAAAATATTTAAAAAGTAATGTAGATTTTGTAAAGAGAATAACTGTGGCAAAGTTTGATGTATATTGGATGAAAAGTGTGGTCTCTAGAGAGTTAACAAGCCAAAACCTAAAGTTGAAACACGACGGTCAGCGTACACCACACGACGCACTATGGATAAAGATCGGTCTCTAAAGCTGAGCTCTTTGTGTTCAAATGAGCTAAAAAGTTGAGAAAATAGGAACTATGTTAACACATAGCTGTATTAGGGAACTGGTGAAAAAAAGATTTTTATATACTAATATGTAAACACTTTGATTGATTTATTGGTAATTTCATTTTAAAGTCTTTATACTTTGATTGTACTGTAGGAATCTTTTGATAAATAATAAACATTTAATCTAATGACGCAATTCATACAAATTCATATTTAAATGTCATTTTCAATAAAATTAATTCACCAAAACTAGTGGAGTAATAAACTATTATTGCAATTTGAATAGAATTACGTTTAAATATTTTTTAATAAACTGCAACACTGCGTTTTTGTACTCAATATGAAAAAACAAAGTTATACATTTTAAGTTCATGTGTTTTAAATCAATTTTGAGGTTGTACCTCCCAGTGCTGAGATTTTTTTCTGCAATTTCTATGCCGACAGTCTTGAAACATTTTCGATTTTGATGCTTATCACCAGTAAACGAAGCAATTGGTTTTAGTTTGAAATATGTATATTGTTCAACTTACATTGATAATTTCATTGTGATGCTGTATAATGTGTTGCTGTTATAATATTTACAACAGGAAATGGAAGCAAAGTAGGGAATATCTTGGCAGTTTATTTTGTGAGACTGTCTTCCACTAAATCTGAATTTATGTGCATCGTTCAATATACCATATTGTACAGTTATTAATAACATATGTTAGATTGACATATGAAAATTGTCAGACTAAACTCAGCATTTGTCATTATGATACAAAAATCTGTCAAAATAACTTCTCTGAACTCCCATTCTGGCAGCTGTGTTTTGTCATTTTGACAATCTTGCATTGTCATTCAATGTCAGTTTGACATTTTAAAACTGTCGGGTTGAGGTTCAAATCTTGTTACTATGGTGCACAAGTTGCCAAGTTGACTACCATGTTTGTCATTCTGGCAGCTGTGCTTTGTCATTTTTACAATCTTGCATCGTTAGTTTGAGATCCTGAATTGTCAGCTTGACTTTTGAGAATTTTCAAGTTGACATACATAAGTTGTCAAGATGAGTGCATATCTGTCAACTTGACATAACACAGAGTCACTGAATGGACAGTCAAGTTGACAAGTTTACTTTGTCAAGTTGACAATCTTTTTCTTTCAGTGTGAACACTTTGTGTTCAGATGAGCTGAAAAGTTGAGAAAAAAGGAACTATGTTAACACCCAAGTAATGATTATAATTTTCATAATAATAATTTTTATAATAATAAAGCCATAGGTTATGATATAGTCGAAAACTTCAGATTATCTAAAAACCATTATCAGTTTAAAAGTACTCTAATGCCAGTTTAAAAACCGGTGCAATTTAATTATTATAATTAAATAATGTAATATAATACTTACATGTTTCACTTCTAAATCATTTTTTCAGCTAAAGATTTTCCAACGGTAGACTTTTATATTTTGTTATGTTTACAGGTTGCCAAAGTGAATTTTACTACGCAGCTCCTATAATATCGATTGAAAATTTAAATATAATTATTATATTCACCACGTAAAAAGACAAGTTTTAGCAAATCATAAACTTTATTGCATTAACGTCACAAAGAAAATAAAACGATTGAATAGTGTTAAAAACTAAAAACGGGAAATTCCATTAATAAATTTCTTTCACTTTCGGTTTTAAAATACTTAATCAATTTAAAGCTGCTACGGACATCGATCACATTATCTATTGAATAATACTTTGATTAAAAGAGCAAAAGTCGAGAAAGGCAACTAAGCAGGCTCAGATAACGACCACGCGACTTGAAATCCTGACAAACAAATGTATCCTCGAGTGCCCTTTTTCAGTGCCCCTAAGCGGTTCGCGAGTTATAACGTAAATTCAAACAAAGTTTATGATACATTCATGCTATATACTTTTTAAGTTTTCTTTTCTGTTCTTAATATATAAATGTGACATTTTTATTTTGCCATGAGTCCATAAATATCTGATTTTTTTATTCACATTTAAAGCTGATATTTGTTGTAAACGTCACCACTGTTGATGCTCCTCATATTGCAAAATCGTGGTCAGTGTGTTAACTAACATAGCGGCTATATTGGATTCGTGATGTATTTGAAATATAAAAGACTATATAAATCGCTCCTGTAAGAGTTTTCTCGACAAGGTACGAACCTGTAAATTAGACAGCTACATTCGCACATTCAACCACAAGGAAAGTGAGATTTTAAAGATTTCATGACACCTGGTAATATACAACCGCAATCGTTAAATGTTATTCTGAATTTAGAATTTACCAAGGGAATCATGTTAATTATATAACATAAGGTATTGTAGAAGTTGTAAATATATAATGGACGTGCTTTTAAAAAAATATTTAAAAAGTAATGTAGATTTTGTAAAGAGAATAACTGTGGCAAAGTTTGATGTATATTGGATGAAAAGTGTGGTCTCTAGAGAGTTAACAAGCCAAAACCTAAAGTTGAAACACGACGGTCAGCGTACACCACACGACGCACTATGGATAAAGATCGGTCTCTAAAGCTGAGCTCTTTGTGTTCAAATGAGCTAAAAAGTTGAGAAAATAGGAACTATGTTAACACATAGCTGTATTAGGGAACTGGTGAAAAAAGATTTTTATATACTAATATGTAAACACTTTGATTGATTTATTGGTAATTTCATTTTAAAGTCTTTATACTTTGATTGTACTGTAGGAATCTTTTGATAAATAATAAACATTTAATCTAATGACGCAATTCATACAAATTCATATTTAAATGTCATTTTCAATAAAATTAATTCACCAAAACTAGTGGAGTAATAAACTATTATTGCAATTTGAATAGAATTAGGTTTAAATATTTTTTAATAAACTGCAAGACTGCGTTTTTGTACTCAATATGAAAAAACAAAGTTATACATTTTAAGTTCATGTGTTTTAAATCAATTTTGAGGTTGTACCTCCCAGTGCTGAGATTTTTTTCTGCAATTTCTATGCCGACAGTCTTGAAACATTTTCGATTTTGATGCTTATCACCAGTAAACGAAGCAATTGGTTTTAGTTTGAAATATGTATATTGTTCAACTTACATTGATAATTTCATTGTGATGCTGTATAATGTGTTGCTGTTATAATATTTACAACAGGAAATGGAAGCAAAGTAGGGAATATCTTGGCAGTTTATTTTGTGAGACTGTCTTCCACTAAATCTGAATTTATGTGCATCGTTCAATATACCATATTGTACAGTTATTAATAACATATGTTAGATTGACATATGAAAATTGTCAGACTGAAACTCAGCATTTGTCATTATGATACAAAAATCTGTCAAAATAACTTCTCTGAACTCCCATTCTGGCAGCTGTGTTTTGTCATTTTGACAATCTTGCATTGTCATTCAATGTCAGTTTGACATTTGAAAACTGTCGGGTTGAGGTTCAAACCTTGTTACTATGGTGCACAAGTTGCCAAGTTGACTACCATGTTTGTCATTCTGGCAGCTGTGCTTTGTCATTTTTACAATCTTGCATCGTTAGTTTGAGATCCTGAATTGTCAGCTTGACTTTTGAGAATTTTGAAGTTGACATACATAAGTTGTCAAGATGAGTGCATATCTGTCAACTTGACATAACACAGAGTCACTGAATGGACAGTCAAGTTGACAAGTTTACTTTGTCAAGTTGACAATCTTTTCTTTCAGTGTGAACACTTTGTGTTCAGATGAGCTGAAAAGTTGAGAAAAAAGGAACTATGTTAACACCCAAGTAATGATTATAATTTTCATAATAATAATTTTTATAATAATAAAGCCATAGGTTATGATATAGTCGAAAACTTCAGATTATCTAAAAACCATTATCAGTTTAAAAGTACTCTAATGCCAGTTTAAAAACCGGTGCAATTTAATTATTATAATTAAATAATGTAATATAATACTTACATGTTTCACTTCTAAATCATTTTTTCAGCTAAAGATTTTCCAACGGTAGACTTTTATATTTTGTTATGTTTACAGGTTGCCAAAGTGAATTTTACTACGCAGCTCCTATAATATCGATTGAAAATTTAAATATAATTATTATATTCACCACGTAAAAAGACAAGTTTTAGCAAATCATAAACTTTATTGCATTAACGTCACAAAGAAAATAAAACGATTGAATAGTGTTAAAAACTAAAAACGGGAAATTCCATTAATAAATTTCTTTCACTTTCGGTTTTAAAATACTTAATCAATTTAAAGCTGCTACGGACATCGATCACATTATCTATTGAATAATACTTTGATTAAAAGAGCAAAAGTCGAGAAAGGCAACTAAGCAGGCTCAGATAACGACCACGCGACTTGAAATCCTGACAAACAAATGTATCCTCGAGTGCCCTTTTTCGGTGCCCCTAAGCGGTTCGCGAGTTATAACGTAAATTCAAACAAAGTTTATGATACATTCATGCTATATACTTTTTAAGTTTTCTTTTCTGTTCTTAATATATAAAATGTGACATTTTTATTTTGCCATGAGTCCATAAATATCTGATTTTTTTATTCACATTTAAAGCTGATATTTGTTGTAAACGTCACCACTTTTGATGCTCCTCATATTGCAAAATCATGGTCAGTGTGTTAACTAACATAGCGGCTATATTGGATTCGTGATGTATTTGAAATATAAAAGACTATATAAATCGCTCCTGTAAGAGTTTTCTCGACAAGTAGGATAAAATGTGCTGAAACATACTTAGCCTATACACCGCCTGGTATCGTTTGGGTGGTAACAGCATAAATTTCTTAAATTAAGATCCGAAGAGTTTTACAATCAACAAAAACGAGCATTCTAATCCACACCCACATATTCAACTACAATGAAAGTGGGATGGATTTTAAAGATTTCATGATACCTGGTAATATACAACCGCAATCGTTAAATGTTATTCTGAATTTAGAATTTAACAAGGGAATCACGTTAATTATATTATATAAGGTATTGTAGAAGTTGTAAATATATAATGGATGTGCTTTTAAAAAATATTTAAAAAGTAATGTAGATTTTGTAAAGAGAATAACTGTGGCAAAGTTTGATGTATATTGGATGAAAAGTGTGGTCTCTAGAGAGTTAACAAGCCAGAAGCTAAAGTTGAAACACGACGGATGGCGTACACCACACGACGCACTACGGACAAAGATCGGTCTCTATAGCTGAGCTCTTTGTGTTCAAATGAGCTAAAAAGTTGAGAAAATAGAAACTATGTTAACACATAGCTGTATTAGGGAACTGGTGAAAAAAAGATTTTTATATACTTATATGTAAACCCTTTGATTTATTGGTAATTTCATTTTAAAGTCGTTATACTTTGATTGTACTGTAGGAATCTTTTGATCAATAATAAACATTTAATCTAATGACGCAATTCATACAAATTCATATTTAAATGTCATTTTCAATAAAATTAATTCACCAAAACTAGTTGAGTAATAAACTATTATTGCAATTTGAATAGAATTACGTTTAAATATTTTTTTAATAAACTGCAAGACTGCGTTTTTGTACTCAATATGAAAAAACAAAGTTATACATTTTAAGTTCATGTGTTTTAAATCAATTTTGAGGTTGTACCTCCCAGTGCTGAGATTTTTTTTCTGCAATTTCTATGCCGACAGTCTTGAAACATTTTCGATTTTGATGCTTATCACCAGTAAACGAAGCAATTGGTTTTAGTTTGAAATATGTATATTGTTCAACTTACATTGATAATTTCATTGTGATGCTGTATAATGTGTTGCTATTATAATATTTACAACAGGAAATAGAAGCAAAGTAGGGAATATCTTGGCAGTTTATTTTGTGAGACTGTCTTCCACTAAATCTGAATTTATGTGCATCGTTCAATATACCATATGGTACAGTGATTAAAAATATGTGTCAGATTGACATACGAAAATTGTCAGATTGAGACTCAGCATATGTCATTATGATACAAAAATCTGTCAAAATAACTTCTCTGAACTCACATTCTGGCAGCTGTGTTTTGTCATTTTGACAATCTTGCAATGGCATTCAATGTCAGTTTGACATTTGAAAACTGTCGGGTTGAGGTTCAAACCTTGTAACTATGATGCACACGTTGTCAAGTTGACTACCATGTTTGTCATTCTGGCAGCTGTGCGTTGTCAAGTTGACAATCTTGCATCGTTAGTTTGAAATCCTGTATTGTCAGCTTGACTTTTGAGAATTTTCAAGTTGGAATATCTTGGCAGTTTATTTTGTGAGACTGTCTTCCATTAAATCTGAATTCATGTACATCTTTCAATATAAAATAGTGTACAGTTTTTAAAAATATGTGTCAGATTGTCAGTTCCAAAGTTTTTACTTTGCTTCTGGATTGTGATTCGGAAATGGATAAGTATGTTTGTTTTTGATTGACATATTAATATTATCAGATTGAGACTCAGTATTTGTCATTATGATACAAAATTCTTGCATTGTCATTCAATGTCAGTTTGACATTTGAAAACTGTCGGGTTGAGGTTTGAACCTTGTTACTATGATTCACAAGTTGTCAAGTTGACTACCATGTTTGTCATTCTGACAGCTGTGCTTTGTCATTTTGACAATCTTGCATCGTTAGTTTGAGATCCTGTATTGTCAGCTTGACTTTTGAGAATTTTCAAGTTGACATACATAAGTTGTCAAGATGACTGCGTATCTGTCAACTTGACATATCATAGAGTCACTGAATAGACAGTCAAAATGACAAGTTTACTTTGTCAAATTGACAATCTTTTTCTTTCAGTGTGAGCTAAAAAGTTGAGAAAAAAAGGAACTATGTTAACACCCAAGTAATGATTATAATTTTTAATAATAATAAAGCCATAGTTTATGATATAGTGGAAAACTCCAGATTATCTAAAACCATCACCAGTTGGCAAGAAATCTAACAAATTACACAATGCTATTTAAAGAAACAGTGCAATTTAATTATTATAAGTAAAAATATGATATAATAATACTTACATGATATATTTCTAAATCATTTTTCCAGCTAAAGACTTTTCAACGGTAGACTTATATATTTTTATGTTCACGGGTTGCCAAAAGGAAATTTACTGCGCAGCTTCTATTATATCGATGGAACATTTACATATATTAACCGCGTAAAAAGACAAGTTTTAGCAAGTCATAAACTTTATTGCATTAATGTCACAAAGAAAATAAAACGATTGAATAGTGTTAAAAATTACAAATTGGGAAATTCCATTAATGAATATCTTTTACTATCGGTTTTAAAATGCTCAATCAATATAAAGCTGATACAGACATCGATCACATTATCTATTGAATAATACTTTGATTAAAAGAGCAAAAGTCGAGAAACGGAACTAAGCAGGCTCAGATAACGATCACGCGACTTGAAATCCTGACAAACAAATGTATCCTCGAGTGACCTTTTTCGATGCCCCTAAGCGGTTTGCGAGTTATAACGTAAATTCAAACAAAGTTTATGATACATTCATGCTATATACTTTTTAAGTTTTCTTTTCTGTTCTTAATATATAAAATGTGACATTTTTATTTTGCCATGAGTCCATAAATATCTGATTTTTTTATTCACATTTAAAGCTGATATTTGTTGTAAACGTCACCACTTTTGATGCTCCTCATATTGCAAAATCATGGTCAGTGTGTTAACTAACATAGCGGCTATATTGGATTCGTGATGTATTTGAAATATAAAAGACTATATAAATCGCTCCTGTAAGAGTTTTCTCGACAAGTAGGATAAAATGTGCTGAAACATACTTAGCCTATACACCGCCTGGTATCGTTTGGGTGTTAACAGCATAAATTTCTTAAATTAAGATCCGAAGAGTTTTACAATCAACAAAAACGAGCATTCTAATCCACGTCCGAATCACAAACCAGAAGCAAAGTGAAAATTTTGAAACTGACAAGTTAGGTTAGACACGTGAACTTCCACAAGGGAAGTGACACCGGGTGCTCTGGAAAGGGACGAACCTGCTATTTAGGTAGATACACCCACATATTCAACTACAATGAAAGTGGGATGGATTTTAAAGATTTCATGATACCTGGTAATATACAACCGCAATCGTTAAATGTTATTCTGAATTTAGAATTTAACAAGGGAATCACGTTAATTATATTATATAAGGTATTGTAGAAGTTGTAAATATATAATGGATGTGCTTTTAAAAAAATATTTAAAAAGTAATGTAGATTTTGTAAAGAGAATAACTGTGGCAAAGTTTGATGTATATTGGATGAAAAGTGTGGTCTCTAGAGAGTTAACAAGCCAGAAGCTAAAGTTGAAACACGACGGATGGCGTACACCACACGACGCACTACGGACAAATATCGGTCTCTATAGCTGAGCTCTTTGTGTTCAAATGAGCTAAAAAGTTGAGAAAATAGAAACTATGTTAACACATAGCTGTATTAGGGAACTGGTGAAAAAAAGATTTTTATATACTAATATGTTAACCCTTTGATTTACACAGGATGAAATGCCATCTATAAGCCACCTATAAGCCATGCTTATAGGAGCTTATAGATTGGCTTATAGGAGCTTATAGGTGGTTTATAGGTGGCTTATAGGACCTCCATCTATAAGCCACCTATAAGCCATCTATAAGCCTGGCTTATTGGCACTCAAAATATAAGCCACCTATAAGCCATGCTTATAGGTGGCTTATAGACTGTTTCTATTTCTAAATAAATCATCGCCGTGTACTTACATTATGGAAGTCTTATTTATATTTATTTATTATTTATTTATTTATTTATTTATTTATTTATTCAGTTTGTATATATGACAAAAAATCATAGGAGAAAATGCGCACTTTAAAATATAATGACCGGCAGTAAATTTTTTATGATTGTAGTTTTCAATTTATTTATTTATTTATTTATTTATTTATTTATTTATTTATTCAGTTTGTATATATGACAAAAAGTCACTTTAACATATATTCACCGGCAATAAAATTTCATCATTGTTAGTTTTTAATTTATTTATTTATTTATTTATTTATTTATTTATTTATTTATTTATTTATTTTTTATTATTTATTTATTTATTATTTATTTTTTATTTCCAATTTGTATAAATGACAAAAAGGCACTTTAACATATATTTACCGGCAATTAAATTTCATCATTGTTAGTTTTCAACTTATTTATTTATTTATTTATTTATTTATTTATTTTTATTTATATTATATTTTTTTTATAATCTCTAACCTGCTCAACACATTTTTAAGCTCCAAATTGACTCTTTTTACAGCTTCTTATAAACGTATTTATTTATCTTTTTTAATTTCAAAAAGTGATAGTTTCGACTATTTATCAGTTACATATTTATGTCCATAGGTAATAAACACATCCCGGTCACTAATTAATGACCATCGGTACACCTCATCAACACCTTACGTAACAAATTGATAACAGAAGCAAATTCAAACTCATTTAACCAGACGATAGCATATTCCACGTGAAAAAATTACCTGTATGATGTTAATCTAATTAACTTTAATTAATTTGGATGGACCGGAATCTTATGATGTCAGGGAGTATTAGTACTTTTTACCAATTGTCATTTATGTGTAAATAAATGAATAAATAAATATTTATTATTAAAACTTTAATAAATATCTAAAATATGAGAGAGAGAGAGAGAGAGAGAGAGAGAGAGAGAGAGAGAGATTAACCTAATACTCTGAGTATTTATATAATAAATAAATAAATAAATAATAAATAAATAAATAATAAATAAATAATAAAAATCACAAATTCATCTGATAAAACTGGTAGATCTTTGAACTATCGTCTCCATGTTAAGATTTCTGGATCCAGTAAAATAATTTGTGTTCCCATATACTATAAACCTGCATAAATGTCCATGATCATTATATATTTTTTAAACGGTGTTTGATATGAAAATGTATTAATGCGTTTTACAACTTCGTGATCGGCCGCTCAAAAACAATAATTTTATTTCATGCATATTGTAGTCGGTCCCGACAGCGATATTTAATTGAGTATTATAATTATGTCTCATTTTTTTGTGGAGTGATTCTATTTAATTGAATATATTATCTAGTAACAAGAACGAGGTAAGACAAAATTAATATTCATATCTCAATAGCATTCTCAATAAAATGGGACAGTTAGGTACCATATTCGCGCAAAAGGACTGAGGGTTTCTGTTTAAAAAAGTTTAATAAAAGAGTGATACTCTGGCGCATAAATGACACTAAAATAGTGCAAATGGATTTCACTACTACCAATTTACATTTGTTTGCATTGCAGAAACAAGACAAATTTCAAAAGCATAATATCTTTTAATTACATGACCAGAAACTACCTGCATACAAATATTTCCTCACAAATGAAATAAAATAACCAACTTAGAGTGAGTTGAGTTGAATAATGATGTTAAACGTACCAGTCAAGAATATTTCACTTATATTGAGACATCGCCAGCTACAGGCGAATGTGCATAAATTTTGCCTGCGCGTTGCGCTGATGGCTGCTATACAGCCAAGCTACCGTGAGACGGGACCTCGTTTATTTTTAGTTCCCATCCGAAAGAACTGTGACTTTCATTTCGTAATGCCGAGTGCTTGGCGAAAGAACAATCATTACCCACTTTCAAGTCTTGGGTCAGATCCGGTCGGGGTTCATACCCACGACCTCCCATTTAGGCGAGCAGTCCACAAACTGAGCAACCGCAACAAACTTAGAAGCTATAAAGTTATATGATTTATGTTGTGATTAAAAAAAAAAACAAAACAAAAACCCAACTTTTATTTCGATCGGCATTTATTTAAAGTAAATTATTGTTATAAATTTAAACGATTAGTACAAGTTACGGCCGAAGATTATACGTTGCACCTTGCACCCCGTGGACGGTTTACTGACTATACAGGAGTGCGAGATAACCCTCCTAATTTACCGAACAGAAAATTTATAATGTGTTTGCTTGCCGAAAAATGGTTGTTTTCTCCGTGTACTCCTGTTTTCTCCACAATCCTAGAATCTGGATCTCACCAGCTTGGTTCGTATTTTATTCGGGCAAGTGTGAGAAAATTCATTTGCCGAATGTTTGTTCTTTTCTCAGTGTACTTCCGTTTCCTCCACCCTTGTTGAACTTGCATGCTCCCCCAGAAAAAAAATCGCTTTTTTCAGTACAAATGGTGCAATTTCCTGCATCTTGAACACTGTCGATCGTCCCTTTTACCTCGCATTCAAAATAGATCTAAACCAGTCAAGCTTTTTTCAAAAATTGTAATATTGACGCAGGTGGCTATGAGTGTCGGTGAGTTCATAATACTAGTATCTTTATCGATATATGTCTATCAACTGAACTGTCGAAATTTGTCGCCGTCGGTAACTTGTATTGTCGGTCTTATTATTTATCGAGGTGTAGTTGTGCACCGCAGATCCAGACCGACATTTTTTGTTATATTAAAGGAGTTCGTTCGACCTTTGGAAGTTGTAGATAGATACGTCGATCCTTTGGAGGGATACCAGTGTTTTGATTTAATTTAGTCGATAAATGGATGAATGTGGTCTGGGTGATCCAGTTGAGTTGATAAAGGAAAGTCTTTCTGTTTGAATCCCGATCCTGAGTTTGATTGATCATTGATCAATGGGGTTTAACGTCAAAGTCAACAATATTTCACTTATATCGAGACGCCACCAGCTATAGGTGTAGGTGCAGAAATATTTACCTGTGCTTTGCGGTGATGGCATTATGCAGTTAGGGTTCTTTATCGTGCCACGCCTACCGTGACAAAGGGCCTCGGTTTTTAATGTTTGTCCGAAAGACCCGCATTCATTTTTTAATGCCGAGCGAATTTTTGGGTCAGACCTGACCAGAGACCAAACCCTCGACCTCCTTGACTTACGGAACAAGCATTCTACTAACTGACCTGCCTGCTACATATACCTAAGGGGTAGGTCTCCTACTACCACACCCCCTTTTCCACACTTGTTTAAAATTAACTGTATGATATCCATCTTTTATTATATTACATCCTTTTTGTATTAGTTTTAAAATGACTAGTTAGTCCGTTTCATCATTATATAATGCGCATTAAAAGTGCAACAGACAAGAATCTTGTCACTAGAAAAAAAACCACTGATTATTTCAGGCTGATTTGTTTCGTAAAGCCGATAATCGGTCGAATAGAATAAAAAGTCAAATGAAACAGATTTCCCCCCATTAAAACCAATTAAAAATAAATATGTACAAAAATTTGTACTTTTATATGGAGATAGAACATCGTGCTGTAAAAATATACAAAAAAGATAATTTTGTGTGCTAAAAATTAGTTCTCTCCCCTCTCTCTCTCTCTCTGTCTCTCTCTCTCTCTCTCTTGGCCATGGCCCTTGGTTTAAAAAGGTAAATGGATGGATTCACGTATGATTAATGAAATCACTCTTCATAGAAGTCTCTTAATTAGTATGACTAATTAACGTTATCTACTGGTACTAACTGGTTTCTTTCACGCCTCAGCGATCAGGTAAATAACATCATCACCTAAGACTGGTCAGTACTACCTGGATTCTTTCATGCTTCAGCTAACTGGTAAAATACATCATCACCTGATTGCAATTTCCTACCTGTGTACACGAATTAATTAATCAGTACCACTAATTAACTGGTCATTACGCTGGTTGATTGGCAATTAGCTGTGAGAGAGGGCAAAAGTCGGGGCAACTGGGGGGGGAGGGGCACGGGCCCACTGTGCTCCCCGCTGGATCCGCCACTGGACTATGCGATCAGTATATGTATAACGTCGATTAAAAAGATTTTTATTTATGATAATAGAATATATACCGTATTTTCAAATATTTATAAAAAATAAAATAGAATAAAATATCACATAAACTAAGTGTCATACCATATGCGTTTTCTATAGACGGATTTTGGGTAAGGTGGGCTCAAATACCGGGGTGCTAAATAATTACAAATAAGAAATATCGACAAAATAAAAATATAGATGTAATATGCTTAGAGAGATCTTCAGAATGACACCTCAAATTTATGAATATCTTGAAAATCAACCAAATTAATCGGATTTCAAATATGCCAGACTTAAGTTATAAATACATCCTGTTGTTCGGTATGTTGAAAAAAGTGTTCTCTAGAAACATATTAAACAGTATAAGGTATTTCCGCAGGTACATAGTATAATTATAGTATTTATTGGCATAAAGCAACACATTAATGTGTAATACTCTCTCTCCCCAGTCTCTCTCTTCTCTCTCTCTCTCTCTCTCTCTCTCTCGTTAAGAATTTTATAATTTGTTACATAATGAAATTATTTAAATATAACTTTCTCTTATGCGGTTTAAAAATACTTCACTTCTTCTTTCATTCATAAAACAATTTCATGTGAAATCTCAAACCATTACATCAGTGTCAGTCATTCGGGGTTTTTATTTTTATTTTCTAAGGTATAAGGATAGATTATTACAAAATAACATTGAAACTTGTATTTCTATCTTTTAACTTGTTCATCATTTTCTTTTGAAGATTATCCACCAATAAAGAAAACAAGTACCGGTATTACAATAAAAAACTATGTTATAATGGGCAATTTTTAATAAAATTTACAGTTTTGATCTCAAGCATTATTGAATATAAAATAATATATATATTAACCAAACATCTGATTGATGATTGATCTTCATAATTTATCTCTGCCAGCCAGATACATAAGTATATTACAGGTGAGATTTGACTTCCTGTCTTCCTTTGATATCTTGGGTCAGTAACCCTAAAAATTATTCTTCTAATGAAAGACAAACTATAATAATAATAATAAAATAATAATAATATATAAATAAATAATAAATATGTAAAAAAAATGACTAAAATCAGATATATTTATTATTTATAGTTAACAAAATCTGAAAGTTTAAGAGCTAGTCACGTGATCACATCTTAGATAACTGGGTACTGATAACATTTAAAATAAGTGATTTGAGTTCGTGTCCTCCGTGGCCTAATGGATAAGGATGTAGATTGAGAGTCAGACTGTAGTTAGTAGAACCAAGGATCGCGAGTTCAAGTCCCGCTGGGGGCAAAATTGAGTAAGTAGAGTGATAGTAACTATATATGTGATTTCAGGAAAAATAACATCAAATAAAATAAATACATGTATATGAATAAAAAGATAAACAAATAAAAGAAAAAGCATAAAAAATTAATAGAATAAAATTTTAATTACAATTACATAATTTTATTATTAAATTAAAAAGAAATAAAATTAATGAAATAAAATAATTCATAACAATAAAATAAATATTTTTTAAATAAGAAATTAATTTGGAAAGTAATAATTATTTTTAATATATTTATATTATTTTAAAGTTAAAATAATATATATTGGAATTTGTTTTCTGTATTTGTTTGTTGAAACAAACCCTTAAAAATCTTAAAACCAAATTAAAGATTCTTAAAATTTACTTCTACTGACAGAAGGCTTATAGGTGGTTTATAGATGGCTTATAGATGGCTTATATTTTGAGTGCCAATAAGCCATCTATAAGCCGGCTTATAGATGGCTTATAGGTCATCTATAAACGGCTTAAAGATGGCTTATAGGTGGCTTATAGCCCTCTATAAGCCCTCTATAAGCCCCCTATAAGCCCCCTATAAGCTGGCTTATAGACAGTTTTTCATCTTGTGTTATTGGTAATTTCATTTTAAAATCTTTATACTTTGATTGTACTGTATGAATCTTTTGATCAATAATAAACATTTAATCTAATGACGCAATTCATACAAATTCATATTTAAATGTCATTTTCAATAAAATTAATTCACCAAAACTAGTTGAGTAATAAACTATTATTGCAATTTGAATAGAATTACGTTTAAATATTTTTTTTAATAAACTGCAAGACTGCGTTTTTGTACTCAATATGAAAAAACAAAGTTATACATTTTAAGTTCATGTGTTTTAAATCAATTTTGAGGTTGTACCTCCCAGTGCTGAGATTTTTTTTCTGCAATTTCTATGCCGACAGTCTTGAAACATTTTCGATTTTGATGCTTATCACCAGTAAACGAAGCAATTGGTTTTAGTTTGAAATATGTATATTGTTCAACTTACATTGATAATTTCATTGTGATGCTGTATAATGTGTTGCTGTTATAATATTTACAACAGGAAATAGAAGCAAAGTAGGGAATATCTTGGCAGTTTATTTTGTGAGACTGTCTTCCACTAAATCTGAATTTATGTGCATCGTTCAATATACCATATGGTACAGTGATTAAAAATATGTGTCAGATTGACATACGAAAATTGTCAGACTGAGACTCAGCATATGTCATTATGATACAAAAATCTGTCAAAATAACTTCTCTGAACTCACATTCTGGCAGCTGTGTTTTGTCATTTTGACAATCTTGCAATGGCATTCAATGTCAGTTTGACATTTGAAAACTGTCGGGTTGAGGTTCAAACCTTGTAACTATGATGCACACGTTGTCAAGTTGACTACCATGTTTGTCATTCTGGCAGCTGTGCGTTGTCAAGTTGACAATCTTGCATCGTTAGTTTGAAATCCTGTATTGTCAGCTTGACTTTTGAGAATTTTCAAGTTGGAATATCTTGGCAGTTTATTTTGTGAGACTGTCTTCCATTAAATCTGAATTCATGTACATCTTTCAATATAAAATAGTGTACAGTTTTTAAAAATATGTGTCAGATTGTCAGTTCCAAAGTTTTTACTTTGCTTCTGGATTGTGATTCGGAAATGGATAAGTATGTTTGTTTTTGATTGACATATTAATATTATCAGATTGAGACTCAGTATTTGTCATTATGATACAAAATTCTTGCATTGTCATTCAATGTCAGTTTGACATTTGAAAACTGTCGGGTTGAGGTTTGAACCTTGTTACTATGATTCACAAGTTGTCAAGTTGACTACCATGTTTGTCATTCTGACAGCTGTGCTTTGTCATTTTGACAATCTTGCATCGTTAGTTTGAGATCCTGTATTGTCAGCTTGACTTTTGAGAATTTTCAAGTTGACATACATAAGTTGTCAAGATGACTGCGTATCTGTCAACTTGACATATCATAGAGTCACTGAATAGACAGTCAAAATGACAAGTTTACTTTGTCAAATTGACAATCTTTTTCTTTCAGTGTGAGCTAAAAAGTTGAGAAAAAAGGAACTATGTTAACACCCAAGTAATGATTATAATTTTTAATAATAATAAAGCCATAGTTTATGATATAGTGGAAAACTCCAGATTATCTAAAACCATCACCAGTTGGCAAGAAATCTAACAAATTACACACAATGCTATTTAAAGAAACAGTGCAATTTAATTATTATAAGTAAAAATATGATATAATAATACTTACATGATATAGTTCTAAATCATTTTTCCAGCTAAAGACTTTTCAACGGTAGACTTATATATTTTATGTTCACGGGTTGCCAAAAGGAAATTTACTGCGCATCTTCTATTATATCGATGGAACATTTACATATATTAACCGCGTAAAAAGACAAGTTTTAGCAAGTCATAAACTTTATTGCATTAATGTCACAAAGAAAATAAAACGATTGAATAGTGTTAAAAATTACAAATTGGGAAATTCCATTAATGAATATCTTTACTATCGGTTTTAAAATGCTCAATCAATATAAAGCTGATACAGACATCGATCACATTATCTATTGAATAATACTTTGATTAAAAGAGCAAAAGTCGAGAAACGGAACTAAGCAGGCTCAGATAACGATCACGCGACTTGAAATCCTGACAAACAAATGTATCCTCGAGTGCCCTTTTTCGGTGCCCCTAAGCGGTTTGCGAGTTATAACGTAAATTCAAACAAAGTTTATGATCGTTCATGCTATATACTTTTTAAGTTTTCTTTTCTGTTCTTAATATATAAAATGTGACATTTTTATTTTGCCATGAGTCCATAAATATCTGATTTTTTTATTCACATTTAAAGCTGATATTTGTTGTAAACGTCACCACTTTTGATGCTCCTCATATTGCAAAATCATGGTCAGTGTGTTAACTAACATAGCGGCTATATTGGATCCGTGATGTATTTGAAATATAAAAGACTATATAAATCGCTCCTGTAAGAGTTTTCTCGACAAGTAGGATAAAATGTGCTGAAACATACTTAGCCTATACACCGCCTGGTATCGTTTGGGTGGTAACAGCATAAATTTCTTAAATTAAGATCCGAAGAGTTTTACAATCAACAAAAACGAGCATTCTAATCCACGTCCGAATCACAAACCAGAAGCAAAGTGAAAATTTTGAAACTGACAAGTTAGGTTAGACACGTGAACTTCCACAAGGGAAGTGACACCGGGTGCTCTGGAAAGGGACGAACATGCTATTGAGGTAGCTACACCCACATATTCAACTACAATGAAAGTGGGATGGATTTTAAAGATTTCATGATACCTGGTAATATACAACCGCAATCGTTAAATGTTATTCTGAATTTAGAATTTAACAAGGGAATCAAGTTAATTATATTATATAAGGTATTGTAGAAGTTGTAAATATATAATGGATGTGCTTTTAAAAAAATATTTAAAAAGTAATGTAGATTTTGTGAAGAGAATAACTGTGGCAAAGTTTGATGTATATTGGATGAAAAGTGTGGTCTCTAGAGAGTTAACAAGCCAAAAGCTAAAGTTGAAACACGACGGTCGGCGTACACCACACGACGCACTATGAACAAAGATCGGTCTCTAAAGCTGAGCTCTTTGTGTTCAAATGAGCTAAAAAGTTGAGAAAATAGAAACTATGTTAACACATAGCTGTATTAGGGAACTGGTGAAAAAAAAGATTTGTATATACTAATATGTAAACCCTTTGATTTATTGGTAATTCATTTTAAAGTCTTTATACTTTGATTGTACTGTAGGAATCTTTTGATCAATAATAAACATTTAATCTAATGACGCAATTCATACAAATTCATATTTAAATGTCATTTTCAATAAAATTAATTCACCAAAACTAGTGGAGTAATAAACTATTATTGCAATTTGAATAGAATTACGTTTAAATATTTTTTAATAAACTGCAAGACTGAGTTTTTGTACTCAATATGAAAAATAAAGTATACATTTTAAGTTCATGTGTTTTAAATCAATTTTGAGGTTGTACCTCCCAGTGCTGAGATTTTTTCTGCAATTTCTATGCCGACAGTCTTGAAACATTTTTGATTTTGATGCTTATCACCAGTAAACGAAGCAATTGGGTTTAGTTTGAAATATGTATATTGTTCAACTTACATTGATTATTTCATTGTGATGCTGTATAATGTGTTGCTGTTATAATATTTACAACAGGAAATGGAAGCAAAGTAGGGAATATCTTGGCAGTTTATTTTATGAGACTGTCTTCCACTAAATCTGAATTTATGTGCATCGATCAATATACCATATTGTACAGTTATTAATAACATATGTTAGATTGACATATGAAAACTGTCAGACTGAAACTCAGCATTTGTCATTTTGATACAAAAATCTGTCAAAATAACCTCTCTGAACTCCCATTCTGGCAGCTGTGTTTTGTCATTTTGACAATCTTGCATTTTCATTCAATGTCAGTTTGACATTTGAAAACTGTCGGGTTGAGGTTCAAACCTTGTTACTATGGTGCACAAGTTGCCAAGTTGACTACCATGTTTGTCATTCTAGCAGCTGTGCTTTGTCATTTTTACAATCTTGCATCGTTAGTTTGAGATCCTGAATTGTCAGCTTGACTTTTGAGAATTTTCAAGTTGACATACATAAGTTGTCAAGATGAGTGCATATCTGTCAACTTGACATAACACAGAGTCACTGAATGGACAGTCAAGTTGACAAGTTTACTTTGTCAAGTTGACAATCTTTTTCTTTCAGTGTGAACACTTTGTGTTCAGATGAGCTGAAAAGTTGAGAAAAAAGGAACTATGTTAACACCCAAGTAATGATTATAATTTTCATAATAATAATTTTTATAATAATAAAGCCATAGGTTATGATATAGTCGAAAACTTCAGATTATCTAAAAACCATTATCAGTTTGAAAGTACTCTAATGCCAGTTTAAAAACCGGTGCAATTTAATTATTATAATTAAATAATGTAATATAATACTTACATGTTTCACTTCTAAATCATTTTTTCAGCTAAAGATTTTCCAAAGGTAGACTTTTATATTTTGTTATGTTTACAGGTTGCCAAAGTGAATTTTACTACGCAGCTCCTATAATATCGATTGAAAGTTTAAATATAATTATTATATTCACCACGTAAAAAGACAAGTTTTAGCAAATCATAAACTTTATTGCATTAACGTCACAAAGAAAATAAAACGATTGAATAGTGTTAAAAACTAAAAACGGGAAATTCCATTAATAAATTTCTTTCACTTTCGGTTTTAAAATACTTAATCAATTTAAAGCTGCTACGGACAACGATCACATTATCTATTGAATAATACTTTGATTAAAAGAGCAAAAGTCGAGAAAGGCAACTAAGCAGGCTCAGATAACGACCACGCGACTTGAAATCCTGACAAACAAATGTATCCTCGAGTGCCCTTTTTCGGTGCCTCTAAGCGGTTCGCGAGTTATAACGTAAATTCAAACAAAGTTTATGATACATTCATGCTATATACTTTTTAAGTTTTCTTTTCTGTTCTTAATATATAAAATGTGACATTTTTATTTTGCCATGAGTCCATAAATATCTGATTTTTTTATTCACATTTAAAGCTGATATTTGTTGTAAACGTCACCACTGTTGATGCTCCTCATATTGCAAAATCATGGTCAGTGTGTTAACTAACATAGCGGCTATATTGGATTCGTGATGTATTTGAAATATAAAAGACTATATAAATCGCTCCTGTAAGAGTTTTCTCGACAAGTAGGATAAAATGTGCTGAAACATACTTAGCCTATACACCGCCTGGTATCGTTTGGGTGGTAACAGCATAAATTTCTTAAATTAAGATCCGAAGAGTTTTACAATCAACAAAAACGAGCATTCTAATCCACGTCCGAATCACAAACCAGAAGCAAAGTGAAAATTTTGAAACTGACAAGTTAGGTTAGACACGTGAACTTCCACAAGGGAAGTGACACCGGGTGCTCTGGAAAGGGACGAACCTGCTATTAGGTAGATACACCCACATATTCAACTACAATGAAAGTGGGATGGATTTTAAAGATTTCATGATACCTGGTAATATACAACCGCAATCGTTAAATGTTATTCTGAATTTAGAATTTAACAAGGGAATCACGTTAATTATATTATATAAGGTATTGTAGAAGTTGTAAATATATAATGGATGTGCTTTTAAAAAAATATTTAAAAAGTAATGTAGATTTTGTAAAGAGAATAACTGTGGCAAAGTTTGATGTATATTGGATGAAAAGTGTGGTCTCTAGAGAGTTAACAAGCCAGAAGCTAAAGTTGAAACACGACGGATGGCGTACACCACACGACGCACTACGGACAAAGATCGGTCTCTATAGCTGAGCTCTTTGTGTTCAAATGAGCTAAAAAGTTGAGAAAATAGAAACTATGTTAACACATAGCTGTATTAGGGAACTGGTGAAAAAAAGATTTTTATATACTAATATGTAAACCCTTTGATTTATTGGTAATTTCATTTTAAAGTCTTTATACTTTGATTGTACTGTAGGAATCTTTTGATCAATAATGAACATTTAATCTAATGACGCAATTCATACAAATTCATATTTAAATGTCATTTTCAATAAAATTAATTCACCAAAACTAGATGAGTAATAAACTATTATTGCAATTTAAATAGAATTACGTTTAAATATTTTTTTAATAAACTGCAAGACTGAGTTTTTGTACTCAATATGAAAAAATAAAGTATACATTTTAAGTTCATGTGTTTTAAATCAATTTTGAGGTTGTACCTCCCAGTGCTGAGATTTTTTCTGCAATTTCTATGCCGACAGTCTTGAAACATTTTTGATTTTGATGCTTATCACCAGTAAACGAAGCAATTGGTTTTAGTTTGAAATATGTATATTGTTCAACTTACATTGATTATTTCATTGTGATGCTGTATAATGTGTTGCTGTTATAATATTTACAACAGGAAATGGAAGCAAAGTAGGGAATATCTTGGCAGTTTATTTTGTGAGACTGTCTTCCACTAAATCTGAATTTATGTGCATCGTTCAATATACCATATTGTACAGTTATTAATAACATATGTTAGATTGACATATGAAAACTGTCAGACTGAAACTCAGCATTTGTCATTATGATACAAAAATCTGTCAAAATAACCTCTCTGAACTCCCATTCTGGCAGCTGTGTTTTGTCATTTTGACAATCTTGCATTTTCATTCAATGTCAGTTTGACATTTGAAAACTGTCGGGTTGAGGTTCAAACCTTGTTACTATGGTGCACAAGTTGTCAAGTTGACAAGTTTGTCATTCTAGCAGCTGTGCTTTGTCATTTTTACAATCTTGCATCGTTAGTTTGAGATCCTGAATTGTCAGCTTGACTTTTGAGAATTTACAGTTTGACATACATAAGTTGTCAAGATGACTGCATATCTGTCAACTTGACATAACACAGAGTCACTGAATGGACAGTCAAGTTGACAAGTTTACTTTGTCAAGTTGACAATCTTTTTCTTTCAGTGTGAACACTTTGTGTTCAGATGAGCTGAAAAGTTGAGAAAAAAGGAACTATGTTAACACCCAAGTAATGATTATAATTTTCATAATAATAATTTTTACAATAATAAAGCCATAGGTTATGATATAGTGGAAAACTTCAGATTATCTAAAAACCATTATCAGTTTGAAAGTACTCTAATGCCAGTTTAAAAACCGGTGCAATTTAATTTTATAATTAAATAATATAATATAATACTTACATGTTTCACTTCTAAATCATTTTTTTAGCTAAAGATTTTCCAACGGTAGACTTTTATATTTTGTTATGTTTACAGGTTGCCAAAGTGAATTTTACTACGCAGCTTCTATAATATCGATTGAAAATTTAAATATAATTATTATATTCACCACGTAAAAAGACAAGTTTTAGCAAATCATAAACTTTATTGCATTAACGTCACAAAGAAAATAAAACGATTGAATAGTGTTAAAAACTAAAAACGGGAAATTCCATTAATAAATTTCTTTCACTTTCGGTTTTAAAATACTTAATCAATTTAAAGCTGCTACGGACAACGATCACATTATCTATTGAATAATACTTTGATTAAAAGAGCAAAAGTCGAGAAAGGCAACTAAGCAGGCTCAGATAACGACCACGCGACTTGAAATCCTGACAAACAAATGTATCCTCGAGTGCCCTTTTTCGGTGCCTCTAAGCGGTTCGCGAGTTATAACGTAAATTCAAACAAAGTTTATGATACAGTCATGCTATATACTTTTTAAGTTTTCTTTTCTGTTCTTAATATAAAAATGTGACATTTTTATTTTGCCATGAGTCCATAAATATCTGATTTTTTTATTCACATTTAAAGCTGATATTTGTTGTAAACGTAATATACAACCGCAATCGTTAAATGTTATTCTGAATTTAGAATTTAACAAGGGAATCAAGTTAATTATATTATATAAGGTATTGTAGAAGTTGTAAATATATAATGGATGTGCTTTTAAAAAATATTTAAAAAGTAATGTAGATTTTGTGATAGAATAACTGTGGCAAAGTGTGATGTATATTGATGAAAAGTGTGGTCTCTAGAGAGTTAACAAGCCAAAAGCTAAAGTTGAAACACGACGGTCGGCGTACACCACACGACGCACCATGGACAAAGATCGGTCTCTAAAGCTGAGCTCTTTGTGTTCAAATGAGCTAAAAAGTTGAGAAAATAGAAACTATGGTAACACATAGCTGTATTAGGTAACTGGTGAAAAAAAAGATTTGTATATACTAATATGTAAACACTTTGATTGATTTATTGGTAATTTCATTTTAAAGTCTTTACACTTTGATTATACTGTAGGAATCTTTTGATAAATAATAAACATTTAATCTAATGACGCAATTCATACAAATTCATATTTAAATGTCATTTTCAATAAAATTAATTCACCAAAACTAGTGGGTAATAAACTATTATTGCAATTTGAATAGAATTACGTTTAAATATTTTTTTAATAAACTGCAAGACTGAGTTTTTGTACTCAATATGAAAAAATAAAGTATACATTTTAAGTTCATGTGTTTTAAATCAATTTTGAGGTTGTACCTCCCAGTGCTGAGATTTTTTTCTGCAATTTCTATGCCGACAGTCTTGAAACATTTTTGATTTTGATGCTTATCACCAGTAAACGAAGCAATTGGTTTTAGTTTGAAATATGTATATTGTTCAACTTACATTGATTATTTCATTGTGATGCTGTATAATGTGTTGCTGTTATAATATTTACAACAGGAAATGGAAGCAAAGTAGGGAATATCTTGGCAGTTTATTTTGTGAGACTGTCTTCCACTAAATCTGAATTTATGTGCATCGTTCAATATACCATATTGTACAGTTATTAATAACATATGTTAGATTGACATATGAAAATTGTCAGACTGAAACTCAGCATTTGTCATTATGATACAAAAATCTGTCAAAATAACCTCTCTGAACTCCCATTCTGGCAGCTGTGTTTTGTCATTTTGACAATCTTGCATTTTCATTCAATGTCAGTTTGACATTTGAAAACTGTCGGGTTGAGGTTCAAACCTTGTTACTATGGTGCACAAGTTGTCAAGTTGACAAGTTTGTCATTCTAGCAGCTGTGCTTTGTCATTTTTACAATCTTGCATCGTTAGTTTGAGATCCTGAATTGTCAGCTTGACTTTTGAGAATTTACAGGTTGACATACATAAGTTGTCAAGATGACTGCATATCTGTCAACTTGACATAACACAGAGTCACTGAATGGACAGTCAAGTTGACAAGTTTACTTTGTCAAGTTGACAATCTTTTTCTTTCAGTGTGAACACTTTGTGTTCAGATGAGCTGAAAAGTTGAGAAAAAAGGAACTATGTTAACACCCAAGTAATGATTATAATTTTCATAATAATAATTTTTACAATAATAAAGCCATAGGTTATGATATAGTGGAAAACTTCAGATTATCTAAAAACCATTATCAGTTTGAAAGTACTCTAATGCCAGTTTAAAAACCGGTGCAATTTAATTATTATAATTAAATAATATAATATAATACTTACATGTTTCACTTCTAAATCATTTTTTTAGCTAAAGATTTTCCAACGGTAGACTTTTATATTTTGTTATGTTTACAGGTTGCCAAAGTGAATTTTACTACGCAGCTTCTATAATATCGATTGAAAATTTAAATATAATTATTATATTCACCACGTAAAAAGACAAGTTTTAGCAAATCATAAACTTTATTGCATTAACGTCACAAAGAAAATAAAACGATTGAATAGTGTTAAAAACTAAAAACGGGAAATTCCATTAATAAATTTCTTTCACTTTCGGTTTTAAAATACTTAATCAATTTAAAGCTGCTACGGACAACGATCACATTATCTATTGAATAATACTTTGATTAAAAGAGCAAAAGTCGAGAAAGGCAACTAAGCAGGCTCAGATAACGACCACGCGACTTGAAATCCTGACAAACAAATGTATCCTCGAGTGCCCTTTTCGGTGCCCCTAAGCGGTTCGCGAGTTATAACGTAAATTCAAACAAAGTTTATGATACATTCATGCTATATACTTTTTAAGTTTTCTTTTTTGTTCTTAATATATAAAATGTGACATTTTTATTTTGCCATGAGTCCATAAATATCTGATTTTTTATTCACATTTAAAGCTGATATTTGTTGTAAACGTAATATACAACCGCAATCGTTAAATGTTATTCTGAATTTAGAATTTAACAAGGGAATCAAGTTAATTATATTATATAAGGTATTGTAGAAGTTGGAAATATATAATGGATGTGCTTTTAAAAAATATTTAAAAAGTAATGTAGATTTTGTGATAGAATAACTGTGGCAAAGTGTGATGTATATTGGATGAAAAGTGTGGTCTCTAGAGAGTTAACAAGCCAAAAGCTAAAGTTGAAACACGACGGTCGGCGTACACCACACGACGCACCATGGACAAAGATCGGTCTCTAAAGCTGAGCTCTTTGTGTTCAAATGAGCTAAAAAGTTGAGAAAATAGAAACTATGGTAATACATAGCTGTATTAGGTAACTGGTGAAAAAAAAGATTTGTATATACTAATATGTAAACACTTTGATTGATTTATTGGTAATTTCATTTTAAAGTCTTTACACTTTGATTGTACTGTAGGAATCTTTTGATAAATAATAAACATTTAATCTAATGACGCAATTCATACAAATTCATATTTAAATGTCATTTTCAATAAAATTAATTCACCAAAACTAGTGGAGTAATAAACTATTATTGCAATTTGAATAGAATTACGTTTAAATATTTTTTTAATAAACTGCAAGACTGAGTTTTTGTACTCAATATGAAAAAATAAAGTTTACATTTTAAGTTCATGTGTTTTAAATCAATTTTGAGGTTGTACCTCCCAGTGATGAGATTTTTTCTGCAATTTCTATGCCGACAGTCTTGAAACATTTTGATTTTGATGCTTATCACCAGTAAACGAAGCAATTGGTTTTAGTTTGAAATATGTATATTGTTCAACTTACATTGATTATTTCATTGTGATGCTGTATAATGTGTTGCTGTTATAATATTTACAACAGGAAATGAAAGCAAAGTAGGGAATATCTTGGCAGTTTATTTTGTGAGACTGTCTTCCACTAAATCTGAATTTATGTGCATCGTTCAATATACCATATTGTACAGTTATTAATAACATATGTTAGATTGACATATGAAAATTGTCAGACTGAAACTCAGCATTTGTCATTATGATACAAAAATCTGTCAAAATAACCTCTCTGAACTCCCATTCTGGCAGCTGTGTTTTGTCATTTTGACAATCTTGCATTTTCATTCAATGTCAGTTTGACATTTGAAAACTGTCGGGTTGAGGTTCAAACCTTGTTACTATGGTGCACAAGTTGTCAAGTTGACAAGTTTGTCATTCTGGCAGCTGTGCTTTGTCATTTTTACAATCTTGCATCGTTAGTTTGAGATCCTGAATTGTCAGCTTGACTTTTGAGAATTTACAGGTTGACATACATAAGTTGTCAAGATGACTGCATATCTGTCAACTTGACATAACACAGAGTCATGAATGGACAGTCAAGTTGACAAGTTTACTTTGTCAAGTTGACAATCTTTTTCTTTCAGTGTGAACACTTTGTGTTCAGATGAGCTGAAAGTTGAGAAAAAAGGAACTATGTTAACACCCAAGTAATGATTATAATTTTCATAATAATAATTTTTATAATAATAAAGCCATAGGTTATGATATAGTGGAAAACTTCAGATTATCTAAAAACCATTATCAGTTTGAAAGTACTCTAATGCCAGTTTAAAAACCGGTGCAATTTAATTATAATTAAATAATATAATATATACTTACATGTTTCACTTCTAAATCATTTTTTTTAGCTAAAGATTTTCCAACGGTAGACTTTTATATTTTGTTATGTTTACAGGTTTCCAAAGTGAATTTTACTACGCAGCTTCTATAATATCGATTGAAAATTTAAATATAATTATTATATTCACCACGTAAAAAGACAAGTTTTAGCAAATCATAAACTTTATTGCATTAACGTCACAAAGAAAATAAAACGATTGAATAGTGTTAAAAACTAAAAACGGGAAATTCCATTAATAAATTTCTTTCACTTTCGGTTTTAAAATACTTAATCAATTTAAAGCTGCTACGGACAACGATCACATTATCTATTGAATAATACTTTGATTAAAAGAGCAAAAGTCGAGAAAGGCAACTAAGCAGGCTCAGATAACGACCACGCGACTTGAAATCCTGACAAACAAATGTATCCTCGAGTGCCCTTTTTCGGTGCCCCTAAGCGGTTCGCGAGTTATAACGTAAATTCAAACAAAGTTTATGATACATTCATGCTATATACTTTTTAAGTTTTCTTTTCTGTTCTTAATATATAAAATGTGACATTTTTATTTGCCATGAGTCCATAAATATCTGATTTTTTTATTCACATTTAAAGCTGATATTTGTTGTAAACGTAATATACAACCGCAATCGTTAAATGTTATTCTGAATTTAGAATTTAACAAGGGAATCAAGTTAATTATATTATATAAGGTATTGTAGAAGTTGGAAATATATAATGGATGTGCTTTTAAAAAAATATTTAAAAAGTAATGTAGATTTTGTGATAGAATAACTGTGGCAAAGTGTGATGTATTGGATGAAAAGTGTGGTCTCTAGAGAGTTAACAAGCCAAAAGCTAAAGTTGAAACACGACGGTCGGCGTACACCACACGACGCACCATGGACAAAGATCGGTCTCTAAAGCTGAGCTCTTTGTGTTCAAATGAGCTAAAAAGTTGAGAAAATAGAAACTATGGTAACACATAGCTGTATTAGGTAACTGGTGAAAAAAAAGATTTGTATATACTAATATGTAAACACTTTGATTGATTTATTGGTAATTTCATTTTAAAGTCTTTACACTTTGATTGTACTGTAGGAATCTTTTGATAAATAATAAACATTTAATCTAATGACGCAATTCATACAAATTCATATTTAAATGTCATTTTCAATAAAATTAATTCACCAAAACTAGTGGAGTAATAAACTATTATTGCAATTTGAATAGAATTACGTTTAAATATTTTTTTAATAAACTGCAAGACTGAGTTTTTGTACTCAATATGAAAAAATAAAGTATACATTTTAAGTTCATGTGTTTTAAATCAATTTTGAGGTTGTACCTCCCAGTGCTGAGATTTTTTTCTGCAATTTCTATGCCGACAGTCTTGAAACATTTTTGATTTTGATGCTTATCACCAGTAAACGAAGCAATTGGTTTTAGTTTGAAATATGTATTTGTTCAACTACATTGATTATTTCATTGTGATGCTGTATAATGTGTTGCTGTTATAATATTTACAACAGGAAATGGAAGCAAAGTAGGGAATATCTTGGCAGTTTATTTTGTGAGACTGTCTTCCACTAAATCTGAATTTATGTGCATCGTTCAATATACCATATTGTACAGTTATTAATAACATATGTTAGATTGACATATGAAAATTGTCAGACTGAAACTCAGCATTTGTCATTATGATACAAAAATCTGTCAAAATAACCTCTCTGAACTCCCATTCTGGCAGCTGTGTTTTGTCATTTTGACAATCTTGCATTTTCATTCAATGTCAGTTTGACATTTGAAAACTGTCGGGTTGAGGTTCAAACCTTGTTACTATGGTGCACAAGTTGTCAAGTTGACAAGTTTGTCATTCTAGCAGCTGTGCTTTGTCATTTTTACAATCTTGCATCGTTAGTTTGAGATCCTGAATTGTCAGCTTGACTTTTGAGAATTTACAGGTTGACATACATAAGTTGTCAAGATGACTGCATATCTGTCAACTTGACATAACACAGAGTCACTGAATGGACAGTCAAGTTGACAAGTTTACTTTGTCAAGTTGACAATCTTTTTCTTTCAGTGTGAACACTTTGTGTTCAGATGAGCTGAAAAGTTGAGAAAAAAGGAACTATGTTAACACCCAAGTAATGATTATAATTTTCATAATAATAATTTTTATAATAATAAAGCCATAGGTTATGATATAGTGGAAAACTTCAGATTATCTAAAAACCATTATCAGTTTGAAAGTACTCTAATGCCAGTTTAAAAACCGGTGCAATTTAATTATAATTAAATAATATAATATAATACTTACATGTTTCACTTCTAAATCATTTTTTTAGCTAAAGATTTCCAACGGTAGACTTTTATATTTTGTTATGTTTACAGGTTTCCAAAGTGAATTTTACTACGCAGCTTCTATAATATCGATTGAAAATTTAAATATAATTATTATATTCACCACGTAAAAAGACAAGTTTTAGCAAATCATAAACTTTATTGCATTAACGTCACAAAGAAAATAAAACGATTGAATAGTGTTAAAAACTAAAAACGGGAAATTCCATTAATAAATTTCTTTCACTTTCGGTTTTAAAATACTTAATCAATTTAAAGCTGCTACGGAAACGATCACATTATCTATTGAATAATACTTTGATTAAAAGAGCAAAAGTCGAGAAAGGCAACTAAGCAGGCTCAGATAACGACCACGCGACTTGAAATCCTGACAAACAAATGTATCCTCGAGTGCCCTTTTTCGGTGCCCCTAAGCGGTTCGCGAGTTATAACGTAAATTCAAACAAAGTTTATGATACATTCATGCTATATACTTTTTAAGTTTTCTTTTCTGTTCTTAATATATAAAATGTGACATTTTTATTTTGCCATGAGTCCATAAATTCTGATTTTTTTATTCACATTTAAAGCTGATATTTGTTGTAAACGTAATATACAACCGCAATCGTTAAATGTTATTCTGAATTTAGAATTTAACAAGGGAATCAAGTTAATTATATTATATAAGGTATTGTAGAAGTTGGAAATATATAATGGATGTGCTTTTAAAAAAATATTTAAAAAGTAATGTAGATTTTGTGATAGAATAACTGTGGCAAAGTGTGATGTATATTGGATGAAAAGTGTGGTCTCTAGAGAGTTAACAAGCCAAAAGCTAAAGTTGAAACACGACGGTCGGCGTACACCACACGACGCACCATGGACAAAGATCGGTCTCTAAAGCTGAGCTCTTTGTGTTCAAATGAGCTAAAAAGTTGAGAAAATAGAAACTATGGTAACACATAGCTGTATTAGGTAACTGGTGAAAAAAAAGATTTGTATATACTAATATGTAAACACTTGATTGATTTATTGGTAATTTCATTTTAAAGTCTTTACACTTTGATTATACTGTAGGAATCTTTTGATAAATAATAAACATTTAATCTAATGACGCAATTCATACAAATTCATATTTAAATGTCATTTTCAATAAAATTAATTCACCAAAACTAGTGGAGTAATAAACTATTATTGCAATTTGAATAGAATTACGTTTAAATATTTTTTTAATAAACTGCAAGACTGAGTTTTTGTACTCAATATGAAAAAATAAAGTATACATTTTAAGTTCATGTGTTTTAAATCAATTTTGAGGTTGTACCTCCCAGTGCTGAGATTTTTTTCTGCAATTTCTATGCCGACAGTCTTGAAACATTTTTGATTTTGATGCTTATCACCAGTAAACGAAGCAATTGGTTTTAGTTTGAAATATGTATATTGTTCAACTTACATGATTATTTCATTGTGATGCTGTATAATGTGTTGCTGTTATAATATTTACAACAGGAAATGGAAGCAAAGTAGGGAATATCTTGGCAGTTTATTTTGTGAGACTGTCTTCCACTAAATCTGAATTTATGTGCATCGTTCAATATACCATATTGTACAGTTATTAATAACATATGTTAGATTGACATATGAAAACTGTCAGACTGAAACTCAGCATTTGTCATTATGATACAAAAATCTGTCAAAATAACCTCTCTGAACTCCCATTCTGGCAGCTGTGTTTTGTCATTTTGACAATCTTGCATTTCATTCAATGTCAGTTTGACATTTGAAAACTGTCGGGTTGAGGTTCAAACCTTGTTACTATGGTGCACAAGTTGTCAAGTTGACAAGTTTGTCATTCTGGCAGCTGTGCTTTGTCATTTTTACAATCTTGCATCGTTAGTTTGAGATCCTGAATTGTCAGCTTGACTTTTGAGAATTTACAGGTTGACATACATAAGTTGTCAAGATGACTGCATATCTGTCAACTTGACATAACACAGAGTCACTGAATGGACAGTCAAGTTGACAAGTTACTTTGTCAAGTTGACAATCTTTTTCTTTCAGTGTGAACACTTTGTGTTCAGATGAGCTGAAAAGTTGAGAAAAAAGGAACTATGTTAACACCCAAGTAATGATTATAATTTTCATAATAATAATTTTTAATAATAAAGCCATAGGTTATGATATAGTGGAAAACTTCAGATTATCTAAAAACCATTATCAGTTTGAAAGTACTCTAATGCCAGTTTAAAAACCGGTGCAATTTAATTTTATAATTAAATAATATAATATAATACTTACATGTTTCACTTCTAAATCATTTTTTTAGCTAAAGATTTTCCAACGGTAGACTTTTATATTTTGTTATGTTTACAGGTTGCCAAAGTGAATTTTACTACGCAGCTTCTATAATATCGATTGAAAATTTAAATATAATTATTATATTCACCACGTAAAAAGACAAGTTTTAGCAAATCATAAACTTTATTGCATTAACGTCACAAAGAAAATAAAACGATTGAATAGTGTTAAAAACTAAAAACGGGAAATTCCATTAATAAATTTCTTTCACTTTCGGTTTTAAAATACTTAATCAATTTAAAGCTGCTACGGACAACGATCACATTATCTATTGAATAATACTTTGATTAAAAGAGCAAAAGTCGAGAAAGGCAACTAAGCAGGCTCAGATAACGACCACGCGACTTGAAATCCTGACAAACAAATGTATCCTCGAGTGCCCTTTTTCGGTGCCCCTAAGCGGTTCGCGAGTTATAACGTAAATTCAAACAAAGTTTATGATACATTCATGCTATATACTTTTTAAGTTTTCTTTTCTGTTCTTAATATATAAAATGTGACATTTTTATTTTGCCATGAGTCCATAAATATCTGATTTTTTTATTCACATTTAAAGCTGATATTTGTTGTAAACGTAATATACAACCGCAATCGTTAAATGTTATTCTGAATTTAGAATTTAACAAGGGAATCAAGTTAATTATATTATATAAGGTATTGTAGAAGTTGTAAATATATAATGGATGTGCTTTTAAAAAAATATTTAAAAAGTAATGTAGATTTTGTGATAGAATAACTGTGGCAAAGTGTGATGTATATTGGATGAAAAGTGGGTCTCTAGAGAGTTAACAAGCCAAAAGCTAAAGTTGAAACACGACGGTCGGCGTACACCACACGACGCACCATGGACAAAGATCGGTCTCTAAAGCTGAGCTCTTTGTGTTCAAATGAGCTAAAAAGTTGAGAAAATAGAAACTATGGTAACACATAGCTGTATTAGGTAACTGGTGAAAAAAAAGATTTGTATATACTAATATGTAAACACTTGATTGATTTATTGGTAATTTCATTTTAAAGTCTTTACACTTTGATTATACTGTAGGAATCTTTTGATAAATAATAAACATTTAATCTAATGACGCAATTCATACAAATTCATATTTAAATGTCATTTTCAATAAAATTAATTCACCAAAACTAGTGGAGTAAAACTATTATTGCAATTGAATAGAATTACGTTTAAATATTTTTTTAATAAACTGCAAGACTGAGTTTTTTGTACTCAATATGAAAAAATAAAGTATACATTTTAAGTTCATGTGTTTTAAATCAATTTTGAGGTTGTACCTCCCAGTGCTGAGATTTTTTCTGCAATTTCTATGCCGACAGTCTTGAAACATTTTTGATTTTGATGCTTATCACCAGTAAACGAAGCAATTGGTTTTAGTTTGAAATATGTATATTGTTCAACTTACATTGATTATTTCATTGTGATGCTGTATAATGTGTTGCTGTTATAATATTTACAACAGGAAATGGAAGCAAAGTAGGGAATATCTTGGCAGTTTATTTTGTGAGACTGTCTTCCACTAAATCTGAATTTATGTGCATCGTTCAATATACCATATTGTACAGTTATTAATAACATATGTTAGATTGACATATGAAAATTGTCAGACTGAAACTCAGCATTTGTCATTATGATACAAAAATCTGTCAAAATAACCTCTCTGAACTCCATTCTGGCAGCTGTGTTTTGTCATTTTGACAATCTTGCATTTTCATTCAATGTCAGTTTGACATTTGAAAACTGTCGGGTTGAGGTTCAAACCTTGTTACTATGGTGCACAAGTTGTCAAGTTGACAAGTTTGTCATTCTAGCAGCTGTGCTTTGTCATTTTTACAATCTTGCATCGTTAGTTTGAGATCCTGAATTGTCAGCTGACTTTTGAGAATTTACAGGTTGACATACATAAGTTGTCAAGATGACTGCATATCTGTCAACTTGACATAACACAGAGTCACTGAATGGACAGTCAAGTTGACAAGTTTACTTTGTCAAGTTGACAATCTTTTTCTTTTCAGTGTGAACACTTTGTGTTCAGATGAGCTGAAAAGTTTGAGAAAAAAGGAACTATGTTAACACCCAAGTAATGATTATAATTTTCATAATAATAATTTTTACAATAAAAAGCCATAGGTTATGATATAGTGGAAAACTTCAGATTATCTAAAAACCATTATCAGTTTGAAAGTACTCTAATGCCAGTTTAAAAACCGGTGCAATTTAATTATTATAATTAAATAATATAATATAATACTTACATGTTTCACTTCTAAATCATTTTTTTAGCTAAAGATTTTCCAACGGTAGACTTTTATATTTTGTTATGTTTACAGGTTGCCAAAGTGAATTTTACTACGCAGCTTCTATAATATCGATTGAAAATTTAAATATAATTATTATATTCACCACGTAAAAAGACAAGTTTTAGCAAATCATAAACTTTATTGCATTAACGTCACAAAGAAATAAAACGATTGAATAGTGTTAAAAACTAAAACGGGAAATTCCATTAATAAATTTCTTTCACTTTCGGTTTTAAAATACTTAATCAATTTAAAGCTGCTACGGACAACGATCACATTATCTATTGAATAATACTTTGATTAAAAGAGCAAAAGTCGAGAAAGGCAACTAAGCAGGCTCAGAAACGACCACGCGACTTGAAATCCTGACAACAAATGTATCCTCGAGTGCCCTTTTTCGGTGCCCCTAAGCGGTTCGCGAGTTATAACGTAAATTCAAACAAAGTTTATGATACATTCATGCTATATACTTTTTAAGTTTTCTTTTTGTTCTTAATATATAAAATGTGACATTTTTTATTTTGCCATGAGTCCATAAATATCTGATTTTTTTATTCACATTTAAAGCTGATATTTGTTGTAAACGTAATATACAACCGCAATCGTTAAATGTTATTCTGAATTTAGAATTTAACAAGGGAATCAAGTTAATTATATTATATAAGGTATTGTAGAAGTTGTAAATATAATGGATGTGCTTTTAAAAAAATATTTAAAAAGTAATGTAGATTTTGTGATAGAATAACTGTGGCAAAGTGTGATGTATATTGGATGAAAAGTGTGGTCTCTAGAGAGTTAACAAGCCAAAAGCTAAAGTTGAAACACGACGGTCGGCATACACCACACGACGCACCATGGACAAAGATCGGTCTCTAAAGCTGAGCTCTTTGTGTTCAAATGAGCTAAAAAGTTGAGAAAATAGAAACTATGGTAATACATAGCTGTATTAGGTAACTGGTGAAAAAAAGATTTGTATATACTAATATGTAAACACTTGATTGATTTATTGGTAATTTCATTTTAAAGTCTTTACACTTTGATTGTACTGTAGGAATCTTTTGATAAATAATAAACATTTAATCTAATGACGCAATTCATACAAATTCATATTTAAATGTCATTTTCAATAAAATTAATTCACCAAAACTAGTGGAGTAATAAACTATTATTGCAATTTGAATAGAATTACGTTTAAATATTTTTTTAATAAACTGCAAGACTGAGTTTTTGTACTCAATATGAAAAAATAAAGTTTACATTTTAAGTTCATGTGTTTTAAATCAATTTTGAGGTTGTACCTCCCAGTGATGAGATTTTTTCTGCAATTTCTATGCCGACAGTCTTGAAACATTTTTGATTTTGATGCTTATCACCAGTAAACGAAGCAATTGGTTTTAGTTGAAATATGTATATTGTTCAACTTACATTGATTATTTCATTGTGATGCTGTATAATGTGTTGCTGTTATAATATTTACAACAGGAAATGAAAGCAAAGTAGGGAATATCTTGGCAGTTTATTTTGTGAGACTGTCTTCCACTAAATCTGAATTTATGTGCATCGTTCAATATACCAATACAGTTATTAATAACATATGTTAGATTGACATATGAAAATTGTCAGACTGAAACTCAGCATTTGTCATTATGATACAAAAATCTGTCAAAATAACCTCTCTGAACTCCCATTCTGGCAGCTGTGTTTTGTCATTTTGACAATCTTGCATTTTCATTCAATGTCAGTTTGACATTTGAAAACTGTCGGGTTGAGGTTCAAACCTTGTTACTATGGTGCACAAGTTGTCAAGTTGACAAGTTTGTCATTCTGGCAGCTGTGCTTTGTCATTTTTACAATCTTGCATCGTTAGTTTGAGATCCTGAATTGTCAGCTTGACTTTTGAGAATTTACAGGTTGACATACATAAGTTGTCAAGATGACTGCATATCTGTCAACTTGACATAACACAGAGTCACTGAATGGACAGTCAAGTTGACAAGTTTACTTTGTCAAGTTGACAATCTTTTTCTTTCAGTGTGAACACTTTGTGTTCAGATGAGCTGAAAAGTTGAGAAAAAAGGAACTATGTTAACACCCAAGTAATGATTATAATTTTCATAATAATAATTTTTATAATAATAAAGCCATAGGTTATGATATAGGGAAAACTTCAGATTATCTAAAAAACCATTATCATTTGAAAGTACTCTAATGCCAGTTTAAAAACCGGTGCAATTTAATTATTATAATTAAATAATATAATATAATACTTACATGTTTCACTTCTAAATCATTTTTTTAGCTAAAGATTTTCCAACGGTAGACTTTTATATTTTGTTATGTTTACAGGTTTCCAAAGTGAATTTTACTACGCAGCTTCTATAATATCGATTGAAAATTTAAATATAATTATTATATTCACCACGTAAAAAGACAAGTTTTTAGCAAATCATAAACTTTATTGCATTAACGTCACAAAGAAAATAAAACGATTGAATAGTGTTAAAAACTAAAAACGGGAAATTCCATTAATAAATTTCTTTCACTTTCGGTTTTAAAATACTTAATCAATTTAAAGCTGCTACGGACAACGATCACATTATCTATTGAATAATACTTTGATTAAAAGAGCAAAAGTCGAGAAAGGCAACTAAGCAGGCTCAGATAACGACACGCGACTTGAAATCCTGACAAACAAATGTATCCTCGAGTGCCCTTTTTCGGTGCCCCTAAGCGGTTCGCGAGTTATAACGTAAATTCAAACAAAGTTTATGATACATTCATGCTATATACTTTTAAGTTTTCTTTTCTGTTCTTAATATATAAAATGTGACATTTTTATTTTGCCATGAGTCCATAAATATCTGATTTTTTTATTCACATTTAAAGCTGATATTTGTTGTAAACGTAATATACAACCGCAATCGTTAAATGTTATTCTGAATTTAGAATTTAACAAGGGAATCACGTTAATTATATTATATAAGGTATTGTAGAAGTTGGAAATATATAATGGATGTGCTTTTAAAAAAATATTTAAAAAGTAATGTAGATTTTGTGATAGAATAACTGTGGCAAAGTGTGATGTATATTGGATGAAAAGTGTGGTCTCTAGAGAGTTAACAAGCCAAAGCTAAAGTTGAAACACGACGGTCGGCGTACACCACACGACGCACCATGGACAAAGATCGGTCTCTAAAGCTGGCTCTTTGTGTTCAAATGAGCTAAAAAGTTGAGAAAATAGAAACTATGGTAACACATAGCTGTATTAGGTAACTGGTGAAAAAAAGATTTGTATATACTAATATGTAAACACTTTGATTGATTTATTGGTAATTTCATTTTAAAGTCTTTACACTTTGATTGTACTGTAGGAATTTTTGATAAATAATAAACATTTAATCTAATGACGCAATTCATACAAATTCATATTTAAATGTCATTTTCAATAAAATTAATTCACCAAAACTAGTGGAGTATAAACTATTATTGCAATTTGAATAGAATTACGTTTAAATATTTTTTTAATAAACTGCAAGACTGAGTTTTTGTACTCAATATGAAAAATAAGTATACATTTTAAGTTCATGTGTTTTAAATCAATTTTGAGGTTGTACCTCCCAGTGCTGAGATTTTTTTCTGCAATTTCTATGCCGACAGTCTTGAAACATTTTTGATTTTGATGCTTATCACCAGTAAACGAAGCAATTGGTTTTAGTTTGAAATATGTATATTGTCAACTTACATTGATTATTTCGTTGTGATGCTGTATAATGTTTGCTGTTATAATATTTACAACAGGAAATGGAAGCAAAGTAGGGAATATCTTGCAGTTTATTTTGTGAGACTGTCTTCCACTAAATCTGAATTTATGTGCATCGTTCAATATACCATATTGTACAGTTATTAATAACATATGTTAGATTGACATATGAAAATTGTCAGACTGAAACTCAGCATTTGTCATTATGATACAAAAATCTGTCAAAATAACCTCTCTGAACTCCCATTCTGGCAGCTGTGTTTTGTCATTTTGACAATCTTGCATTTTCATTCAATGTCAGTTTGACATTTGAAAACTGTCGGGTTGAGGTTCAAACCTTGTTACTATGGTGCACAAGTTGTCAAGTTGACAAGTTTGTCATTCTGGCAGCTGTGCTTTGTCATTTTTACAATCTTGCATCGTTAGTTTGAGATCCTGAATTGTCAGCTTGACTTTTGAGAATTTACAGGTTGACATACATAAGTTGTCAAGATGACTGCATATCTGTCAACTTGACATAACACAGAGTCACTGAATGGACAGTCAAGTTGACAAGTTTACTTTGTCAAGTTGACAATCTTTTTCTTTCAGTGTGAACACTTGTGTTCAGATGAGCTGAAAGTTTGAGAAAAAAGGAACTATGTTAACACCCAAGTAATGATTATAATTTTCATAATAATAATTTTTATAATAATAAAGCCATAGGTTATGATATAGTGGAAAACTTCAGATTATCTAAAAACCATTATCAGTTTGAAAGTACTCTAATGCCAGTTTAAAACCGGTGCAATTTAATTAATAATTAAATAATATAATATAAATACTTACATGTTTCACTTCTAAATCATTTTTTTAGCTAAAGATTTTCCAACGGTAGACTTTTATATTTTGTTATGTTTACAGGTTCCAAAGTGAATTTTACTACGCAGCTTCTATAATATCGATTGAAAATTTAAATATAATTATTATATTCCCACGTAAAAAGACAAGTTTTAGCAATCATAAACTTTATTGCATTAACGTCACAAAGAAAATAAACGATTGAATAGTGTTAAAAACTAAAAACGGAAATTCCATTAATAAATTTCTTTCACTTTCGGTTTTAAAATACTTAATCAATTTAAAGCTGCTACGGACAACGATCACATTATCTATTGAATAATACTTTGATTAAAAGAGCAAAAGTCGAGAAAGGCAACTAAGCAGGCTCAGATAACGACCACGCGACTTGAAATCCTGACAAACAAATGTATCCTCGAGTGCCCTTTTTCGGTGCCCCTAAGCGGTTCGCGAGTTATAACGTAAATTCAAACAAAGTTTATGATACATTCATGCTATATACTTTTTAAGTTTTCTTTTCTGTTCTTAATATATAAAATGTGACATTTTTATTTTGCCATGAGTCCATAAATATCTGATTTTTTTATTCACATTTAAAGCTGATATTTGTTGTAAACGTAATATACAACCGCAATCGTTAAATGTTATTCTGAATTTAGAATTTAACAAGGGAATCAAGTTAATTATATTATATAAGGTATTGTAGAAGTTGGAAATATATAATGGATGTGCTTTTAAAAAAATATTTAAAAAGTAATGTAGATTTTGTGATAGAATAACTGTGGCAAAGTGTGATGTATATTGGATGAAAAGTGTGGTCTCTAGAGAGTTAACAAGCCAAAAGCTAAAGTTGAAACACGACGGTCGGCGTACACCACACGACGCACCATGGACAAAGATCGGTCTCTAAAGCTGAGCTCTTTGTGTTCAAATGAGCTAAAAAGTTGAGAAAATAGAAACTATGGTAACACATAGCTGTATTAGGTAACTGGTGAAAAAAAGATTTGTAATATAATATGTAAACACTTTGATTGATTTATTGGTAATTTCATTTTAAAGTCTTTACACTTTGATTATACTGTAGGAATCTTTTGATAAATAATAAACATTTAATCTAATGACGCAATTCATACAAATTCATATTTAAATGTCATTTTCAATAAAATTAATTCACCAAAACTAGTGGAGTAATAAACTATTATTGCAATTTGAATAGAATTACGTTTAAATATTTTTTTAATAAACTGCAAGACTGAGTTTTTGTACTCAATATGAAAAAATAAAGTATACATTTTAAGTTCATGTGTTTTAAATCAATTTTGAGGTTGTACCTCCCAGTGCTGAGATTTTTTTCTGCAATTTCTATGCCGACAGTCTTGAAACATTTTTGATTTTGATGCTTATCACCAGTAAACGAAGCAATTGGTTTTAGTTTGAAATATGTATATGTTCAACTTACATTGATTATTTCATTGTGATGCTGTATAATGTGTTGCTGTTATAATATTTACAACAGGAAATGGAAGCAAAGTAGGGAATATCTTGGCAGTTTATTTTGTGAGACTGTCTTCCACTAAATCTGAATTTATGTGCATCGTTCAATATACATATTGTACAGTTATTAATAACATATGTTAGATTGACATATGAAAATTGTCAGACAAACTCAGCATTTGTCATTATGATACAAAAATCTGTCAAAATAACCTCTCTGAACTCCCATTCTGGCAGCTGTGTTTTGTCATTTTGACAATCTTGCATTTTCATTCAATGTCAGTTTGACATTTGAAAACTGTCGGGTTGAGGTTCAAACCTTGTTACTATGGGTGCACAAGTTGTCAAGTTGACAAGTTTGTCATTCTGGCAGCTGTGCTTTGTCATTTTTACAATCTTGCATCGTTAGTTTGAGATCCTGAATTGTCAGCTTGACTTTGAGAATTTACAGGTTGACATACATAAGTTGTCAAGATGACTGCATATCTGTCAACTTGACATAACACAGAGTCACTGAATGGACAGTCAAGTTGACAAGTTTACTTTGTCAAGTTGACAATCTTTTTCTTTCAGTGTGAACACTTTGTGTTCAGATGAGCTGAAAAGTTGAGAAAAAAAGGAACTATGTTAACACCCAAGTAATGATTATAATTTTCATAATAATAATTTTTATAATAATAAAGCCATAGGTTATGATATAGTAAAACTTCAGATTATCTAAAAACCATTATCAGTTGAAAGTACTCTAATGCCAGTTTAAAAACCGGTGCAATTTAATTATTATAATTAAATAATATAATATAATACTTACATGTTTCACTTCTAAATCATTTTTTTAGCTAAAGATTTTCCAACGGTAGACTTTTATATTTTGTTATGTTTACAGGTTTCCAAAGTGAATTTTACTACGCAGCTTCTATAATATCGATTGAAAATTTAAATATAATTATTATATTCACCACGTAAAAAGACAAGTTTTAGCAAATCATAAACTTTATTGCATTAACGTCACAAAGAAAATAAAACGATTGAATAGTGTTAAAAACTAAAAACGGGAAATTCCATTAATAAATTTCTTTCACTTTCGGTTTTAAAATACTTAATCAATTTAAAGCTGCTACGGACAACGATCACATTATCTATTGAATAATACTTGATTAAAAGAGCAAAAAGTCGAGAAAGGCAACTAAGCAGGCTCAGATAACGACCACGCGACTTGAAATCCTGACAAACAAATGTATCCTCGAGTGCCCTTTTTCGGTGCCCTAAGCGGTTCGCGAGTTATAACGTAAATTCAAACAAAGTTTATGAACATTCATGCTATATACTTTTAAGTTTTCTTTTCTGTTCTTAATATATAAAATGTGACATTTTATTTTGCCATGAGTCCATAAATATCTGATTTTTTATTCACATTTAAAGCTGATATTTGTTGTAAACGTAATATACAACCGCAATCGTTAAATGTTATTCTGAATTTAGAATTTAACAAGGGAATCAAGTTAATTATATTATATAAGGTATTGTAGAAGTTGGAAATATATAATGGATGTGCTTTTAAAAAAATATTTAAAAAGTAATGTAGATTTGTGATAGAATAACTGTGGCAAAGTGTGATGTATATTGGATGAAAAGTGTGTCTCTAGAGAGTTAACAAGCCAAAAGCTAAAGTTGAAACACGACGGTCGGCGTACACCACACGACGCACCATGGACAAAGATCGGTCTCTAAAGCTGAGCTCTTTGTGTTCAAATGAGCTAAAAAGTTGAGAAAATAGAAACTATGGAAACACATAGCTGTATTAGGTAACTGGTGAAAAAAAAGATTTGTATATACTAATATGTAAACACTTTGATTGATTTATTGGTAATTCATTTAAAGTCTTTACACTTTGATTGTACTGTAGGAATCTTTTGATAAATAATAAACATTTAATCTAATGACGCAATCATACAAATTCATATTTAAATGTCATTTTCAATAAAATTAATTCACCAAAACTAGTGGAGTAATAAACTATTATTGCAATTTGAATAGAATTACGTTTAAAATTTTTTTAATAAACTGCAAGACTGAGTTTTTGTACTCAATATGAAAAAATAAGTATACATTTTAAGTTCATGTGTTTTAAATCAATTTGAGGTTGTACCTCCCAGTGCTGAGATTTTTTCTGCAATTTCTATGCCGACAGTCTTGAAACATTTTTGATTTTGATGCTTATCACCAGTAAACGAAGCAATTGGTTTTAGTTTGAAATATGTATATTGTTCAACTTACATTGATTATTTCATTGTGATGCTGTATAATGTGTTGCTGTTATAATATTTACAACAGGAAATGGAAGCAAAGTAGGGAATATCTTGGCAGTTTATTTTGTGAGACTGTCTTCCACTAAATCTGAATTTATGTGCATCGTTCAATATACCATATTGTACAGTTATTAATAACATATGTTAGATTGACATATGATGAAAATTGTCAGACTGAAAACTCAGCATTTGTCATTATGATACAAAAATCTGTCAAAATAACCTCTCTGAACTCCCATTCTGGCAGCTGTGTTTTGTCATTTTGACAATCTTGCATTTTCATTCAATGTCAGTTTGACATTTGAAAACTGTCGGGTTGAGGTTCAAACCTTGTTACTATGGTGCACAAGTTGTCAAGTTGACAAGTTTGTCATTCTAGCAGCTGTGCTTTGTCATTTTTACAATCTTGCATCGTTAGTTTGAGATCCTGAATTGTCAGCTTGACTTTGAGAATTTACAGGTTGACATACATAAGTTGTCAAGATGACTGCATATCTGTCAACTTGACATAACACAGAGTCACTGAATGGACAGTCAAGTTGACAAGTTTACTTTGTCAAGTGACAATCTTTTTCTTTCAGTGTGAACACTTTGTGTTCAGATGAGCTGAAAAGTTGAGAAAAAGGAACTATGTTAAACCCAAAGTAATGATTATAATTTTCATAATAATAATTTTTACAATAATAAAGCCATAGGTTATGATATAGTGGAAAACTTCAGATTATCTAAAAACCATTATCAGTTTGAAAGTACTCTAATGCCAGTTTAAAAAACCGGTGCAATTTAATTATTATAATTAAATAATATAATATAATACTTACATGTTTCACTTCTAAATCATTTTTTTAGCTAAAGATTTTCCAACGGTAGATTTTATATTTTGTTATGTTTACAGGTGCCAAAGTGAATTTTACTACGCAGCTTCTATAATATCGATTGAAAATTTAAATATAATTATTATATTCACCACGTAAAAAGACAAGTTTTAGCAAATCATAAACTTTATTGCATTAACGTCACAAAGAAAATAAAACGATTGAATAGTGTTTAAAAACTAAAAACGGGAAATTCCATTAATAAATTTCTTTCACTTTCGGTTTTAAAATACTTAATCAATTTAAAGCTGCTACGGACAACGATCACATTATCTATTGAATAATACTTTGATTAAAAGAGCAAAAGTCGAGAAAGGCAACTAAGCAGGCTCAGATAACGACCACGCGACTTGAAATCCTGACAAACAAATGTATCCTCGAGTGCCCTTTTTTCGGTGCCCCTAAGCGGTTCGCGAGTTATAACGTAAATTCAAACAAAGTTTATGATACATTCATGCTATATACTTTTTAAGTTTTCTTTTTGTTCTTAATATATAAAATGTGACATTTTTATTTTGCCATGAGTCCATAAATATCTGATTTTTTTATTCACATTTAAAGCTGATATTTGTTGTAAACGTAATATACACCGCAATCGTTAAATGTTATTCTGAATTTAGAATTTAACAAGGGAATCAAGTTAATTATATTATATAAGGTATGTAGAAGTTGAAATATATAATGGATGTGCTTTTAAAAAAATATTTAAAAAGTAATGTAGATTTTGTGATAGAATAACTGTGGCAAAGTGTGATGTATATTGGATGAAAAGTGTGGTCTCTAGAGAGTTAACAAGCCAAAAGCTAAAGTTGAAACACGACGGTCGGCGTACACCACACGACGCACCATGGACAAAGATCGGTCTCTAAAGCTGAGCTCTTTGTGTTCAAATGAGCTAAAAGTTGAGAAAATAGAAACTATGGTAACACATAGCTGTATTAGGTAACTGGTGAAAAAAAGATTTGTATATACTAATATGTAAACACTTTGATTGATTTATTGGTAATTTCATTTTAAAGTCTTTACACTTTGATTGTACTGTAGGAATCTTTGATAAATAATAAACATTTAATCTAATGACGCAATTCATACAAATTCATATTTAAATGTCATTTTCAATAAAATTAATTCACCAAAACTAGTGGAGTAATAAACTATTATTGCAATTTGAATAGAATTACGTTTAAATATTTTTAATAAACTGCAAGACTGAGTTTTTGTACTCAATATGAAAAAATAAAGTATACATTTTAAGTTCATGTGTTTTAAATCAATTTTGAGGTTGTACCTCCCAGTGCTGAGATTTTTTCTGCAATTTCTATGCCGACAGTCTTGAAACATTTTGATTTTGATGCTTATCACCAGTAAACGAAGCAATTGGTTTTAGTTGAAATATGTATATGTTCAACTTACATTGATTATTTCATTGTGATGCTGTATAATGTGTTGCTGTTATAATATTTACAACAGGAAATGGAAGCAAAGTAGGGAATATCTTGGCAGTTTATTTTGTGAGACTGTCTTCCACTAAATCTGAATTTATGTGCATCGTTCAATATACCATATTGTACAGTTATTAATAACATATGTTAGATTGACATATGAAAACTGTCAGACTGAAACTCAGCATTTGTCATTATGATACAAAAATCTGTCAAAATAACCTCTCTGAACTCCCATTCTGGCAGCTGTGTTTTGTCATTTTGACAATCTTGCATTTTCATTCAATGTCAGTTTGACATTTGAAAACTGTCGGGTTGAGGTTCAAACCTTGTTACTATGGTGCACAAGTTGTCAAGTTGACAAGTTTGTCATTCTGGCAGCTGTGCTTTGTCATTTTTACAATCTTGCATCGTTAGTTTGAGATCCTGAATTGTCAGCTTGACTTTTGAGAATTTACAGGTTGACATACATAAGTTGTCAAGATGACTGCATATCTGTCAACTTGACATAACACAGAGTCACTGAATGGACAGTCAAGTTGACAAGTTTACTTTGTCAAGTTGACAATCTTTTTCTTTCAGTGTGAACACTTGTGTTCAGATGAGCTGAAAAGTTGAGAAAAAAGGAACTATGTTAACACCCAAGTAATGATTATAATTTTCATAATAATAATTTTTACAATAATAAAGCCATAGGTTATGATATAGTGGAAAACTTCAGATTATCTAAAAACCATTATCAGTTTGAAAGTACTCTAATGCCAGTTTAAAAACCGTGCAATTTAATTATTATAATTAAATAATATAATATAATACTTACATGTTTCACTTCTAAATCATTTTTTTAGCTAAAGATTTTCCAACGGTAGACTTTTATATTTTGTTATGTTTACAGGTTGCCAAAGTGAATTTTACTACGCAGCTTCTATAATATCGATTGAAAATTTAAATATAATTATTATATTCACCACGTAAAAAGACAAGTTTTAGCAAATCATAAACTTTATTGCATTAACGTCACAAAGAAAATAAAACGATTGAATAGTGTTAAAAACTAAAAACGGGAAATTCCATTAATAAATTTCTTTCACTTTCGGTTTTAAAATACTTAATCAATTTAAAGCTGCTACGGACAACGATCACATTATCTATTGAATAATACTTTGATTAAAAGAGCAAAAGTCGAGAAAGGCAACTAAGCAGGCTCAGATAACGACCACGCGACTTGAAATCCTGACAAACAAATGTATCCTCGAGTGCCCTTTTTCGGTGCCCCTAAGCGGTTCGCGAGTTATAACGTAAATTCAAACAAAGTTTATGATACATTCATGCTATATACTTTTTAAGTTTTCTTTTCTGTTCTTAATATATAAAATGTGACATTTTATTTTGCCATGAGTCCATAAATATCTGATTTTTTTATTCACATTTAAAGCTGATATTTGTTGTAAACGTAATATACAACCGCAATCGTTAAATGTTATTCTGAATTTAGAATTTAACAAGGGAATCAAGTTAATTATATTATATAAGGTATTGTAGAAGTTGGAAATATATAATGGATGTGCTTTTAAAAAATATTTAAAAAGTAATGTAGATTTTGTGATAGAATAACTGTGGCAAAGTGTGATGTATATTGGATGAAAAGTGTGGTCTCTAGAGAGTTAACAAGCCAAAAGCTAAAGTTGAAACACGACGGTCGGCGTACACCACACGACGCACCATGGACAAAGATCGGTCTCTAAAGCTGAGCTCTTTGTGTTCAAATGAGCTAAAAAGTTGAGAAAATAGAAACTATGGTAACACATAGCTGTATTAGGTAACTGGTGAAAAAAAAGATTTGTATATACTAATATGTAAACACTTTGATTGATTTATGGTAATTTCATTTAAAGTCTTTACACTTGATTGTACTGTAGGAATCTTTGATCAATAATAAAACATTTAATCTAATGACGCAATTCATACAAATTCATATTTAAATGTCATTTTCAATAAAATTAATTCACCAAAACTAGTGGAGTAATAAACTATTATTGCAATTTGAATAGAATTACGTTAAATATTTTTTTAATAAACTGCAAGACTGAGTTTTTGTACTCAATATGAAAAAATAAAGTATACATTTAAGTTCATGTGTTTAAATCAATTTGAGGTTGTACCTCCAGTGCTGAGATTTTTTCTGCAATTTCTATGCCGACAGTCTTGAAACATTTTTGATTTTGATGCTTATCACCAGTAAACGAAGCAATTGGTTTTAGTGATTGAACTACATTGTATTCTGTATAATGTGTTGCTGTTATAATATTTACAACAGGAAATGGAAGCAAAGTAGGGAATATCTTGGCAGTTTATTTTGTGAGACTGTCTTCCACTAAATCTGAATTTATGTGCATCGTTCAATATACCATATTGTACAGTTTATAATAACATATGTTAGATTGACATATGAAAACTGTCAGACTGAAACTCAGCATTTGTCATTATGATACAAAAATCTGTCAAAATAACCTCTCTGAACTCCCATTCTGGCAGCGTGTTTTGTCATTTTGACAATCTTGCATTTTCATTCAATGTCAGTTTGACATTTGAAAACTGTCGGGTTGAGGTTCAAACCTTGTTACTATGGTGCACAAGTTGTCAAGTTGACAAGTTTGTCATTCTGGCAGCTGTGCTTTGTCATTTTTACAATCTTGCATCGTTAGTTTGAGATCCTGAATTGTCAGCTTGACTTTGAGAATTTACAGGTTGACATACATAAGTTGTCAAGATGACTGCATATCTGTCAACTTGACATAACACAGAGTCACTGAATGGACAGTCAAGTTGACAAGTTTACTTTGTCAAGTTGACAATCTTTTTCTTTCAGTGTGAACACTTTGTGTTCAGATGAGCTGAAAAGTTGAGAAAAAAGGAACTATGTTAACACCCAAGTAATGATTATAATTTTCATAATAATAATTTTTATAATAATAAAGCCATAGGTTATGATATAGTGGAAAACTTCAGATTATCTAAAAAACATTATCAGTTTGAAAGTACTCTAATGCCAGTTTAAAAACCGGTGCAATTTAATTATTATATTAAATAATATAATATAAATACTTACATGTTTCACTTCTAAATCATTTTTTAGCTAAGATTTTCCAACGGTAGACTTTTATATTTGTTATGTTTACAGGTTGCCAAAGTGAATTTTACTACGCAGCTTCTATAATATCGATTGAAAATTTAAATATAATTATTATATTCACCACGTAAAAAGACAAGTTTTAGCAAATCATAAACTTATTGCATTAACGTCACAAAGAAAATAAAACGATTGAATAGTGTTAAAAACTAAAAACGGGAAATTCCATTAATAAATTTCTTTCACTTTCGGTTTTAAATAACTTAATCAATTTAAAGCTGCTACGGACAACGATCACATTATCTATTGAATAATACTTTGATTAAAAGAGCAAAAGTCGAGAAAGGCAACTAAGCAGGCTCAGATAACGACCACGCGACTTGAAATCCTGACAAACAAATGTATCCTCGAGTGCCCTTTTTCGGTGCCCCTAAGCGGTTCGCGAGTTATAACGTAAATTCAAACAAAGTTTATGATAATTCATGCTATATACTTTTTAAGTTTTCTTTTTTGTTCTTAATATATAAAATGTGACATTTTATTTTGCCATGAGTCCATAAATATCTGATTTTTATTCACATTTAAAGCTGATATTGTGTTGTAAACGTAATATACAACCGCAATCGTTAAATGTTATTCTGAATTTAGAATTTAACAAGGGAATCAAGTAATTATATTATATAAGGTATTGTAGAAGTTGGAAATATATAATGGATGTGCTTTTAAAAAAATATTTAAAAGTAATGTAGATTTTGTGATAGAATAACGTGGCAAAGTGTGATGTATATTGGATGAAAAGTGTGGTCTCTAGAGAGTTAACAAGCCAAAAGCTAAAGTTGAAACACGGACGGTCGGCGTACACCACACGACGCAACCATGGACAAAGATCGGTCTCTAAAGCTGAGCTTTGTGTTCAAATGGAGCTAAAAAGTTGAGAAAATAGAAAACTATGGTAACACATAGCTGTATTAGGGAATGGTGAAAAAAAAGATTTGTATATACTAATAGTAAACACTTTGATGATTTATTGGTAATTCATTTTAAAGTCTTTACACTTTGATTGTACTGTAGGAATCTTTTGATAAATAATAAACATTTAATCTAATGACGCAATTCATACAAATTCATATTTAAATGTCATTTTCAATAAAATTAATTCACCAAAACTAGTGGAGTAATAAACTATTATTGCAATTTGAATAGAATTACGTTTAAATATTTTTTTAATAAACTGCAAGACTGAGTTTTTGTACTCAATATGAAAAAATAAAGTATACATTTTAAGTTCATGTGTTTTAAATCAATTTTGAGGTTGTACCTCCCAGTGCTGAGATTTTTTTCTGCAATTTCTATGCCGACAGTCTTGAAACATTTTTGATTTTGATGCTTATCACCAGTAAACGAAGCAATTGGTTTTAGTTTGAAATATGTATTGCTGTATAATGTGTTGCTGTTATAATATTTACAACAGGAAATGGAAGCAAAGTAGGGAATATCTTGGCAGTTTATTTTGTGAGACTGTCTTCCACTAAATCTGAATTTATGTGCATCGTTCAATATACCATATTGTACAGTTATTAATAACATATGTTAGATTGACATATGAAAATTGTCAGACTGAAACTCAGCATTTGTCATTATGATACAAAAATCTGTCAAAATAACCTCTCTGAACTCCCATTCTGGCAGCTGTGTTTTGTCATTTTGACAATCTTGCATTTTCATTCAATGTCAGTTTGACATTTGAAAACTGTCGGGTTGAGGTTCAAACCTTGTTACTATGGTGCACAAGTTGTCAAGTTGACAAGTTTGTCATTCTGGCAGCTGTGCTTTGTCATTTTACAATCTTGCATCGTTAGTTTGAGATCCTGAATTGTCAGCTTGACTTTTGAGAATTTACAGGTTGACATACATAAGTTGTCAAGATGACTGCATATCTGTCAACTTGACATAACACAGAGTCACTGAATGGACAGTCAAGTTGACAAGTTTACTTTGTCAAGTTGACAATCTTTTTCTTTCAGTGTGAACACTTTGTGTTCAGATGAGCTGAAAAGTTGAGAAAAAAGGAACTATGTTAACACCCAAGTAATGATTATAATTTTCATAATAATAATTTTTACAATAATAAAGCCATAGGTTATGATATAGTGGAAAACTTCAGATTATCTAAAAACCATTATCAGTTTGAAAGTACTCTAATGCCAGTTTAAAAACCGGTGCAATTTAATTATTATAATTAAATAATATAATATAATACTTACATGTTCACTTCTAAATCATTTTTTTAGCTAAAGATTTTCCAACGGTAGACTTTTATATTTTGTTATGTTTACAGGTTGCCAAGTGAATTTTACTACGCAGCTTCTATAATATCGATTGAAAATTTAAATATAATTATTATATTCACCACGTAAAAAGACAAGTTTTAGCAAATCATAAACTTTATTGCATTAACGTCACAAAGAAAATAAAACGATTGAATAGTGTTAAAAACTAAAAACGGGAAATTCCATTAATAAATTTCTTTCACTTTCGGTTTTAAAATACTTAATCAATTTAAAGCTGCTACGGACAACGATCACATTATCTATTGAATAATACTTTGATTAAAAGAGCAAAAGTCGAGAAAGGCAACTAAGCAGGCTCAGATAACGACCACGCGACTTGAAATCCTGACAAACAAATGTATCCTCGAGTGCCCTTTTTCGGTGCCCCTAAGCGGTTCGCGAGTTATAACGTAAATTCAAACAAAGTTTATGATACATTCATGCTATATACTTTTTAAGTTTTTTTTTGTTCTTAATATATAAAATGTGACATTTTTATTTTGCCATGAGTCCATAAATATCTGATTTTTTATTCACATTTAAAGCTGATATTTGTTGTAAACGTAATATACAACCGCAATCGTTAAATGTTATTCTGAATTTAGAATTTAACAAGGGAATCAAGTTAATTATATTATATAAGGTATTGTAGAAGTTGGAAATATATAATGGATGTGCTTTTTAAAAAATATTTAAAAAGTAATGTAGATTTTGTGATAGAATAACTGTGGCAAAGTGTGATGTATATTGGATGAAAAGTGTGGTCTCTAGAGAGTTAACAAGCCAAAAGCTAAAGTTGAAACACGACGGTCGGCGTACACCACACGACGCACCATGGACAAAGATCGGTCTCTAAAGCTGAGCTCTTTGTGTTCAAATGAGCTAAAAAGTTGAGAAAATAGAAACTATGGTAACACATAGCTGTATTAGGTAACTGGTGAAAAAAAAGATTTGTATATACTAATATGTAAACACTTTGATTGATTTATTGGTAATTTCATTTTAAAGTCTTTACACTTTGATTGTACTGTAGGAATCTTTTGATAAATAATAAACATTTAATCTAATGACGCAATTCATACAAATTCATATTTAAATGTCATTTTCAATAAAATTAATTCACCAAAACTAGTGGAGTAATAAACTATTATTGCAATTTGAATAGAATTACGTTTAAAATTTTTTTAATAAACTGCAAGACTGAGTTTTTGTACTCAATATGAAAAAATAAAGTATACATTTTAAGTTCATGTGTTTTAAATCAATTTTGAGGTTGTACCTCCCAGTGCTGAGATTTTTTCTGCAATTTCTATGCCGACAGTCTTGAAACATTTTTGATTTTGATGCTTATCACCAGTAAACGAAGCAATTGGTTTTAGTTTGAAATATGTATATTGTTCAACTTACATTGATTATTTCATTGTGATGCTGTATAATGTGTTGCTGTTATAATATTTACAACAGGAAATGGAAGCAAAGTAGGGAATATCTTGGCAGTTTATTTTGTGAGACTGTCTTCCACTAAATCTGAATTTATGTGCATCGTTCAATATACCATATTGTACAGTTATTAATAACATATGTTAGATTGACATATGAAAACTGTCAGACTGAAACTCAGCATTTGTCATTATGATACAAAAATCTGTCAAAATAACCTCTCTGAACTCCCATTCTGGCAGCTGTGTTTTGTCATTTTGACAATCTTGCATTTTCATTCAATGTCAGTTTGACATTTGAAAACTGTCGGGTTGAGGTTCAAACCTTGTTACTATGGTGCACAAGTTGTCAAGTTGACAAGTTTGTCATTCTGGCAGCTGTGCTTTGTCATTTTTACAATCTTGCATCGTTAGTTTGAGATCCTGAATTGTCAGCTTGACTTTTGAGAATTTACAGGTTGACATACATAAGTTGTCAAGATGACTGCATATCTGTCAACTTGACATAACACAGAGTCACTGAATGGACAGTCAAGTTGACAAGTTTACTTTGTCAAGTTGACAATCTTTTTCTTTCAGTGTGAACACTTTGTGTTCAGATGAGCTGAAAAGTTGAGAAAAAAGGAACTATGTTAACACCCAAGTAATGATTATAATTTTCATAATAATAATTTTTACAATAATAAAGCCATAGGTTATGATATAGTGGAAAACTTCAGATTATCTAAAAACCATTATCAGTTGAAAGTACTCTAATGCCAGTTTAAAAACCGGTGCAATTTAATTATAATTAAATAATATAATATAATACTTACATGTTTCACTTCTAAATCATTTTTTAGCTAAAGATTTTCCCGGTAGACTTTTATATTTTGTTATGTTTACAGGTTGCCAAAGTGAATTTTACTACGCAGCTTCTATAATATCGATTGAAAATTTAAATATAATTTATTATATTCACCACGTAAAAAGACAAGTTTTAGCAAATCATAAAACTTTATTGCATTAACGTCACAAAGAAAATAAAACGATTGAATAGTGTTAAAAACTAAAACGGGAAATTCCATTAATAAATTTCTTTCACTTTCGGTTTAAAATACTTAATCAATTTAAAGCTGCTACGGACAACGATCACATTATCTATTGAATAATACTTTGATTAAAAGAGCAAAAGTCGAGAAAGGCAACTAAGCAGGCTCAGATAACGACCACGCGACTTGAAATCCTGACAAACAAATGTATCCTCGAGTGCCCTTTTTCGGTGCCCCTAAGCGGTTCGCGAGTTATAACGTAAATTCAAACAAAGTTTATGATACATTCATGCTATATACTTTTTAAGTTTTCTTTTTTGTTCTTAATATATAAAATGTGACATTTTTATTTTGCCATGAGTCCATAAATATCTGATTTTTTATTCACATTTAAAGCTGATATTTGTTGTAAACGTAATATACAACCGCAATCGTTAAATGTTATTCTGAATTTAGAATTTAACAAGGGAATCAAGTTAATTATATTATATGGTATTGTAGAAGTTGGAAATATATAATGGATGTGCTTTTAAAAAAATATTTAAAAAGTAATGTAGATTTTGTGATAGAATAACTGTGGCAAAGTGTGATGTATATTGGATGAAAAGTGTGGTCTCTAGAGAGTTAACAAGCCAAAAGCTAAAGTTGAAACACGACGGTCGGCGTACACCACACGACGCACCATGGACAAAGATCGGTCTCTAAAGCTGAGCTCTTTGTGTTCAAATGAGCTAAAAAGTTGAGAAAATAGAAAATATGGTAACACATAGCTGTATTAGGGAACTGGTGAAAAAAAGATTTGTATATACTAATATGTAAACACTTTGATTGATTTATTGGTAATTTCATTTTAAAGTCTTTACACTTTGATTGTACTGTAGGAATCTTTTGATAAATAATAAACATTTAATCTAATGACGCAATTCATACAAATTCATATTTAAATGTCATTTTCAATAAAATTAATTCACCAAACTAGTGGAGTAATAAACTATTATTGCAATTTGAATAGAATTACGTTTAAATATTTTTTAATAACTGCAAGACTGAGTTTTTGTACTCAATATGAAAAAAATAAAGTATACATTTTAAGTTTATGTGTTTTAAATCAATTTTGAGGTTGTACCTCCCAGTGCTGAGATTTTTTTCTGCAATTTCTATGCCGACAGTCTTGAAACATTTTTCATTTTGATGCTTATCACCAGTAAACGAAGCAATTGGTTTTAGTTTGAAATATGTATTCTGTATAATGTGTTGCTGTTATAATATTTACAACAGGAAATGGAAGCAAAGTAGGGAATATCTTGGCAGTTTATTTTGTGAGACTGTCTTCCACTAAATCTGAATTTATGTGCATCGTTCAATATACCATATTGTACAGTTATTAATAACATATTTAGATTGACATATGAAAATTGTCAGACTGAAACTCAGCATTTGTCATTATGATACAAAAATCTGTCAAAATAACCTCTCTGAACTCCCATTCTGGCAGCTGTGTTTTGTCATTTTGACAATCTTGCATTTTCATTCAATGTCAGTTTGACATTTGAAAACTGTCGGGTTGAGGTTCAAACCTTGTACTATGGTGCACAAGTTGTCAAGTTGACAAGTTTGTCATTCTGGCAGCTGTGCTTTGTCATTTTTACAATCTTGCATCGTTAGTTTGAGATCCTGAATTGTCAGCTTGACTTTTGAGAATTTACAGATTGACATACATAAGTTGTCAAGATGACTGCATATCTGTCAACTTGACATAACACAGAGTCACTGAATGGACAGTCAAGTTGACAAGTTTACTTTGTCAAGTTGACAATCTTTTTCTTTCAGTGTGAACACTTTGTGTTCAGATGAGCTGAAAAGTTGAGAAAAAAGGAACTATGTTAACACCCAAGTAATGATTATAATTTTCATAATAATAATTTTTATAATAATAAAGCCATAGGTTATGATATAGTGGAAAACTTCAGATTATCTAAAAACCATTATCAGTTTGAAAGTACTCTAATGCCAGTTTAAAAACCGGTGCAATTTAATTATTATAATTAAATAATATAATATAATACTTACATGTTTCACTTCTAAATCATTTTTTTAGCTAAAGATTTTCCAACGGTAGACTTTTATATTTTGTTGTTTACAGGTTGCCAAAGTGAATTTTACTACGCAGCTTCTATAATATCGATTGAAAATTTAAATATAATTATTATATTCACCACGTAAAAAGACAAGTTTTAGCAAATCATAAACTTTATTGCATTAACGTCACAATGAAAATAAAACGATTGAATAGTGTTAAAAACTAAAAACGGGAAATTCCATTAATAAATTTCTTTCACTATCGGTTTTAAAATACTTAATCAATTTAAAGCTGCTACGGACAACAATAAAATTATCTATGGAATAATACTTTGATTAAAAGAGCAAAAGTCGAGAAAGGCAACTAAGCAGGCTCAGATAACGATCACGCGACTTGAAATCCTGACAAACAAATGTATCCTCGAGTGCCCTTTTTCGGTGCCCCTAAGCGGTTCGCGAGTTATAACGTAAATTCAAACAAAGTTTATGATACATTCATGCTATGTACTTTTTAAGTTTTCTTTTTTGTTCTTAATATATAAAATGTGACATTTTTATTTTGCCATGAGTCCATAAATATCTGATTTTTTTATTCACATTTAAAGCTGATATTTGTTGTAAACGTCACCACTTTTGATGCTCCTCGTATTGCAAAATCATGGTCAGTGTGTTAACTAACATAGCGGCTATATTGGATTCGTGATGTATTTGAAATATAAAAGACTATATAAATCGCTCCTGTAAGAGTTTTCTCGACAAGTAGGATAAAATGTGCTGAAACATACTTAGCCTATACACCGCCTGGTATCGTTTGGGTGGTAACAGCATAAATTTCTTAAATTAAGATCCAAAGAGTTTTACAATCAACAAAAACGAGCATTCTAATCCACGTCCGAATCACAAACCAGAAGCAAAGTGAAAATTTTGAAACTGACAAGTTAGGTTAGACACGTGAACTTCCACAAGGGAAGTGACACCGGGTGCTCTGGAAAGGGACGAACATGCTATTTAGGTAGCTACACCCACATATTAAACTACAACGAAAGTGGGATTTTAAAGATTTTATGATACCTGGTTATATACAACCGCAATCGTAAAAATTTATTCTGAATTTAGAATTTAACAAGGGAATCAAGTTTATTATATTATATAAGGTATTGTAGAAGTTGTAAATATATAATGGATGTGCTTTTAAAAAAATATTTAAAAAGTAATGTAGATTTTGTGAAGAGAATAACTGTGGCAAAGTTTGATGTATATTGGATGAAAAGTGTGGTCTCTAGAGAGTTAACAAGCCAAAAGCTAAAGTTGAAACACGACGGTCGGCGTACACCACACGACGCACTATGGACAAAGATCGGTCTCTAAAGCTGAGCTCTTTGTGTTCAAATGAGCTAAAAAGTTGAGAAAATAGAAACTATGGTAACACATAGCTGTATTAGGGAACTGGTGAAAAAAAAGATTTGTATATACTAATATGTAAACACTTTGATTGATTTATTGGTAATTTCATTTTAAAGTCTTTACACTTTGATTGTACTGTAGGAATCTTTTGATAATCAAAAACAAACATACTTATCCATTTCCGATAAATAATAAACATTTAATCTAATGACGCAATTCATACAAATTCATATTTAAATGTCATTTTCAATAAAATTAATTCACCAAAACTAGTGGAGTAATAAACTATTATTGCAATTTCAATAGAATTTCGTTTAAATATTTTTTTAATAAACTGCAAGACTGAGTTTTTGTACTCAATATGAAAAATTAAAGTATACATTTTAAGTTCATGTGTTTTAAATCAATTTTGAGGTTGTACCTCCCAGTGCTGAGATTTTTTTCTGCAATTTCTATGCCGACAGTCTTGAAACATTTTTGATTTTGATGCTTATCACCAGTAAACGAAGCAATTGGTTTTAGTTTGAAATATGTATATTGTTCAACTTACATTGATTATTTCATTGTGATGCTGTATAATGTGTTGCTGTTATAATATTTACAACAGGAAATGGAAGCAAAGTAGGGAATATCTTGGCAGTTTATTTTGTGAGACTGTCTTCCACTAAATCTGAATTTATGTGCATCGTTCAATATACCATATTGTACAGTTATTAATAACATATGTTAGATTGACATATGAAAATTGTCAGACTGAAACTCAGCATTTGTCATTATGATACAAAAATCTGTCAAAATAACCTCTCTGAACTCCCATTCTGGCAGCTGTGTTTTGTCATTTTGACAATCTTGCATTTTCATTCAATGTCAGTTTGACATTTGAAACTGTCGGGTTGAGGTTCAAACCTTGTTACTATGGTGCACAAGTTGTCAAGTTGACAAGTTTGTCATTCTGGCAGCTGTGCTTTGTCATTTTACAATCTTGCATCGTTAGTTTGAGATCCTGAATTGTCAGCTTGACTTTTGAGAATTTACAGGTTGACATACATAAGTTGTCAAGATGACTGCATATCTGTCAACTTGACATAACACAGAGTCACTGAATGGACAGTCAAGTTGACAAGTTTACTTTGTCAAGTTGACAATCTTTTTCTTTCAGTGTGAACACTTTGTGTTCAGATGAGCTGAAAAGTTGAGAAAAAAGGAACTATGTTAACACCCAAGTAATGATTATAATTTTCATAATAATAATTTTTATAATAATAAAGCCATAGGTTATGATATAGTGGAAAACTTCAGATTATCTAAAAACCATTATCAGTTTGAAAGTACTCTAATGCCAGTTTAAAAACCGGTGCAATTTAATTATTATAATTAAACAATATAATATAATACTTACATGTTTCACTTCTAAATCATTTTTTTAGCTAAAGATTTTCCAACGGTAGACTTTTATATTTTGTTATGTTTACAGGTTGCCAAAGTGAATTTTACTACGCAGCTTCTATAATATCGATTGAAAATTTAAATATAATTATTATATTCACCACGTAAAAAGACAAGTTTTAGCAAATCATAACTTTATTGCATTAACGTCACAAAGAAAATAAAACGATTGAATAGTGTTAAAAACTAAAACGGGAAATTCCATTAATAAATTTCTTTCACTTTCGGTTTTAAAATACTTAATCAATTTAAAGCTGCTACGGACAACGATCACATTATCTATTGAATAATACTTTGATTAAAAGAGCAAAAGTCGAGAAAGGCAACTAAGCAGGCTCAGATAACGACCACGCGACTTGAAATCCTGACAAACAAATGTATCCTCGAGTGCCCTTTTTCGGTGCCCCTAAGCGGTAACGTAAATTCAAACTAAGTTTATGATACATTCATGCTATATACTTTTTAAGTTTTCTTTTCTGTTCTTAATATATAAAATGTGACATTTTTATTTTGCCATGAGTCCATAAATATCTGATTTTTTATTCACATTTAAAGCTGATATTTGTTGTAAACGTCACCACATTTGATGCTCCTCATATTGCAAAATCATGGTCAGTGTGTTAACTAACATAGCGGCTATATTGGATTCGTGATGTATTTGAAATATAAAAGACTATATAAATCGCTCCTGTAAGAGTTTTCTCGACAAGTAGGATAAAATGTGCTGAAACATACTTAGCCTATATACCGCCTGGTATCGTTTGGGTGGTAACAGCATAAATTTCTTAAATTAAGATCCGAAGAGTTTTACAATCAACAAAAACGAGCATTCTAATCCACGTCCGAATTACAAACCAGAAGCAAAGTGAAAATTTTGAAACTGACAAGTTAGGTTAGACACGTGAACTTCCACAAGGGAAGTGTTACCGGGTGCTCTGAAAAGGGACGAACCTGCTATTTAGGTAGCTACACCCACATATTCAACTACAATGAAAGTGGGATTTTTAAGATTTCCTGATACCTGGTAATATACAACCGCAATCGTTAAATGTTATTCTGAATTTAGAATTTAACAAGGGAATCAAGTTTATTATATTATATAAGGTATTGTAGAAGTTGTAAATATATAATGGATGTGCTATTAAAAAAATATTTAAAAAGTAATGTAGATTTTGTAAAGAGAATAACTGTGGCAAAGTTTGATGTATATTGGATGAAAAGTGTGGTCTCTAGAGAGTTAACAAGCCAAAAGCTAAAGTTGAAACACGACGGATGGCGTACACCACACGAATCACTACGGACAAAGATCGGTCTCTATAGCTAAGCTCTTTGTGTTCAAATGAGCTAAAAAGTTGAGAAAATAGAAACTATGTTAACACATAGCTGTATTAGGGAACTGGTGAAAAAAAAAGATTTTTATATACTAATATGTAAACCCTTTGATTGATTTATTGGTAATTCCATTTTAAAGTCTTTACACTTTGATTGTACTGTAGGAATCTTTTGATAAATAATAAACATTTAATCTAATGACGCAATTCATACAAATTCATATTTAAATGTCATTTTCAATAAAATTAATTCACCAAAACTAGTGGAGTAATATACTATTATTGCAATTTGAATAGAATTACGTTTAAATATTTTTTTAATAAACTGCAAGACTGAGTTTTTGTACTCAATATGAAAAAATAAAGTATACATTTTAAGTTCATGTGTTTTGAATCAATTTTGAGGTTGTACCTCCCAGAGATTTTTTCTGCAATTTCTATGCCGACAGTCTTGAAACATTTTTGATTTTGATGCTTATCACCAGTAAACGAAGCAATTGGTTTTAGTTTGAAATATGTATATTGTTCAACTTACATTGATTATTTCATTGTGATGCTGTATAATGTGTTGCTGTTATAATATTTACAACAGGAAATGGAAGCAAAGTAGGGAATATCTTGGCAGTTTATTTTGTGAGACTGTCTTCCACTAAATCTGAATTTATGTGCATCGTTCAATATACCATATTGTACAGTTATTAATAACATATGTTAGATTGACATATGAAAATTGTCAGACTGAAACTCAGCATTTGTCATTATGATACAAAAATCTGTCAAAATAACCTCTCTGAACTCCCATTCTGGCAGCTGTGTTTTGTCATTTTGACAATCTTGCATTTTCATTCAATGTCAGTTTGACATTTGAAAACTGTCGGGTTGAGGTTCAAACCTTGTTACTATGGTGCACAAGTTGTCAAGTTGACTACCATGTTTGTCATTCTGGCAGCTGTGCTTTGTCATTTTTACAATCTTGCATCGTTAGTTTGAGATCCTGAATTGTCAGCTTGACTTTTGAGAATTTACAGGTTGACATACATAAGTTGGCAAGATGACTGTATATCTGTCAACTTGACATAACACAGAGTCACTGAATGGACAGTCAAGTTGACAAGTTTACTTTGTCAAGTTGACAATCTTTTTCTTTCAGTGTGAACACTTTGTGTTCAGATGAGCTGAAAAGTTGAGAAAAAAGGAACTATGTTAACACCCAAGTAATGATTATAATTTTCATAATAATATTTTTTATAATAATAAAGCCATAGGTTATGATATAGTGGAAAACTTCAGATTATCTAAAAACCATTATCAGTTTGAAAGTACTCTAATGCCAGTTTAAAAACCAGTGCAATTTTATTATTATTATTAAATAATATAATATAATAATTACATGTTTCACTTCCAAATCATTTTTTTAGCTAAAGATTTTCCAACGGTAGACTTTTATATTTTGTTATGTTTACAGGTTGCCAAAGTGAATTTTACTACGCAGCTTCTATAATATCGATTGAAAATTTAAATATAATTATTATATTCACCACGTAAAAAGACAAGTTTTAGCAAATCATAAACTTTATTGCATTAACGTCACAAAGAAAATAAAACGATTGAATAGTGTTAAAAACTAAAAACGGGAAATTCCATTAATAAATTTCTTTCACTTTCGGTTTTAAAATACTTAATCAATTTAAAGCTGCTACGGACAACGATCACATTATCTATTGAATAATACTTTGATTAAAAGAGCAAAAGTCGAGAAAGGCAACTAAGCAGGCTCAGATAACGACCACGCGACTTGAAATCCTGACAAACAAATGTATCCTCGAGTGCCCTTTTTCGGTGCCCCTAAGCGGTAACGTAAATTCAAACAAAGTTTATGATACATTCATGCTATATACTTTTTAAGTTTTCTTTTCTGTTCTTAATATATAAAATGTGACATTTTTATTTTGCCATGAGTCCATAAATATCTGATTTTTTTATTCACATTTAAAGCTGATATTTGTTGTAAACGTCACCACATTTGATGCTCCTCATATTGCAAAATCATGGTCAGTGTGTTAACTAACATAGCGGCTATATTGGATTCGTGATGTATTTGAAATATAAAAGACTATATAAATCGCTCCTGTAAGAGTTTTCTCGACAAGTAGGATAAAATGTGCTGAAACATACTTAGCCTATACACCGCCTGGTATCGTTTGGGTGGTAACAGCATAAATTTCTTAAATTAAGATCCGAAGAGTTTTACAATCAACAAAAACGAGCATTCTAATCCACGTCCGAATTACAAACCAGAAGCAAAGTGAAAATTTTGAAACTGACAAGTTAGGTTAGACACGTGAACTTCCACAAGGGAAGTGTTACCGGGTGCTCTGAAAAGGGACGAACCTGCTATTTAGGTAGCTACACCCACATATTCAACTACAATGAAAGTGGGATTTTTAAGATTTCCTGATACCTGACTGGTAATATACAACCGCAATCGTTAAATGTTATTCTGAATTTAGAATTTAACAAGGGAATCAAGTTTATTATATTATATAAGGTATTGTAGAAGTTGTAAATATATAATGGATGTGCTATTAAAAAAATATTTAAAAAGTAATGTAGATTTTGTAAAGAGAATAACTGTGGCAAAGTTTGATGTATATTGGATGAAAAGTGTGGTCTCTAGAGAGTTAACAAGCCAAAAGCTAAAGTTGAAACACGACGGATGGCGTACACCAACGAATCACTACGGACAAAGATCGGTCTCTATAGCTAAGCTCTTTGTGTTCAAATGAGCTAAAAAGTTGAGAAAATAGAAACTATGTTAACACATAGCTGTATTAGGGAACTGGTGAAAAAAAAAGATTTTTATATACTAATATGTAAACCCTTTGATTGATTTATTGGTAATTCCATTTTAAAGTCTTTACACTTTGATTGTACTGTAGGAATCTTTTGATAAATAATAAACATTTAATCTAATGACGCAATTCATACAAATTCATATTTAAATGTCATTTTCAATAAAATTAATTCACCAAAACTAGTGGAGTAATATACTATTATTGCAATTTGAATAGAATTACGTTTAAATATTTTTTTAATAAACTGCAAGACTGAGTTTTTGTACTCAATATGAAAAAATAAAGTATACATTTTAAGTTCATGTGTTTTGAATCAATTTTGAGGTTGTACCTCCCAGAGATTTTTTTTCTGCAATTTCTATGCCGACAGTCTTGAAACATTTTTGATTTTGATGCTTATCACCAGTAAACGAAGCAATTGGTTTTAGTTTGAAATATGTATATTGTTCAACTTACATTGATTATTTCATTGTGATGCTGTATAATGTGTTGCTGTTATAATATTTACAACAGGAAATGGAAGCAAAGTAGGGAATATCTTGGCAGTTTATTTGTGAGACTGTCTTCCACTAAATCTGAATTTATGTGCTTCGTTCAATATACCATATTGTACAGTTATTAATAACATATGTTAGATTGACATATGAAAATTGTCAGACTGAAACTCAGCATTTGTCATTATGATACAAAAATCTGTCAAAATAACCTCTCTGAACTCCCATTCTGGCAGCTGTGTTTTGTCATTTTGACAATCTTGCATTTTCATTCAATGTCAGTTTGACATTTGAAAACTGTCGGGTTAAGGTTCAAACCTTGTTACTATGGTGCACAAGTTGTCAAGTTGACTACCATGTTTGTCCTTCTGGCAGCTGTGCGTTGTCAAGTTGACAATCTTGCATCGTTAGTTTGAGATCCTGTATTGTCAGCTTGACTTTTGAGAATTTTCAAGTTGACATACATAAGTTGTCAAGATGACTGCGTATCTGTCAACTTGACATATCATATAGTCACTGAATAGACAGTCAAAATGACAAGTTTACTTTGTCAAGTTGACAATCTTTTTCTTTCAGTGTGAGCTAAAAAGTTGCGAAAAAAGGAACTATGTTAACACCCAAGTAATGATTATAATTTTCAATAATAATAAAGCCATAGGTTATGATATAGTGGAAAACTCCAGATTATCTAAAACCATCACCAGTTGGCAAGAACTCTAACAAATTACACACAATGCCATTATCAGTTTGAAAGTACTCTAATGCCAGTTTAAAAAACAGTGCAATTTAATTATCATAATTAAAAATATTTTATAATAATACTTACATGATATATTTCTAAATCATTTTTCCAGCTAAAGACTTTTCAACGGTAGACTTATATATTTTTATGTTCACGGGTTGCCAAAAGGAAATTTACTGCGCAGCTTCTATTATATCGATGGAACATTTACATATATTAACCGCGTAAAAAGACAAGTTTTAGCAAGTCATAAACTGTATTGCATTAATGTCACAAAGAAAATAAAACGACTGAATAGTGTTAAAAATTACAAAACAGGGCATTCCATTAATGATTTTTGTTTCACTAACTGTTTTAAAATACTTAATCAATTTAAAGCTGCTACGGACAACGATCACATTATCTATTGAATAATACTTTGATTAAAAGAGCAAAAGTCGATAAAGGAAACTAAGCAGGCTCAGATAACGATCACGCGACTTGAAATCCTGACAAACAAATGTATCCTCGATTGCCCTTTTTCGGTGCCCCTAAGCGGTTCGCGAGTTATAACGTAAATTCAAACAAAGTTTATGATACATTCATGCTGTATACTTTTTAAGTTTTCTTTTCTGTTCTTAATATATAAAATGTTACATTTTTTTTGCCATGAGTCCATAAATACCTGATTTTTTTATGCACATTTAAAGCTGATATTTGTTGTAAACGTCACCACTTTTGATGCTCCTCATAGTGCAAAATCATGGTCAGTGTGTTAACTAACATAGCGGCTATATTGGATTCGTGATGTATTTGAAATATAAAAGACTATATAAATCGCCATTGTAAGAGTTTTCTCGACAAGTAGGATAAAATGTGCTGAAACATACTTAACCTATACACCGCCTGGTATCGTTTGGGTGGTAACAGCATAAATTTCTTAAATTAAGATCCGAAGAGTTTTACAATCAACAAAAACGAGCATTTTAATCCACGTCCGAATCACAAACCAAAAGCAAAGTGAAAATTTTGAAACTGACAAGTTAGGTTAGACACGTGAACTTCCACAAGGGAAGTGACACCGGGTGCTGTGGAAAGGGACGAACCTGCTATTTAGGTAGCTACACCCACATATTCAACTACAATGAAAGTGGGATTTTAAAGATTTCATGACACCTGGTAATATACAACCGCAATCGTTAAATGTTATTCTGAATTTAGAATTTAACAAGGGAATCATGTTAATTATATAACATAAGGTATTGTAGAAGTTGTAAATATATAATGGATGTGCTTTTAAAAAAATATTTAAAAAGTAATGTAGATTTTGTAAAGAGAATAACTGTGGCAAAGTTTGATGTATATTGGATGAAAAGTGTGGTCTCTAGAGAGTTAACAAGCCAAAAAATAAGGTTGAAACACGACGGACGGCGTACACCACACGACGCACTATGGACAAAGATCGGTCTCTAAAGCTGAGCTCTTTGTGTTCAAATGAGCTAAAAAGTTGAGAAAATAGGAACTATGTTAACACATAGCTGTATTAGGGAACTGGTGAAAAAAAAAGATTTTTATAAACTAATATGTAAACCCTTTCATTGATTTATTGGTAATTTCATTTTAAAGTCTTTACACTTTGATTGTACTGTAGGAATCTTTTGATAAATAATAAACATTTAATCTAATGACGCAATTCATACAATTTCATATTTAAATGTCATTTTCAATAAAATTAATTCACCAAAACTAGTAGAGTATTATAATATTATTGCAATTTGAATAGAATTACGTTTAAATATTTTTTTTAATAAACTGCAAGACTGAGATCGATCACATTATCTATTAAATAATACTTTGATTAAAAGAGCAAAAGTCGAGAAACGGAACTAAGCAGACTCAGATAACGATCACGCGACTTGAAATCCTGACAAACAAATGTATCCTCGAGTGCCCTTTTTCGGTGCCTCTAAGCGGTTCGCAAGTTATAACGTAAATGCAAAGAAAGTTTATGATACATTCATGATATATACTTTTTAAGTATTCTTTTCTGTTCGTAATATATAAAATGTGACATTCTTATTTTGCCATGAGTCCATAAATATCTGATTTTTCTGATGCACATTTAAAGCTGATATTTGTTGTAAACGTCATTACTTTTGATGCCCTCATATTGCAAAAACATGGTCAGTGTGTTCACTAACATAGCGGCTATATTGGATTCGTGATGTATTTAAAATATAAAAGACTATAAATCGCTCCTGTAAGAGTTTTCTCGACAAGTAGGATAAAATGTGCTGAAACATACTTAGCCTATACACCGCCTGGTATCGTTTGGGTGGTAACAGCATAAACTTATTAAATTAAGATCCTAAGAGTTTTACAATCAACAAAAACGAACATTCTAATCCACGTCCAAATCACAATCCAAAAGCAAAGTGAAGTAAAAATTTTGAAACTGACAAGTTAGATTAGACACGTGAACTTCCACAAGGGAAGTGGCACCGGGTGCTCTGGAAAGGTACGAACCTGTTAATTAGACAGCTACATTCGCACATTCAACCACAAGGCAAGTGGGATTTTAAAGATTTCATGACACCTGGTAATATACAACCGCAATCGTTAAATGTTATTCTGAATTTAGAATTTAACAAGGGAATCAAGTTAATTATATTATATAAGGTATTGTAGAAGTTGTAAATATATAATGGATGTGATTTTAAAAAATATTTAAAAAATAATGTAGATTTTGTAAGGAGAATAACTGTGGCAAAGTTTCATGTTTATTGGATGAATAATGTGGTCTCTAGAGAGTTAACAAGCCAAAAAATAAAGTTGAAACACGACGGACGGCGTACACCGCACGACGCACTTCGGACTCTAAAGCTGAGCACTTTGTGTTCAAATAAGCTTAAAAGTTGAGAACAAAAGGAACTATGTTAACACCGAAGTTATGATTATAATTTTCAATAATAATAAAGTCATAGGTTATAATATAGTGGAAAACTTCAGATTATCTAAAAACCATCACCAGTTGGCAAGAACTCTGATAAATTACACACAATGCTAGTTTAAAGAAACAGTGCAATTTAATTATTATAATTCAAAAATATGATATAATAATACTTACATGTTACACTTCTAAATCAATTTTCAGCTTAATATTTTCCAACGGTAGACTTCTATATTTTTATGTTTACGGGTTGCCAAAGTGAAATTTACTGCGCAGCTTCTATAATATCGATTAAACATTTAAGTATATTATATTGACCGCGTCAAAAGCCAAGTTTTAGCAAGTAATTAACTTTATTACATTAACGTCAAAAATAAAATAAAACGATTGAATAGTGTTTAAAATTACAACACTGGAAATTCCATAAATTAATTTCTTTCGCTTTCGGTTTTAAAATACTTAATCAATTTAAAGCGATCACATTATCTATTGAATAATACTTTGATTAAAAGAGCAAAAGTCGAGAAACGAAACTAAGCAGACTCAGATAACGATCAAGCTACTTAGATTTTAGAGATACGCCTTTCTTAATCCCAAAAGGCAGCGGCCCCTTAGTGAGCAATCACGTGGATTACGGAACAGGACATCTCCTTGGGAGTTTGTTATTAGTGTCGCTTTTTTCCTCTTTTTCATGAGTTATATATTAGTAGCAAAATAGAAATTACGAAATGGGAGGTTAGGTCGAATTTTGATCCTGTGCTTTTGAGTAGTCAGGAAAGTAAATAGTAAACTACCAAGAAGATGCTTTTTCCTGCACCCCTTACTCTTAGGTCAGAAGATGTAATAGAACATAATTCTCTTTTTGATTTGACATTTTTATCATTAAGGGTTCCTGTAGGTATTCACAATCACTATGATGAATGGAAACTTCTAAATCTGAACGGACGAGGTTAATATTTGCATAGGAGAAGAAATTGATGTTTATAAATGTTTTAGATCCTTTAAGGGAATTATAAAGGGAGGCACTATGATTCCTTCGTTCCTCCTAAAATGTATTTTAAAGATTCATTCTGCTAGTTATAGAAAACACAATCGGTAGAAAATTTATCTACGAAAATCAAAAAATGATTCAGTAAGAGTGTAAATAAAACTTGTGTTGTGTGACTCACAGTTTTTCGTTCTTCAGTTGAAGAAAAACTAGATCATATCAATATGAATTGGTCAAACGTACGTACCAATAACAGTACCAATTCATGTGTAAAATAATGGTTCCTTTATAGTTTCCGTATTTTTAAAGATTGCGTATACATGCAACGGTTGTTGGTTTATTGTCTGCTACAATAAGGCTTATTTTAAATTTTCATGTATGCTATGCGTGTACATGTTTATGCACGTTAGACGTAAAATAAGTGACGTAATTGGCATATGTTAACAAATCGCTGTTATTTGCTTTATTCTCTTTCAAAATTTTTACTTGATCCTTAATACATGTATGATATATAAAATCAAATGTCACATAATCAACAACTTATCCATTTCCGAATCACAATCCAGAAGCAAAGAAAAAACTTTGGAACTGCCAAGTTAGGTTAGACACGTGAACTTCCACCAGGGAAGTGAGGCCGGGTGCTCCGGAAGGGTAAGCATCTCCTGTTTAATTAGCTACACCCGTCACGTGTGTAATCAAAATTGTGTGAAAGGAACATGGAACTATGAGACGTCAAATATATCCAAGGCGATCCTGGACACAGAGACATAAAACTTATCAACAATACTGTGATGACGGCCATAACACTTTTTGAGGGCCTTGATAAGCCTAGGCTTGCAATATCCCTGAGTCAACAATTTACAGTAGAACTTCGATAACTCGAAGTGCACGGGACTTAGATGATGACTTCGAGTTATCGGGGTGTTCGAGTTTTCGAAGTCGAAGAATGACGTCACAATGTAACTTTCATTTCTTTGAGAGAAATGTTGGATGGTGTAAAACTGTTTACTGATACACTGGTGTAATATGTACCGGTATTACATAAAATAATAAATGAATTAAAATCAAATTATTAATTATGTTTTGCTAAGGATTGATGGCGACAACAAACGCATACATGAAATACACAAAATGTGTATCACCAATACATGAATGTAATGCATTCAAAGAACTGAGTCAGATAAACATATCCATGTACATTGTATGTTATAATATACAAAACAAGACGCACATTTTATAGAAATTATAAAACTAGTGTGCCTATCACGTGTTAGTAATTAAAACCCAGCTTAAATCACCTGAACATTTGTTGTCCCAAGCGGCACAAAACTCGGCTTCTACTGAGAGGGTACACGGTTACACTTCATCGCCCATTACGGCACAGAGTACTAATCCTTTAATTGATACTAATTAATACAGTAGCAAAACCTTTGATCTGTACAACTTCTCCAATCATTAATCGGATTATATGGAAGTATTACCGCTAATTGTCGATTAATTACCGTGTTTTCACTGAAACGTTCTATTTGTCACCCATTGTTCAAAATATTTCGAGTTTTAGAAGGTTGTTTTTCCTACAATTTTTAGTTTTGCACCTTAACATTACTTCGAGTTATCGAGGGTATTCGATTACAGGAGTTTGAGTTATCGAAGTTGTATTTATATAGTTTATATAGAAAACCGGTCGGGACAAAATTATTACTTCGAATTATCCGTGGTATTCGAGATATCGAAGTTCGAGTTATCGAAGTTCTACTGTATTTGCAAGCAGCCTACTTCGTTGTACAAAGTCCCCGTAGTGGAAACAAGCTCTACCATAGCGTATTAATTGGAAAACAAATACACCATAAGCCGGAGAAGCAGGTATATTGTTGCATAAAAAGGAAAGTTGACAATAGAAAAATTGAAGTCATCACGTCATTACATAAATAATATATACATTTTAAGCATAATTACAAAAATAGTAATATCAAAGTACATCATAATCATAAAAATTGTTACTTCTGCTTGATGAATAGTGCTTAAGTTGGAGTATGCAAGTACACAAAAAGTTCTACTGTCCTGTAAAAGCTTATAGTTTCTGAACAGGCTTGGTAAGACGGTTGTATCTTTTTCATTCTGAATGTAGGAACGTAGTATTAGGTATATATACACAGAAAACAGTTCTTTTCTAAGCAAAAGTGCTTAGTTACTTCCAATGTACTCTGCTAAGTATAGCGTTTGTAAAGTAAGTACCATGGTTGAGTTTGAAATAAAAGACCTTAATTTTGTATCCTCTGTTATCTTAAACGGACAAGCATATATATAATTCCAATGTTAATTTTCTGAGTAACGGAATCGTTCCAAACAGGAAATCATATAACAAACATGGAATGTATCTTGTTTTTGTTATTAATTTAGCATACTCACCTGCAACAAATGCAACACATTACATTTCTATATATAGTTAAGGTAAAAAATGCAAAGGCCCAAGTGATTTAGAACGTACGATTAAAAGGACTGTGCAGTATTTAGCACCCACCCTAAAAGTTAGTCGTGACCAGAGCTTATTTTCTACATTCTTCCATGTTTACTCTTGGTTATTCGAAAAACCTCAAAACCTCTTTCATCAACATTACTGCTTGTCGTATTTCGTGAAAAGAAAAACAAATTTAAAGTGTCGTTATTGATTTTAAGCCTTGTTTTACAAATTTCATCTTAAGTGGTAAAGTTCGGTTCGATCACTACTGATGAGTAGTTTTGTTTTGGTTTCATAATTTTGGTCAAAGCACTACTGATGAGGAATTGTATTCCTAAACGGCCGTCTAGTGCTGTAAAATAAAAACTGGTATAATATGTAATTTAAACCCCTGAGCCGATATCTCTGCTGGTGGCTGGTGCCCCGAGGATATCACCAACTCAGTAGGCAATAATTTCGTATTATTGTCAGAAATATACTATAATTGTCAAAATTTCCTGCACGTAAAAATTTGAAATTTCTCAAACAATAAGGTTTATTCCCTCATGCAAAGTATTTCCTTATCTTAATTTGGTAAAACATATTTTGGTCCTTTGGGTAAGTTTTCAACATCTTCAAAATAATTTTGGTTTCATAATTTTGGTCAAAGCACTACTGATGAGGAATTGTATTCCGTAACGGCCGTCTAGTGCTGTAAAATTAAAACTGGTATAATATGTAATTTGTTCCAAAACGACCGTCTATAGCAAGTGCTGTAAAATTAAAACAGGTTTAGTTATAATTGTATATAGTGGATTCATAAAATGTAAGGAATGGAATTTCGAAACTCCGTTCCAATTTCCATCCTATGAAATAAAAAATAATTTATTTAAAAAGAATAACTAATCAAAAACAAACATACTAATCCATATACGAATCACAATCCAGAAGCAAAGTAAAAACTTTGGAACTGACAAGTTAGAATATACACGTGAACGTCCACCAGGGAAGTGAGGCCGGATGGTGCGGAAGGGTAAGGACCTCCCGTTTAGCTAGCTATATATACTAATCCATGTCTATATCACAATTCAAAAGGAAAATTATAACAATTCATGACCTAATCAAAATCCAGAAGCAAATCAAACACTGTGGAACTAACAAGTTAGGATAGACACGTCAACGTCCACCAGGCAAGTGAGACCGGGTACTACCGGCTTTAAATTTATTTAAATAAAACACGTGAATTTCGAACTCTATCAAGTAAATGGAGTCGACTGCTCTGGAATGGTTAACACCTCCTGTTTCGCTACATACACCCACAATTTGTGCAATCAAATAATAATGAAATGAACATGGAAATATGGTAAGTCAAATACATCCGTCGTTGGCATCATATATGTAAATAGTATTGTTATAACGGCCATAAACTTTGTGAGGGACTATACAAGTCTAGGCTTGCAATACCGTTCGAATCACCATCTATTGAAATAAAATAAAGTTACAAATCTAAATACACTTGTAAGTTCTTAAAATAATAAATTGGATTTAATGAAACTGACAAGTTGCTCTATATTCAAAATTTAGTATTTGTTTATTTATTTGTTATTATTTTGTAACTTAAAAATCCGCCAAATAGTTGTATTCCGTACAGTGGAAATCAGGCGGTCGACCAAGGCGTTTTATAAACAATTGCGTTAGTCTTTACATTTAAATATCAATATACGCTTATCCGCCGTTAAATTTAATCACCATTTTAATATTATTCCTAATATCTGACGAAATCATTCAAGTACGATCCATCCTTACTTCTTCAAATCACCATTCAAACCATCAACAAAGACGTATATACTCATTGGATAAGACTGTAATCATCCTCAAGTCCTCAATAAAACATCTTTATCTTCAAACCATTTATGTAATTGGTGATGCACTTCTCCCACTGGGCTCTGATCAAATGATTTCTGTCCTTTCTTTAACAACTTTGCCACTTTTCCGTCATGTTCTTTTTGTGCTATGATAAGTTCACTACAATAGCGAGATGATAATTTAGCTATGACACTGGATACTATTTGCTCATTAGATACATAATCAAAATCGATAATGTTGTTGTTATATTGCGTTAAGTACTGTGAAATGAAATTTTTGTGGTGTTTCCATTTCTGTTATGTTCGTGGATAAATGAAATGGTACATTTTACATAATTAACCTTAAAAGGGAACACTTAATCTCGAACTGGCAAATTAAAAAACCTGTTTGTTATTTTTAACATATTTGTGAATTTAAGGTGTTCTTTTACAGACATCATCAAAATTATGACATCTACATTTAGTTTTGACAAAAACCTGTATTTCTAGTTCCAAAAAGATCTTGCTAAAAATACTAAATTTCAGTCAAGGAACATCTTAATTATTGTGGGGTCAAAATAATTTCTTTCGGATACAGGTACGTCATAGTTACCGACAATATTGTGATGACATTTCTTAAATCCAGTTGTCTTACCTAAAATTTATTTCTCCATCTCTATCAATATCCATTTGCTGAATAACTTCGTCTATGTCGTGTGCTCGAATCGGGAGATGACTCATCTATAAAATGAAAAAATACAATTTCAAAATAAATTACAAATGTGATTGCTTATGCGCCTTTAAAATAGAATAACTACATGTAGTACCTTTAATCATTATAGCGTTCATTTACTGTCTATTGTATTGACATCACGGATATGATGTTTCGAACAATAAAAAATGCATGTTTTATATCAATATATCTTCTTTACGAATGACACGTGTATAAGTTCCTTCACGATTCCTTCGTATACTGACACCGCATTTAACAAAAAAATACTTAAAAAACAAAACTTTCATGAATGGGTAATCTAGCATTTATACATGAGCATTGCAAAAGGTTCATGGTGTAGTAGCATCAGTAAAGTAATGAATTATCTTAAAGTTCCGGGGCAACCGCCCCTATTCCCTGATGAAGTTCACGTGTTTTATTTAATTTGTCAGTTTTCATACTTTTTAATTTGCTTTTTGGATTGTGATTTTGAAATGGGTTGATATTTTTGGAATGATGTGGAATCATATTGTTTTCGTTCTGTTTCTTCTTCTTATTATTATTCCTATTATTTATTTTCTTCTCAAGATCTACGGTACATGTATATGCTGATGCAGATCTCGGAAACGGCTTGATAGATTTAGATGAAATTTGGCACCAATAATCTGTTATCTGTGTAGATATGCTAGACGTGTTCATTTTGGGTGTAAAGTGCGTAATTAAATACGTAGTAAATACCGGGGGAATGGGCATAAGCTGGTTATGACACTTTAATTTTACCAAGCCAATGTTTTCACCTGTGAGTTAATCCAATAGGTGACCGTCACTCGAGCATGAAATCTTATATCTGAACAATTTAATTGAGTAATAGATCTGTACGCGTACAAGACAAAACGTACCCATGCCATAACGTACCCTATCAGAACGTACCCATTTTTGGACTAAACGAGTGTGTTGAAGTAGATCGGCGCTATATATACATGTATAGTCCGGTTTAAAGACCCTATCTATGGGAAAAACATACTTTTATAAATGCGCATTTCTTTGCGTTTTAGAATACAAAAAAAAAATAAACATGCCTCTTTTGATATTATGCCTCTCCCATAAGAAAACTCTTTAAAACACTCGAATAGACTTGAAATTAACGGAATAAAAATCATTTAACCGGACTATATAAAGTGTGTTGAAATAGTTCGGCGCTATATATATAGTCCGATTGAAAGACCCTATCTATGGTCATACATACTTTTTAACACGCAGAGGGTCTTATAAGTTCAGGAGTATAATACGTAATAAATCTCGTGTAAAGAATTTATAGGATGGAAAGAGTAAAGCGTCTGAGTGATTAAGAGTAACACTCTTGTTTTCTGGAACGGTTGAAACCCCTAAAAAAAGAAATAAGACCCTAGGGTCTTTTAATCGGATATATACCATATATTATTTATGGATGGTGGCGAATCATACGAAACTGGTATCCCAGTTACAATTTCTAGTTATAATCGGATTTTTTTTATTTCCCATCTCAAGTTATTTATAAAATGTAAACATTTTAAATTCATGCTGTATTTAAATTACAATTAAATTCACTTGAATTTGTTTATCACTGCATGTTTACAACTATTTTCATTGAATCGTATCATTTGGAGTTGCGACTATGCATAACAATATATTTTTAGACGTTTTATTAAAATTCGCAACAAACAGTATCGTCGGCGTATCGCGTGTATAATCTGTAAACTGAAAATTGAGCATCTAGTTTTAATTAATGTCTTATAACCACCATTTTATATGTTCAATGATTTCGACTTTTTCTGATTGGTTGAGAACGCTTTAGGAAAGCCTGAATAAATGGATATGTCTACCGCGCAAAAAAAAATCCGTACGATGTCATGCGCTGTAACCTTAAAGAAATAGCATAAAGAACTTGTTCTTAATCAGAGCGAAATAGCGTTAAATACTTTTTTAAAAAAGCTAAAATACCATAGATATTAAATTGATTAAAATTTACTACATTTGCTGTTAAAACATATGTAGTTGTTTGATGAAAAAAATTCTTTTTTGTATATAATAAATTACTAGTTGTATCAACTTAAAGATTTTGTACTTTTAAAATATTCACATAGTAAAACACTTATTGACTTTTGAAACCAAGAAATACACATTAACCTATAGCTTCCGTGGATATCATATATTTGAGGTTGATAAATCTTTACGTCTACCTCAAATGTCAATAACTATATACCTTACCGTAATGCCTTCCCGGAATTCTTCCCAAGAGACAGAATGACTACCGTCAATATCCAGGGTAATGAACAAGTCCAAAACTCTTAAACCTTTCATACGACTAAATTCTAGTAAAATGGTCAATGGATCGCCACTGATATACATTGTCCTGTCCATTTCCACATTTGAATTTCCATCTTTCGATTGGTAACACACTTTCCCGTATTTAGCTGTAATATCTCTTACTTCTTGCATTGATTTCAGTTTTAGAACGAAGTCTCCATCCACTGGTTGCTTCTAAACATTAAAACATATCACCAGTATTTAATTTAACATTGGACTGTATAACGCAAGACGAGACTATTTGTCTCATTAATTTAAAAGATTTACAAAATGTATCTTAACGACACTTCGTGCACGAACATGATTTGCTCTGAAATCGTGCGCATTTATGGGTACCTCTAGTGTACTATTATACTCGTCTACAATGTCACAGATAAACATGTCGCAGCCCACTCTATTCATTATAACGGTTTGGGCCAAACACAAACAGTCGAACCATACGGCAAAGAAAACGCCTTTCTCACTTGCATTCGATCGATGTCGAACCCACAGTGATGTAAAAACTTATTTTAAATATAAACGTCTTTATGGCCTCGCTTCCCTGGTAGGTCACGTGTCTCAGTTTCAAAGTTTTTACTTTGCTTCTGGATTGTGATTCAGACCTGGGTTAGTATGTTTGTTTTTAATTGATTACCACCACGCCAAGGTAGCCCCATTTAAATTCGAGCTGGTGGGACAATATGAAAGCTTTACTGCATATATCGGTATGTCTAAATACACTTCATAGAAAGCTACTAGATACACTAGCCTTGAAAATTTAAAGAACATTATGAAAAATTATACATTTTATCAAGTATAAACAAACCCCGTTGTTGATTTGCCGAATAAAGTCTGAATCACAAAAATAAACGGGTAAATGTTATAGACTTGACGTTTAACACCACACGCTTTGGTCTATTCAGGACATTTAATCTAAAAGATGTAACAATGCAAACCATGATATTTTATACCGGAAGATTCAAAATTTAATGATAAAAAACAAAAACTTGAATCCTGAATCACAATCATTAAGCAAGGTAAAATCTTTGAAATTAATTTAAACGCGTGCACTTCAACCAGGGAAGTGAGGACCGGTGCTGTGGAAGGATAAGCATCTCCTATTTAGATCGCTTAAATAAGGAATCAGTAAATCAGTAAATTGTCTCTGAGCAAGGTTCATATAAATTTATGTCGGTTGGCACAAACGCTTTAAGGTCATGATAACGCGATATGCTGGTAAAATCACACAGTGATATTGTCACTTATGTGTATAAATACTACTTTTTTACAGAACTGTCAAACCTAAAGGCCAACCAATGGAACTAGTAAAAGTATCCTTTATGGACAGGTATCTCTGTATCAAAAATCCTTGGTATAGTTGATATCCCATACTTTTATGTTGCTTTCGTTCTTGGTTTCCGTTTCACGCTTGGCGCCAGAAGCCAGGAGGTGCTTAATGTGGCACCTGACCCCACTTCACTGATGGAAGTTGATGTGTTTAACCTAATTTGCAAGTTTCAAAATTTTTATTTTGTTTTTTGGGATTTTGATTTGGACATGGATTATTATGTTTGTTTTTTTTATTGATATGTTTGTTTTTATTATCCCTTTAATTTAATTTATATTTTTTATATTTACCCCAAGGTCAATCTCTTTTACACCACAGTCATATTTTTCAATTGTATGTAAAAGTTCCAATGCTCCTTTGTTGGTGATTGGATTGTCAGAAAGCTAAAATAGAAAGATATTATTTGTAACTTGAAACATGCATTGCAGCAGCTAATCTTACCAAGTACAGGACACAATACAATTAAATTATGGTAACAGTCAAACAAGAGAAAAGTCACAAAAAAAAACTTGGACTAATGCTTAGTATGTATCTGTCTAAATCTACGGGTGTGAAAAACTGGTACAAAATAATGACTTCCAGTTATCCTGGTATTCGAGATATCGAAGTTCGAGTTATCAAAGTTCTACTGTAATGACTTCGAGTTATCCGTGGTATTCGAGATATCGGAGTTCGAGTTATCGAAGTTCTACTGTAATCACTTCGAGTTATTCGTGGTATTCGAGATATCGGAGTTCGAGTTATCGAAGTTCTACTGTACTGTCTTCGAGTTATCCGTGGTATTCGAGATATCGGAGTTCGAGTTATCGAAGTTCTACTGTAATCACTTCGAGTTATTCGTGGTATTCTAGATATCGGAGTTGGAGTTATCGAAGTTCTACTGTACTGTCTTCGAGTTATCCGTGGTATTCGAGATATCGAAGTTCGAGTTATCAAAGTTCTACTGTAATGACTTTGAGTTATCCGTGGTATTCGAGATATCGGAGTTCGAGTTATCGAAGTTCTACTGTAATCACTTCGAGTTATTCGTGGTATTCGAGATATCGGAGTTGGAGTTATCGAAGTTCTACTGTACTGTCTTCGAGTTATCCGTGGTATTCGAGATATCGGAGTTCGAGTTATCGAAGTTCTACTGTAATCACTTCGAGTTATTCGTGGTATTCTAGATATCGGAGTTGGAGTTATCGAAGTTCTACTGTAATGACTTCGAGTTTTCCGTGGTATTCGAGATATCGGAGTTCGAGTTATCGAAGTTCTACTGTAATCACTTCGATTTATTCGTGGTATTCGAGATATCGGAGTTCGAGTTATCGAAGTTCTACTGTACTGTCTTCGAGTTATCCGTGGTATTCGAGATATCGGAGTTCGAGTTATCGGAGTACCAAAGCAGCGTCACGGCAACTAATGACGTTCTTGTGTCAGTGACGTCATTAAACCGCACAATTCAGGCCGAGTTTTCATTTTATTTTTTTGCGTGCAATTCAAGCATATCGGAACATATTGGGTGTGGCCGGCGATTCTTCAATTATTTTACAATACGATATAATACTTTTCAATAACAAGAAAACATACTTCTATCAATGAAATAATATCTACCCTCAATACTTCAATACTTTTGTTTCGTCGCAATCCCTCTAACAGCTTGCAAAGCCCGGTAAGATTTATTCTGTTTGACCCCAAATCAAGTTCTCGAAGGGAATTGTTTTTGTCGAGAGCATGGCCGAGAGCGTGACATCCGGGTACGTCAAATCCGTTCCAAGCAACATTCAGGACTTCCAGTACAGTATTGGTCTACAACATTAAGACAATTGTTGGGTGATTTTAGAATTTTTGCAATTAAACGTAAATTATGATTAATTCGGATCAATGTATAGATTGTAATTCATTAAAAAGTCGTGTGGTATTCTATAATTTTTATGAAGTAAAACATGACTTAAATATATATATATATATTAAATTGGACCCATACTAGCCAAGGCTTACTAATGGTGTCTAATACAGCCAAACCTGTCGATAAGATCACCACAGGGAACCAACAAACGTGGCCTTTATGGGAAAGTCTCCCTTACAATAAGGTTTGAATAACATAAGTAAAGAATAAGGATAATATTTACCAGGTGGCCCTTATATAGATGTGATCTTTACGGCAGGTTCGACTGTATAGGAAAGCATGTTCGGTACAGATACGGTCATGGCATAGTTAGCAACTACACCCCCTGAGCTTCAAATTAGCAAGCAAATATATTTTTCAGGAAAAGAAATATACCAGTGATCCATACTAACGTTTCTTGCAAAAAATGACACTTTGTAGACTAACAATGTTAAAATACAATATACTGAAAGCATTTTCAAAAAAATCGAAATTGGTTTAAAAATGTTTTATGGTTCAAAACGTTTGCCGTTTAAATTTCTTTTTAAAACGATTGCATGTAAAACATTCTGGTTAATATGCAAATATCAGATTTTATAGCAATACCATTAGTGAATATCCTAGCACTGCTGCTCCTTCGGCTCTCAACTGATTCCAGCTCATATCAAGTTTTAAAAGTTCGTTATTCTGTGCTGTAAAAATATAAAATAAATATATACCAATACTAAATCTGAATATATGCAATTGAAACACACATAAACTCTCACTCTCTCAGGGTGATCAGAAGTGTTATAAAACTATGAATCTGGATAACTTTAAACAAGTAATAAAAACTTTAAGTATCCATGGAGACAAGGTGGCTTTGGCCACAAAGAGTGAGAGTATTTGTCGGTTTGCTTGCGGCGGCTACTTCCACTATCTCAGACATGAATCTATTTATAAAAAATAAAAGAACCTTGATTGGGACGACTGTCAAGTGGAGAGGAAAGGGATTAATGTTGCTTTACATTCAAATATCCTTTTGCTTGTATCGAGGCGACCAGAAGAAGGAATGTCAAGGAAATCAGAGCAACTATAGAAACAAAAAGCTCTCGGTAATCGATTTGAAAGATTTCTTCAAGCTAGGATCTACGTCAGTGGATTCTAAGTCTAAGTTTGGTATCTGGTCTTGCACTTTAGACCATCCTACCAATACCCTTTTAGAAACATAAATACCTAATCCTTCAGCAATAGTACGTCCTCCCTGCTTTCCGACGTTATTGTTACTGATATTCAATTCTCTTAGATTACCTTCCTAACGACAAAACAGAAAAAATAATATTTAAAAAATATCACAATTTTACATATGTCTATATTTCAATGTAAGTTATTCAAGAAATATTTAACCAGTTACCCTTGATGATACATTTCAGATCCCAATATAAGGACAATATACAAAATACAGTGTAAAGAAGTTAGAGAAGAATGTGGGTTTTGGTCAGTGTATTAATCGGCGTTGTTGTAGATGTAGTTTATTTCTTAATTCTAACAGGATTTATTTAAATCATGCATTAAAAATTAAAATCATTTAATTTTTTGCAATTTTGTCAACAAAAACCATTATAATGAAAACTGCAAACTATTTTAGCAAAATGTCTCGTTGAGATCAAATCCATTGAAATAAATGTTTCATGAATGAAATTTAATATTTTACTAACACTTACAAGCAGTATATCTTTTATTAATTTTGCGTCCGTTTCTTGAAATTCATTATCTGAAAATAAACAAATATTTGCATGTATATTGATGACTTGAATTTTTCTAGATCACTTGTCAATTCTCCTTTTCTATGCAGCAATGTATCTGCGTTTCCTTCTTATTTATGATGTATTTGTTTTACAATTAATACGATTTGGCAGAGTTTGTTCTCAGTTCTTTATACAGTGAAGCAAGCTGCTTACAAATAAATTGCTGGCGCAATCATACTGCAAGCCTAGTGTATGGCCGGTACCTGAAAATATTTAACGGTCGTCGTCACAATATCGTTGTATGATGTTCCTATATCCAAAATTATCCTGGATATATATGACGTCCCATAGTTCCATGTTCCTTTCATTCTCAATTTTAATGACACGCATGTGGCGAGTTGGTAGCTAAACAGGTGGTGCTTAACCTTCTGGAGCACCCGGTCACGCTTCCCTGGTGTAAGTTCAGTTATTAACGCAAAATTGACAACGTGTTAACTTTGCTTTGGTATTTGTGGTTTGAACCGTAATTGGTATTTTTTTTTAAATAACGGATTTGTCAGATGTCCACATAATGCAATATTTTGAACGATTAAGCATGGCTAAGTATCTTGAGGAATTTTAGATTTGCAGAAGCGGATAATTTTGATTAACGATGTTTATTTGACAATACTATATAATATCTCCTGGGTTAACGGTATTCCAAGTGATTTTAAGTGCTACATTAGAGATAGATACGAGTCCAGTAGTTGTAATTATAACTCTTTTGCAGCACTAGACAGCCGTTTCGTGATAAAATTCCTTAATAGTAGTGCTCAGACCAAAATTGTAGGAATCCAAATATTTTATTACCCTTTTCGGAGCGCCCGGTCAACATCCCTGGTGGAAGTTCACATCTCTAACCTAACTTGTCAGTTCCCAAGCTTTTATTTAGCTTTTGGATTGTGATTCGGACATGGATTAGTATGTTTGTTTTTTTAAGATGCTAAAATGAGAAAAATGGAAGGACCGAAATTCATTTTAACAAATTCGACTGGAACAGACAAGGCTCAGGCTTGACTATGAACTTACCCGACAGATCTAACACCTTTAAGGTATCATTCTTCTTCAATGCTTTTGCGATGGAGGTCAGACCTTCTTTACCTAGTTTATTCCGTCTCAAATTCTGTAATATAAATGTAAATGAAAACAAATTTATATTTCTGCGCAAAGAACTGATTAAACAATGAGCATAAAAAGGACATTTTTTAAAATGTCTTAGATATTGAAAACTTGATGTGCAAAAATTAAAGTTCTAGCTGAAATAAATTTGAGATTTAAACTGACACCTTAAATTTTTCGATATCTTAAAAATTAACAAAAAGAAACTTTGTTCTGATTTAATTAAAGAAAATACTAGTAAAGGAATGATTGTGAAACTGGGGCCTAGACAACCAAAGAAATCTCAGAATATGGAAGAATCAACCACCACTGCACGCGTGCGAAAACTTTGTACCTGACCCATGCTTTTTAATAACAGTGAAGCAGCTCTCAACATAAAGAAATATCAAACTTGACAAGTAATCAATATATAAAAGCAAATTTACATTTTTTTATATTATATAAACTTGGAAATAAATGAAAAAATATTGCTCCAGTTATTTTCTCTTGTGACTCGTTACATTCATGCAGTCACAAAATTTTCAAAATAAAACAAAATGATAGTTTATCGTAAGGGAGCGCCTGGCTTAATGGCATTGTACTAACACAGACCTGTCGAAAGTTTAACACAAAACTAACGAAATGGATTCAAACTTCGTCTACCAAATAGCAAAAATATGAATACAATTAGCTGTGGCCGATACGCCGCAGACAGATAGATTCAACTGCCGAAATATAAGTGACAAGCGGCCGAGAGTAGCCGCCCATCCGTCAAGAATTCGTTAGCTTAGAGTAAAACTTTCGACAGGTCTGTACTGTATAAATGATGTGACATGATTGAGCTTTTAATTCTGTCACACGATTCTTTGTTGATACTTACCAGTTCCGTTATTGTGTCATTCTGTAGCAATACATCAGCTATATGTCTAGCCCCTTCTGGTCCGATCCCACATCCCTCCAAATCTACAGATGTAGCTATTGCGTTATGCTGAAAAATGCCACAACAATTTTAACAAGTTTTCAAATTTTTCGATTAAATATTCTTCTGTACATTTTGACAAAAAAAAACATACGTTGACCTTGGGTCACTTAAAGAATAAAATGTAAAGTTTTTTATCTACATTCTAATTATAAGCGTCCTTTTACATTTCTGTCACTAATTTAAATCTCTGGTGTTTAAATTCCGCCAGAATCTGGAGGTCTTTTGTGCCAGTCTACCTGTACAACTTATAATGACCACTTTTATTCTTCTAATCCAACAATGTACGATTTCCTGAATCAAATTGTAAGTCTTCAGACTACTGCATACATTAAGCTCAGAAGCTGTCGTAAAATGTCATAGAAATCATCGCCGATCGCGAAACTACGTCCGAGTTCCGGCCATTAATATGATCGTTGATTGTATATTCATAGTATGTCTCGAAATATTTAATTTTTATATGGAGTGATTTTAATTTATTTTAGGTTGTATCTATATGTCTTTTTGACATAGAAAAAAGATTATTAATTGATATAGATACTCATACCGGTCCCCAGTCCGAATAAAGGAAAAGGGAAGTCATAATTATTGTTCATATATATATCCATCGCACTCTCAATAAAGTGAGACAATCTGGGTATCATATTGGCGCAAAAACGGCTACGGGTTTTTACAAAGCTGTTGGCGGAAATGATATACTGGCGCAAATAGGTTGTGGCGCATAAGGACGCTAAAATGGCGTAAACGGATTTCACATGCTATTACAACATCAACGATGAATGCGTGTCATGCTGAATACATTAAATGGCACTTCTGGTTGATTATAGCGATTTTAATAATTTTCAAAAATAAATTGTAAAAATGTTTCAATTTATTTATTTGAGCTATTTAATCGTGATTATAATGTTATACTTACAATTAATGCCATTGCACATGCTTTGAATGGATTACCGCTGACGACTTCATGTTTGAGTGATATAAAATTACATGCTAAACTTCTACTGAATTTTGATATAGGTATCTCTCTAAGTACTTTACAGTACTTTATGTATTCTCTCTGACCCGTGTCTGGAGAATAAGTTACTTCGGGTACTTTGTTCCTGGGGGCCTTGTCAATTTTCAGTAAAATGTCATCTGAAATTATTTTTTTAAAAAAAGAAAGAAAATCTCAATTATTAAAAACCAACTGGGCCGGTATCTGTGTTGATAGACTAAGAAACCACGAGGATTTCATAAACTCAGTTGGCAATGCTTTTGTATTGTCAGCAATATACTATTGACTAAATACATGTATGCTGCTAGTTGATATCTGAAAATCCTCAAAAACCAAGGCTTTTTGGCTTAATTTGATTTAATATATTTTTGATAGACAGGTTCTGGATACATGTATCAAGTTGTTAAAAACTATGGCGGCTGAATTGTGCCATTTCGCTTTTTCCATCTTCAAAAATGCGAATAAAAAGTGCTAAAGCAAAAAAGTGAAATTCAAAGGCGAAAAAGCACCAAACAAACGCGAAAAATAGACAAAAATTGCTTTTGGTGCTTATTTTGTGTTTGTTTGTCGCTTTGTCGCGTTTGAATTTCGCTTTCTTGCGTTAGCTGAAACTGGCACAGATCAGCCACCATATAAAACAGTATTCAGTTGTGTTAAAAAAGGCCATCCGACCTTTTTTTAAAAAAAAAAAGAAAAAAGAAAAAACAATAATGGTTTCTAAACTGGCTTTATGGGAGTATAATGCTTACCATCAGAATCTGACTCGTTATCAATAATAATTTGCCGTCTGGTCCTTCGCTTCATGCTTAGATTGATACTGGGATCTAAGTCATGGACACCGTCATGGTCTTGTATCACGCCTCCATATTTGTTGTGATTTTGTCTTTGTGTTGCTTTGGTACTCTTGGTAGAAGATGAACCACATATATCAAGAGAAACAAAGGACGAGTTCAGTCGACTTAAAAACGACAAGTTAGGTGGATTTCTCTGGTGTTTATTTCCTGGTACGGAAAACAGATCAACAGCAATGTCGTCTGCTTCGTTCTCTGTTGTTATATTCTGAAATAATAATCAAGAGAGGAATTACTAGATAACATCAGCCGAAGTGTGTTTGCAAAGATACCGTCTGTATTGTCTAGTGCTGTATATCTTGAAATGCATCAAAGGGACAAAATTCAGTGAATCGCTACTGGTATATGCATGGTATAGTATGTACTACAGTATGTACAGGACTATAATGTCTCACCTTTTAGGCGGAACGGTAGAACGCTCGCTTTACGAACGGGCGACTTGGGTTCGGTTCCCGGCGTCGGGGAAGGGAATTTTATATCTTTTTTTTATTGTAACTAGCATTTACGTTACGCTCATCTTATCTTGTCTGCTTTGCTTTCTATTGCTACATTGCATTATTACAATAATTAACAATGGTTGCAAATGGTGAAAAATGGGGTGTTGATTTCTTGCGGAATAACTTTCTAGGTAGCTTGCAATATCAAATGCTTGTTGACATAAACACCCAGTCTCACCCATTGAGTATACTTTGATGTGTATTGCTAAATAAAGTTGGGATGGTGATGATTTCATTATGAATAACTTTCAAGCATATAATATCTAAAGTTTCCATGTGTATATACTCTGTTTTACCTTTTGTACATAAACAATATTGAACTGTCCGCTTCACCTTTTAACCTTTTATTTGGAATATTCATATAGCAAGATCCACCCAATACATAATAGCACGCTATCTCTCTCTCTCTCTCTCTCTCCTCTCTCTCTCTCTCTCTCTCTCTCAAATCTGGCATTAAAATTATGTCAAACGTATAACATGCGCTAACATTTAAATCCAGTTTTTTAAACATACACCGTGTTGCATAATATTGCAATAGAGGTGTTACTAAACATTAACAGCGAGAAAGTACGTTGGGTTTCTTTTCTTTTTCTTTTTCTTTTTTTAATTAATTAATTATTCGTGCAACTTCAATTCGAATATAAAAAAATCTTACCTTTCTAATATATTATTTCTAACTTCTTCGCGGACACATACATCCATATTGTTTGTACAAATTAATTTCACTTTTTTGCAAATAATTTTATCTATATCCCTTGAATGAATTTTGTTTATAGAAATATCCAAATTACGAAAACCAACATGTTAAAATCGAGTATTTTTTGTTTATATACCGGTACTATATAAATCGTAATACCCAAAATTTTTTAGCCAATCTCACCTATAGTCAAACAACATTTACCCGTCCGCTTGACCTTTCATTAGGGAAATTCATATTGAAGGATCCACCCATTACATGGGAAGCGTTAATTAAGGTTCTCAGTTAATACATTAACGGTACATATTTCCCGTGATGTAAACACATTGAACACCTGTATTCCCCGTGCATAAATAAACTGAACTGGTCAATAATAAATATCTATACTAAAGGTTAGGCGGACAGGTCAATGTTGTTTGTCTACATGAGCCATGTTTGTTGTCAACAAAATTTACTTTTATTGTGAAACTTTAAATTTATAACATATTTATGACCATTATCGGATAACCCATACGTAACTGAATGTCATTACCTTTTGAGGGGTACTTTTTTAATTCCCTTCAATTGTATAGATAATTCCCCTATATAATAAACTATTGTAAAAGGTTATATTCTAGTCAAAAATACAGACTTCAAGGATTAACTGGTTTATACAGGCGAGAGAGAGAGAGAGAGAGAGAGAGAGAGAGAGAGAGGGTTATAATTAAATTAAACATTGTAAACTCAACACTATTTCTGATATAATAATAATTACTAGGCCGGTATCTCTGCTGGTCCCGGTTTCACAATCATTCCTTAGCTAAGATTTTCCTTAACTTAAATATTGCAAAATTTCAAATCGATATAATTTTGTTAATTTTCAAGATATTGAGGAAATTAAGGTGTCATTTTTAAGATTACTTCTAGATTAAAACATTTGCATTTTGTTTTGGCAAAAATATTCATCAGAAGTTCCAAACAGAAATTACAAAAATTTGCTAAATTTAAGTTAAGAAAAATCTTAGCTAAGGAATGATTGTGAAACTGGGTGGACCAAGCATCCCCGAGGATATCATAAACTCAGTAGGTAATATTTTTGTATTGTAAGAGATTTACTATTGTCTAAATTTTCTGGTTGTTAAATTCTGAAAATCTTCAAAAACTAAGGTGTCACTGTCTTCTCGCATACAATTTATTCCCTTTGCTTAATTTTGGTGAAATATTTTTGTCCTTTGGATATTTGTTCAACTCCTTGCAAAACAATTGTTCACAATATTGGTACAAGCACTACACATAGAGAATTGTAATCCGAACTGCCTTCTAGTGATGTAAAATTAACACTAGTAAAGTATGCATCTATAGAAGTTTTTTATTTATTTATTTATTATTTATTTATTTATTTATTTATTTATATTTATTTATTTATTTATTATTTGCAAAAATAAGCACATTTTAAAAACACTTTCAAATTAGTAATGAAAAACATTACATTTGCGCAAATCCATATGATTTTTGCGCAAAAAATATGACGATTGTGCAAAGGCTTATACGATTGCGCAAAACGTGATTGTCATGTTAAATAAACAGTATTTAAAAAAGTTTCATCAATTTCAGTACAAATGCACTCCAGGTTAAGAAACGTTGAAGGTCTGAAATGTAATTCGCCCCTTAAACTAAGGAAAACAACAAGAGATTGCCTTCTACCTTTAATCTTTTGTATTCTTCTTCCCTTATACAATGGTTTTAATTTGGTATTGCAGAAACTTACATGGTTTTGCTCTATAATCCCACCTCACTTCCCAACCTCCCAATCCAGTATTACGGTATGTAACAAAGGCTTCATTTATTTTCATCACCGTGTATATATCCTATAACATTGCAGAAGTTTCTCCCACACCCATCACATCCCAGGAGTTGTATTTCCTTTGTACACTGTATTAAAACTCAATTTCAATATGCTGGTAGTACACGTATCTTCAATTTGGCAATGCAGCTGTTGTGGTTTCTACGCCATCCCAACCCAGCTAAACCAGATGGGCTCTACTTCATTTGAACAATAAATTATTGTCAAATATATACTCGTGTTATAACTTGAATATATGTAGCGACTATTTTTTGGTCAAGCATTTAGCATTTAGAAATGAAAGTCGCATGGCCCTACTGAAGAGACACTAAAAACCGATGCCCGTTTTCATGGTAGGTGTGCCACGCTAAAGAACTCTCGCTCTGAGTGCACTGCAAAGGTCAAAATTTCAGTCACTTCAAATATAAGTTGTGACGTCTCGATATAAATGACATATTCTTGACTGTGACGAAAAACCGCGTTTAATTAGTCAATCATTTCCGTATATATCCAATTAGGCAGTACAGATGGTGTGGTTTCTCCGATACCCATCCTATCCAAACCCAATCGGTTGCATTTATGTAAGCTCTAAAATCATTTCCATAATAATATATTCAATTTAGTATTACAATAATTTATATGGTTTCGTGCCTGTACCCACACTTGACTTCCCATCCTCCCCACCCTGCCAAAAACATAATTCATCAAAGTCATACCTGTATTTTAGTTCCAGAAGAGCAGTACTGTTGTCCAAGCTGTCAACCACATATATGTTTATATAAAAAAAACCACGTGAAAGTAGGTTGTGTAGTAATTACTCAAGTCTAAAGAAAAAGTTGTCCAAAAATAAAAGTCTTGGCGTCAAATGGAAAATCCATTTAACTACGGTAAATAAATTTAATTCTTTGTATTTAAGAAGGATCTTTGTACATATTGATGAAAACGAGATAAAAATACATTCACAATATACTGTACAGACCTGTCGAAAAGTTAACAAAATGGAGCCGAACTCTCGGGCTGACAGGTGGTCGGGTGATCGAACATGAGTACGGCTGCCGGGAGATAAATGGCAGCTGTCAAATGTATATATAGCTAACGAGGGACCGAGATGAGGTTCCGGTTCGGTACTAATTCGTTACCTTAGTGTTAAACTTTCGACGGGTCTGTCCTTTAAAGCTTAATAATTTCTCTCCGAATTACAACCATGTGCATTATGCATTCAAAAAACATTATTGACCTTTTAAGAAATAAATATTTTTAAAAATGGTCTAAAATTGCTTATCATTACGTAAATTGAAATTAAACCTATAAGGGTCTTTTGATTCGAGAAAAAAACAGAGGCGGTGTTTAATTTCAATCACGGAAATAATATATAGAGAGTTGTATAATAATTTGCCCTTTATTAAAGTTATTATGAAATTAAGTTATAATAATACCTCAATTCGTATTATCGGATTAAACATAGCCTGATGGTATCTGTAATCGCGACTATTGGACGTCTTTATAATCGGGTCGTTATGTTTACGGAGGATAGATTTAATAAAATTAGTCTTTTTATTAAGGAGATAGCCATTTAAGCAAAATTAATACGTTCACATAATTATAATTTTAAAAAGTTCAGTAAGTTAGGTCATGCGTTTTTTATTTTTTCACTTTTCATACACCACTACGACGTGTTAAATATGTTATTATTTTGTGTGTGTCAGTATACATTTTAAAGTAATGTCATGTGCTACTTTTGAATTTTTATGAAATAATACATTCAAAAGTAGCAATTGTCTTGTCATGTTTTACTTTTGAATGTATTATTTCATAAAAATTCAAAAGTAGCATATGACAGTAAAATAATTAAAATACAATTCAGAAAATACCTAAAACATTGACAACCAGTCACGAATAGCTTATGAGACACCTGCGAAACTCGACTGGCATTCGATCTAAGCCGTTGAGAGGCGCGCTTTAAGATCACCGCCAGACCCCTTGGCCTTTGGAGTGACCTAAAGCGCAAACTTTTAACTCACATAAATATACTATAGTCGTTTATGTTCCAATGTTTCTTGGATGTTTTTTTCGCCGAATGTTGGATTTTGTCAGACGCTCCGGTTCCCTCCATCCGAGAATAGACCGTCTTGATACCCCACGCTGCAGCAAAGTCAGTATGAAAATATCAACAACAATATATTTATCAATGCTATAATCCTTATAAACCAATACGATTGCCAATATTAAAGTAGGATGGTATCTGTGATTCATTATTGAGGAATGTTTTGAATTGAGAAATTCAACAATACGTATTGAACAAATACATCATTGTCGATTGTGCTTAAAATGCAGTTCATTAAATTCCCATCTCTTTCATAAAAATCTCATAGAAAACCCTTGTTTATGTGGTCAAATTGAGAATACGGAACACTTTTTATTACACTGCCCTTTGTATCAATGTTATTCGACGTCGTACTATATGAATCTTGAATTGCCATTATATAAATATTACATTTCTGACAGGATGCCAGTACATATTGTCACCTCGAGGAAGCATTGTTTGCCGAGGCGATAGCCGAGGCTGACAATGCTTTTCGAGAGGTGACAATATGTACTGGCACCCTGTCAGAAATGTAATATTTGTTTTATTACACCGAATGTTTGTTTTATTTTACCAATACATGATGTGCATCCTTCGTCTTTAGTAATGTCTATACCAATCATTCAATTTATCGACCGGGAATGCCTCAAATGCACAGTCATCATCGCACTTGTGTTCAAAGAGCAATAACTCCCAGGAAGATGAGCAAACAACTCGAGTTAACGAGATGCACATCTCCTATCAATGTTGATGCTTTGCACCAAGTTTCGTGAAAAAGTGCATAATAGTTTTTGAGAATTTGTGCGGACAAGAATCTCGGACGGACGAATGGACGGACGGGAACTCGAATTTAATATCCCCGTCTTTCTTCGAAAGGCAGGGATAAATATAATTTTGACATCAGTGCAATTTGAATATTGTATTTTGCATTAAAGTAGTGTCATATACCATTTTAGTTCTATTTTATCACCCAAAACAGTCAACTTGAAATGATATATGACATGTATGGCCATATACTATTTTTGAATGCAATCAATGATAATTTTTTAAAAGAATGGTATATGACAGTTGTATAAAAAAATTAAAATATACTGCAACTTAGAAACCATTCACTTTGTGATACGCAGCGCTAAATACTTTGTTTAGTGCACCATAATATTGGGCACTGCCGTGTGAAGAACTTTTAGATGTTTATGAAGAAAACTTTTTTTTTAAATGTCACGACACTGATTTTTTTCTCTGACAGACTCGGTAACGTATCTTAAGATACCAAGCAAATTCAGTGAATTAGGATCCTCCGCCAAAAGGTTCTATTTCTGTGATTCTCACTTATGTTCAAAGGGCATTAACCCCCAGGAAAATTAGCAAACCAACTTACGTAGGTTAACGATATCAATGTTGAAGCTTAGCACCAAGTTTCGAGAAATATTGCTTCACAATTTTGGAGAATTAGCACAGACAAGAATCTTTAATGGACCGTCCGGGACGGAAAGAAGGGTGGACGAACGAAAACTGCCAGTGCAGTCTTTTCTTTTATATCATTGATTGTAAGTTGCAATGTTTTTCTTTTGTGTAAGCATCTTCTTTTGAAATTTGATGCCAAAATTGCCTCCAGCCCAGAGATTTCTATATAAGCAAGGTGTTTCGCTGCCTTTCTTCTTTCATGTTATTTTGTGTATTGCAAAAATGTGTCAATAACGTCAACACATGCTTTTTTTTATTCAGATTGATTGGTTGGATAAATATGATGTCAAGGTTTCCTGGAAAGAGGCTTATTCTGTTTTTGTACAAAAACTGGTCAACCAACTTTGTGTCTTCACAATTTTGGAGAATTAGCATAGACAATAATCTCTAATGGACCGTCCGGGACGGAAGGAAGGGTGGACGAACGAAAACTGGAATTTAATACACCTCTCTCTCTCTCTCTCTCTCTCTCTCTCTCTCTCTCTCTCTCTCTCTCTCTCTCCGAAAGACGGTGGATAAAAATGTCCATGACAATATATGGACGTCAAACAAAGTTGTTAAAATGAGAGAATTTCGGAGCACTACCACACTTGACGACAGAAAAGAGACATGCACTTGCATCGCTATCTATTTATTCCATTATGATGATATGAAAATTTCATCTTTTTCAAATTTGAATTATTTTAAAATCTCTCATTCCGTGGTCGCTTCACCTTAAACTTGCAGCCGTGAATGGTAAAATCCGTACATCATTAATTGTGTTAATGTGAGTAGAAATGGTAAAGGCTTAATTGGTACTTTTTTCACCATTTTGTCCGTATTACCAGTGTCAAATCAAAGGGGAAAATTATACTGAAACTTTTCGTCATTATACTCTGTGTCCGATCAAACTCGACACTTTATATTGAAACATTTAATCATTTTCACTTCCGTCCGTTCAAGATCGAGTAGGCCTATTTAAATTGAAGCATTTCTCAACTATGCACAATGTCCTTTCAAAGTCGAAAATTTACATTGAAACATTTCGTAATAATGCCCAGTGTCCGTTCAAAGTCGGGGATTAATATTGAAATTTCGTCTTTATGCTCAGTGTCCGCTCAAAATTTGTAATTTATATTAAACATTTTTTCATTTCCCCCTGTGTCTGTTCAACACTCGGGGATTTTTATTGAAACATTTTGTCTATATGCCAAGTGTCCCGGTTTGCTTTGAACGGTTCAAAGTCGGGAATTTATATTTGAAATATTTGATCTTTGTGCCCAGAATGAACTGATGAATTCAAAGTTTCGAATTTATCATGATTGAAACATTTTGTCATTATGCTCAGTGTCCGTTCAAAGAGTCGGTAATTTATTGTGGAACATTTCGTTATTGTCACGTCACCTTCGTCCGTTCAAGATCGAGAATTTATATTGAAACATTTCTCAACTATGCCCAATGTCCTTTCATAGTTGAGAATTTACATTTAACTTTATTTCGTCATTATGTCCATTATCCATTCAAACTCGCAGACTCTACATTTAACCATTTTGTCAGTATATCCCCTGCCAATTTTATGTTGATTATTTTTCCCCAGTTTCGATGAATAAGTCGGAATCATTTTAAGCTTATGTAGTTATATCCTGAATGTTCGTTCAAAGTCTGGAATGTATATTTAAACAGTTTGTCATCATGCCAAGTGTCCGTTCAACGTCGGAAATTTATGTTGAAACATTTTGTCATTCTGCCAAGTGTCCAGTTAAAGTCGAGAATTAATATTAAATATTCCGTCATTAATTATGGCCAGTGTACATTCAAAGTCAGTCGCAGATATCAGATACAGTGGCCGTCTCAAGTTATGTTGATAATTTTTGCCCAGTGTCGATGAATAAGTCGAAAATATTTTAATTTTATGTAGTTATATCCAGTGTCCGTTCAAAGTATGTGATATATAATAAATCTTTTTATTATTATATCCAGGATTCTCGGTTTCGGTGTGACGTCACATGTGAAGATGGCGACTTAAGACACCTTGGAAACGGTGACACTAACCCCTTAGATACTATAGATTTATATAGTGATTCGTACAGACCAACATTAAAAAATTGAATAAAGTTTAAGTTTGGCAAGGTTATATGACATGAAACTTTCCACAAAAAAATTATGACTTTAATAAATGATTAGAGACTTTCAAAATTTATCAAAAAGTCAAAAATATTTAATTTATAAGGCGTTAAATTTGGGAATTCGGGCAGGGTAAAAATAACGTTGAATAGAATAACCATGGAGCATGGGGAACATTCTTTAAATTTGTTTGTAACATTTTTTTTTTAAAATATTACAGTATAACATTATAAATATTTAAATAATTATTTCATATATTTTTTCCGATTGTGTCACATGATTTCTGATCAGTAAAATATGCATGAAATTGTAATTTAACGGTACCTCTCATTCTCATTCTCTGTATCTTAAATTCTGTCGTAATTCATTTTCTGACCCTGGTATAACTCCAAATTTTAATATTTCCATGATATCGTCATAAAACAATTTTAAAACTTAAAATTTAAAAATAATTTAAAATTATAATAACTTAGAAATCGTCTTTATTTAAATTACATAAAAACAATATTGGTTAAAACATCCCGGGATCCATGCAACACCCGGAAAAACTTGGAATAAAACATTTTTATTTTTTCACTATATTATTTGATCTCAATTTATGAAAAGTAGAATTTATGTACATCCGATTCTCACATACGGTAATTAAGAGCGTATCAATAAACTACAGTACCGGGCATCCTGTTTATTAGACATTCCATCACCGGTAATTAAGAGGTAGATCTACCTTACAATATACAAAATTTATTGACAGGTGTTAATATAGGGATAAAGTCTTTACGATGTCCCATATTAAATATTAGTTGTCATTAAGTTGGAAAGATGTGTTAAAATGGATTTTAGGTTTATATTTTAATTTTTGATTTTTAATGTATTTAGTGATGGACCGAATAATCAACGGCAGTAAATTAAACTTATTTAAATTCACGAAATGTTGCTATTTGTAATTCAGTTTTAATCATTTTAAATGTCCAAAATGATTATTTTACTTTTTAAGTTTCTCGTGTCTTTTACGCAAAAAAGTGAAAGTATTACCAATTTCGTGACCATTATGAACGCCGACGGACAGATCAGTCCTTTTAAAAAATAGATATAAATTTACCTATAAATTATTTTTTTTTTTTAAATTGACAATGTTATCAAATAGACTTGACTACAAATTTCATGAAAATCGCTTAAAGACTCAAATAAAGTTTAATATCCGTGGTAAATAATAGTACATTTGTATCATTTACTATGCTATATAACGGCATGTTGTCACCGTATCTAAGGCCACCGATAACATCTTTACCTGAAATGCCTGGATGTCCGGAACCGAGAATTAATCGGTCTCACTCCATTGTTTGCTTTGACTACAGTTGGTAATTTAATTTTTAGAAAGCACAATATGTTTTATGGCTTTATCATTTAAGTTAACATTATTTCAAGTTAATAAATAACAAAGTTTATAAAAGTCTAATTAATGAAGCAATTTGTTATTTGTTTCATTCAAATATTCAAATTCTCAGAAATTATATACAAAACATTCTTTTTAAGGGGAGAAAACTCGTCTTGTTGTCAATCTAGAGTTATCTTCTCGGAAGTCGGTTTTAAAAAGCCGCCATCATTTTGTGCATGTGAGAAACAAACTACAAACAAAAAGTAGATACTTAGATATAAGAGAAAACATGAGTACCGCAGACATATCTAAGGTCACCGACCAATTAGCAAAAACCAAAGTAGATGTATCACATGAATTGAGTTTTAAAGGCAAAGGATTGAAGTTAAATACCGCCGCAGATGGTAAAATGAAAAATTCATTTTTAAAATATGTTTCAAACAAAATTTAATTTTAAATAAACAAATTTAACATGTTATCATTATCTAAATTCACTACAATATGATATATTGTGGTGCGGCTCTCTCTCTCTCTCTCTCTCTCTCTTCTCTCTCAAATAAATTTGGATGGATCTATATACACTAGACCTGAAATTCAAGGCTCTTGTAACAGCTTTTATATTCGGAACGGCAACTGTCCGAATATAAAAGCCATTACAAGAGCCTTGAATTTCAGGTCTATATATACACGTGCATTTTATACAATGACTGTCTTATGATGAGGTGAATATGGGATTATACGGACCTGGCCTGTGTAACATTCACCAAGGCTGTTATAACAGTGCTCCAAGTAGCCTAGTAAATACTCGAAATTTGCGACCAAAAATAGGATTTTGCGACTACAAATTGTCAGACGATCGCCATTATGTCAAATAATTTTTTTGAGTTTGGCTACTAAAAATCGGGAAATCCGGAAATTTTGTTCATGACCCGTCACCCAACCTGACAAATAGTCTCGCCATCAATAATATCTTATCTTGTCTCGCTTGAATCAAAGCAGGTAACTTTATAGTTTAAAGCGCATAACTGACCGTGATCTAATTTTGCATAATGACAGCCAAACGGCAAAAATCACTTTTTGATTTGGGTTTTGTTACGACTTTTACTTCATCTAGATGATCAAGTTTGATTGTCTTCTCATCGCTCCGCCTTGAAAGTTGCCTACCATGGTGGGACCAATCCGAGGATCTCGCTAAACTATTCAATCAGTAGTAGCGAGGGGCGGTGTGATAGAAAGAATTTATAAGGTTTGGCCACCAAGAATTTTACCTGGCGACAAAAATTTTAAAATGGCTACTGAAATTTTTGAATTATTAGCCATGTGGCTACCAGTTTTCAAAACCTGCTTGGAGCACTGTATAACAAGGTGAATATTATTTTGGTCAGGTCTGTATAATCCAAAATCGATTGAAAGCAAAACATAAATTGTTTTCAAAGTCTGCAAAGCCAGTGCAGTCTTTTCTTTTATATAATTTCTTGTAAGTTGCATTGTTGTACAGCGTGAACAAAGTGAACGCGTACATTGCTATCGCTTTCTTCCAAGATATCGAGCGTCTTTGCTATGAAATTATAAGATATGAGTACACCTGGAATTAGTGCGCCTGGTAAATGAGCGTGAAAGAAGTATATCTGTTTTATCGTGAGATATGTATTCTGAGACGGGTAATGCATTTGGTTACATATGCACATTTGAAATAAATTTTCGGAATACATTTCGGAATCTAGTAAAATATTGCGACGGGATGCATCTAATAATTTCTGCAATTTGGCGAACTAATCTCATGTTTACAATAAAAAGTAGTTCGAGAAGTTTGCGTCCTCTGATGTAAAATCATAACTTTTTATGAAATGAACAGCAACGGCAGGTTGTTTAATTAATTCTTCGTGAAATCTACGGAAATTTAAATTTATTTTGAAGGTTATGATAACGTATTTTGATGTTGAGGCAATTGTGTCATATTTTTAAATGTTTATCGATTAGATTTTACTTTCATGAAAGGGAGATAATTCGTACATTGTTGTGTGCAAATTTTAAATTACAGTCGTTTTACCAGTTCCAAACAGGGTTTCATATAAGCGCTGCTGCAGACGTCATCCACAAGCAGAGGAAATAAAATTTATGTGGTGTAATAATACAAATGTTTACTGATTCCAAACTATCGACACCTGTCCTCAAAAACACGTGGTAGTATGTTTTCTTGAAAAAAGCATTACCGTGATCACGATTTATTTACGTCGTTAAACTAGGTCACCAACAATCTGTCGACATGTCCTGCACATACATTTAGGAAGCGGTTGAAGTTTATATTATTTAAACAATTAATGCCCATACATTCAAGTAGAAGCAAATTTAGAAAGTTATTTTGAACGGATTGAAATTTTAGATTATTCGGTAGTAAAAATTCGGAACTGGTAAAACAACTGTACTTCACCATTAACATGAAACGGGAATATTGTGAGTGATAATCAGCAGTTAATTAAAATCCAGATTAACAGCAAATGATCCAGTTACATACAACCGCTAGAATGTACCCCCTCATAGCGATGGTAGGATCTGCAAAACTCTACTTTCTCTCTATCCGAAATGACAAAACGATCGGGTACAACTTTTTAAAATTTTAATTACCGATTGTCTTTTTCATGTATTTATGAAATTAGTATTTTCTACCATTTAATTCAGCAATACATGGTTTGGTACATTGTTTCTTTTTCCAAAAAAAAAAAAACATCCGTCGGACTATGCATAGGTCGACCCCCCCAGCCCCCCGAATTTTCGGTTATATTCTGTCTTGCCACAACACAATTTTCCCAACTACGCTGTACAACAGCACAACAGTGCTATGTTTTTTCTTTTGTGTAAGCATCTTTATTTGAAATTTGATGCCAAAATTGCCTCCAGCCCAGAGATTTCTATATAAGCAAGGTGTTTCGCTGCCTTTCTTCTTTCATGTTATTTTTTTTGTGTATTGCAAAAATGTGTCAATGACGTCAACACTTGCTTTTTTTATTCAGATTGATTGGTTGGATAAATATGATGTCAAGGTTTCCTGGAAAGATGCTTATTCTGTTTTTGTACAAAAACTGGTCAACCAACTTTGTGTCTCTATTGATAGTGTTCAAAATTAAATGGTCTGCCAACTATTTATGGGCTGTTTGAGACATTGGTCATTGAGTACTGCTATATGTTATTTTGTACTACTGAAATTGACCAATCTGGCAATCAGTGAAAAGAAAACACTCAGTCTTATATTAATTTATTTTATCATAAAACAATGTTCAGTCACTTTCACTAAGCATTCCATTATTACTTCTTATTTGCAGCTGAACCAATTATAACAGAAATAGAAAAATGTACCACAATTACTGCACTGAGAATGGAGGGTAACACATTGGGTGTTGAAGCTGCTGAAGCTATTGCAAAATCATTACAAAAACATCCAGAATTTAGGGTAGGTAAAGAATATTAACAATTTTCCCAACATACGGGCCCCACTAATTGACGAGGTATGAAAAAATAACAGTGTTAATTGAAAGTCCTATGTATTCGGCTGTGCAGCGAATGTACATGTTTCATAAAGTTTGTGCTTCAAATTTTATATGTAATATTGTATACATCTAGGTCATTTATTATTAAATTTCATGATGAAATTTAAAAATGGAAACTTTTTGTGCAATTGATAAATTTTTTATCAAACAAAACCATGGCAGGACTCACAGTGGCACCCAAGTTTTTCTCGCAAATTTTAAATGAGAGTACAAAGTCTTCTAGAATATTTTTTCTATTTAAAATGACTTTTTTGTCGCAATCTATAAACAGTGGCGCAAATTGTGACATTTGCGACTGACAGTGTGAGACATTTACACCCAGGGAAGATAACAAGTACCGGTAGTACACAATAAGTTAAAGTTAAAGTCTGTCCCGAGCCATTAGGCCCATCAGGCCGGAGCTTATCCCGGTTTCGGTGGCGTTAAGCAACTGAGAGTACAAGACTCTCCCCTGAATGGGACGCCGGTCCATCGCAGGGTTAACCCCCAGCATTTTGCTGGTACTCATTTATTTTTCAGCTGAGTGAACTGGAACAACGTGAAATTAAGTGTCTTGCTCAAGGACACAACACATCGCCCGGTCCAGGGATCGAACCCACGACCTTCGAATCATGAGTCCAACGCCTTAACCACTAGGCCGCGGCACGCGCTTCCACAATAAGCAAACTGTTTATTCTATAGGCAATATTTAGTGTGACCACTCAGTAACTATATACCACTCATATATTTCAAGAAACAAAATACAAAAGGTGATAACTGATGTTTTCACTTAGATCACAATGACCAATTCAGGAATGATTGAGGAAACGAGAGTGCCCAGATAAATCCACTTACATTTCGCAAGCGAACTGACAAACTTTCTCACACTAGGATCTGTCCTGAGTGTTGTTCGGACCAAAGCGGTGACAGGCACTGTTATCTGTAAGTGCAGGCGTTAGACCATTTGGCCATTGAGGCCCTCAGCCCACTCTGATATTAAAAAATTGTTAATATCAATTATTGTCATTTGAATTTAAAATACTTTATACATTTAAACAGATTAAATGCAAAACTTAATTATTTATTTATCAGCTTTTCTGTTTTCCTAATCTTCTGAATAATCTACATGTATTCTGCAAACAGTTTTCTTTTAGCAGTATATACATATATTTATAGTAAAATTAAAGCAAGTTTACCAGTCATACATTAGCAGACAACTTGTATTGAAACATAGTTTTTGTTGTTTAAATTTTTTTAACATCTTCAATGTTTTTGTTAATTTTTCAGAGTGCCTATTGGAGTGATATGTTTACAGGAAGGTTAAAAACAGAAATCCCCCCAGCACTGGTAATTCATTTACAGAAATATTTAGATATAATGCATGGTTCTCCCAGGGCCATATTCGTGGGCAAAATTGGACCCGATTCACAATTCAATATCGCATTACAAAATATTCATGATTTTCATGGTTACACTTGTACTGCAAATTTATCTTCTTAGGGGAATTATTTATTTCCTTCGGTTCACTTTTCCTACTGTTTGAAACCGTGAACATTTCTTACAGTGAAATAGTTTAGAAGATCAAAACTGATAGTTTCAAATATTACTTCTTATACATTGTAAATATATATACATGTGTCACACACACACACACACACACACACACACACACACACACACACACACACAAGCATAAGCAAAAGGTAGTTTTTAAAAATGTAACAAAATCACTGATATGTATATGTTAATTCTATAATATATAATGTTGTATTTTGTTTGTAGAAACATCTTGGAGCAGCTATCATGTCAGCTGGTGCTAATTTGGTAGAACTTGACCTGAGTGATAATGCATTTGGTCCTAATGGTGTTGTAGGCCTGGTCGATCTCCTTAAAAGTGCCAGTTGTTATTCCCTACAGGAACTCAAACTAAATAATAATGGACTTGGTATAGGAGGGGGAAAGGTAAGAATATTTTCCTTTGGGATACAGTGTTCTTTCTAGAACATGGGGCCAATGACCCCTTATTTTGTCAAATGACCCCATTATTATAAACATTCTCTCTCTCTCTCTCTCTCTCTCTCTCTCTTTCTCTCTCCCTCTCTCTCTCTCTCTCTCTCTCTGAAAAAGCCTAGATTGATCACTTGGGATAAAAATACTGTAAATTTGTAAATTTATTCTCTAAGAATGAGTTATTTCTTTCTATGTGTTAAGGAAAAATGGGATAGATAGTGTTGTGAAATTATTAACATATAGAAGATCCCTCATTCATACAGTGTTCAATCTAGAAATATAAGTTATCCTGCCCCGACTTTGAAAAATAAACCAGGGGCCAGTTTATGAAATAACTGATGCATTTCATTTGAAAAAATTGTCTAAATTGTTATTCAATCCACTAGATTTCTCTAAGGAGCCTAACAGTTTTCTGTCACAAATTAAAACAGTACCAAGAATATAATGTACATTTGCCCCTTTGTCAATTTATCAGTCATTGTGTTGTCCTTTTCTTTTGTGTCACAACTCTTTTATGTCACATGTTGAATATATGATGTATTTCAGATGCTTGCAGAATGTTTAACAGAATGCCATAAAAACAGTTTAGCTGCTGGTAAACCATTATCCCTAAAAGTATTTATATCTGGCCGTAACCGGTTAGAAAATGAAGGTGCAACGGCACTGGCACAAACATTTAAGGTTGGTATTGACATTAACTTAAATTTTCTCACCTTTTTAGGGGTTTCAGTATTTTTGGGAGTTATAAGATGTTTGGTGTTAAATAATGTAACTTACTCTGAATTGAAACTCACTATGGTGCCAAATACTTCATAACTGATTACTCAGCACAGTGCCAAGCAGTTTGAAAAATGTTTTCTTTTTTCGTCATTTCTCTCACTAGTGTGTTCTGTTTTATGTTTTTTGGTGGCATTGGCTATGTGTTTTTGCGAGTAATTGTGTTTGTCTAAAATTACTACCAAATAAAGGTAGTTTCCGCTGGAGAAAAATGACTAAAATTTCCCAATTTGACCACTAAAATACCCAAATCAATAGTGGAATACTATGAAATTAAATCTAGTTGTCTTTATTCACAAAATGTAAGATAATTAACATCTTTGTATTGTATTGCAATCATGTCATAATGCAGTTTGCTGTATTTCAGAACTTCAAATTTTCCAAATTTAAAAGGCAGAAGGTAGTTTTTAAAAAATGCAACAAAATCACTGGCTTGCAAATGCAGTCGAACTGCTTTAAAGCCCCCATCTACAAGGACCACCTGCTTGTAAAGGCCATTCAAATTATATACCAATTGCACTTAATTCATGTTAACTGAACCCGAAAATAAAGGGCCACCTGTCCTTAAAGGCCACTTTTCACAGTTACCTTGGGTTTTGTCTGTACATGTTTTTCATTTATAGATTTTTCTCTTTTATTTATGTAATAATCATAATCTTTTATCTGTGTTTCAGGCCATAGGTACATTAGAACATGTAGCCATGCCACAGAATGGTATAAATCATCCAGGAATCACAGCCTTAGCCAATGCTTTTGCCGCCAACAAAAATTTGAAAATTGTTAATTTAAATGATAACACATTTAGTGTAGCTGGAGCTAAGAACATGGCAAAGGTATGTACAAATGTAGTTATGCCCCCCCCAAACAAAGTTTAGTGGGTGTATATAGGAATAGCCCTGCCCGCCTGTCTGTCCATTAAGGCTACAACAATTCACTACAGCTTTTTTGTTCAGCTTGGTTCATCAGTCACGTTTCTAGAATTATGGTTCTGTCTAGGTCCAATTTATCTTGTAGACTCTACTTTAAAAAAGATGGCAGTCATCAACATCGACCCATTGTTCAAGCTAAAAAAAAATGCTCCAGCTACGTACTGTTCTTCAGTATGGAGATGATAAAAATAATTCGGTGTGTGAAATGTGATTTACAGGAATTTTTTTTTGTCATATATGTCATTTTCTACTCTTAAAAATGATTGTTTTGCAAATTATAAATTGCAAAACCTTTATGAACCTGGATATGACATTCCTATGGATACTCAACTATCATATTTAAAGTAAGGTATCAAATCAAAAATAATTGTATCGTGATATGTATCCTATTGTAAAGGGGGTGTATTGTTCTAGCCCTACTGTCCATCTGGCTGTCTGTCCCAATATTGTGTCAGCTTCATACTTTCTATAATTATGGATGGGTTTGATCCAACTCGATACAAATGTATGCTAATATGAGATGATGTATCACATACTTAATTTAGTGTCCATCCGACGGCCGTTGGTGATGGGGGTATTTGTCTCTCAAGGGATTGCTCTAGTTGTTTATAGATATGTAGTCAATCATTAATGTTGAAAGTTTCCAACAAAAATGTTTTTTTTTTCTGAAAATATGAGGTGTAAAAAATTTCTATATTATTGAGTTGGGTATTGGTAAATTCCCTACTGGTAAATCCAATTCTTTGTGATGTACATTCATTCATCGTAAAAAACATAAAACTTGCACAGCGCTATAGAATTGTGTGAAAAACAGCAATGGGGCCTGTCATTGTACAACATAATCAAGCTCCCCAGAACAGTCACATCTCCATTCCCCAGAATAATTATATTTATTTAAGAGGGTTAAATGAAAACCTAGACACAAAGAAATAAGCTGTAAGGACAAATGGCTTTGAAATTATTGGTTGCAGTTAAGAAAACTGTGTTTAAATTATAAAACTTCTATATTCGTGGGTGTCACGCTTTTGGGAAATGTCAAGGAATTTTGAATAAAGTCAAGTGTGGGAACCATACAGGGCTCTCACTGGGTCAATTTTTGGGCCTGTTCTTATGGGGTTTTTTTATAATCACTTTGCCAATTTTCACAATTTTGTAAGTTTCAGCTTTAAAATTGGTACATTTGGAGTTTTCTTTTTCACAATTTTAGCTATTATGATGCTTTTTTCACAATTGCAAAACCCCTGGCCTCATTCATATAAGGGTGAGAGAGAGCCCTGCCATAATAGTATTTAGCATAGTTTATGATGTATTCTCTAATCTCCACCGTAACACCAGGCAGTTTGTACAGTTTAATCATGTTGTTGTTGTTGAGTGAAGTGAAGACTGATGCATTTCTTTCTCCTTTTTCCAGGTTTTATCACAGTTACAGAATTTAGAAGTCATCAACTTTGGCGATTGTCTTGTGAGAACAGAAGGAGCTAAAGCAATAGCGGAAGTATTAACTAATGGACACAAGAATCTCGTAGTATGTTCATTACAAACTACAGTTGAACCTGTCTATAAAAGCCACCCAAGGGAACCAATGAAAGTGTCCTTTTTGGGCAGGTGGACCTTATATACAGGTTCAAATAACACAAATAAAGAAGAATTGGGCTAAAATTTTACTGGCCTTTAAAAGTCGTACTTATATAGAGGTGGCCTTTAAGGCAGGTTGGACTTACACTAACTGGAAAGTTTTACACATAATCTGCTGTGTAGTCTATCTCTGTTTATTATAAGATTACATAGGCTTTGTTGGAACACAGGTGTGGAATTGAGTAATTGACATATCGCTGGCCATGACTTCTATGGTCAGACACTGAACGCTGTCACGATACCAAAGCAGCGTCGGGGCATCTAATGACGTACCAATGTCAGTGACGTCATAAAAAGGCACAATTCAGTTTTCATTCTTTTTGTGTATAATTTAAGCATGTCGGGCCTTTGTCTGAACATTGTGGGCATGGCTGGCGATCTGTCAATTTTGTTTCACACCCACATCGTAGTTCCTACACTTTTATTGAGACTTTTGGTTCTTTAGTGCCCGAGGCAACTAGAATTTACAGAAAAAATCTCTGGAAAGCAAAATGACAATTTTTTTTTTCACTAGGATCTGCCTAAATAGGATTCTAACTAAGCATTAAGAGGAATTGTGATCAATATGCCTCTCTCTACTACACCACTGTCCAATTTGACAAATGCTTCAAATAACCTCTTTTTGATAGTAAGATGCCACTTAAGTACAAGGCATTTGCAACTGAAAAAATGTGATGGGCAACAGGCAATTCAACCAAGAACTCAACACTAATAAATAATTAAACAAGACATTTTGACCACTAATTATAACAATTCTTGATTTTGCATGGGCACTGGAGTAAATGTTCAATTGTCAACAGTTGTGAGCTAACTACACCCTGATCCAAGTTAGTATTTGAGAATACCATGATTTTGTCATATCTAAATTTGTAACGGAGAATGTGATGGTATTGACCAAAATTCATAGTATCAGAGAATGCCATGAATTTAATCTTGATCCAAATTAGTAGATGTTTAATTTTATCCAAATTAGTATAGAGAATGCCTTGATGTTCATCCAAAATTTGAAATTTTGTAATGTATAAATTTGTCTATTTACTATATTAAATACATTGATGTGTTATTTTCAGGAATTAAATTTATCTGGCAATGAAATTAACCAGGCCGGAGCTAGTGCTGTCGCTGAAGCTATGGAAAATAAAGACAAGTTAGAAAAGTTAGATTTAGACTGTAAGTAGGATATGTCATATAGTCCTTTACATACAAAGTTGATCGAAGCTTGCTGCTCACCTGAGCAAATGCTCAAGGTAAGCTTTTCAGATAACCTTTTGTCTGTCGTCTGTTGTCCGTAAACTTTTCACTTAAAAGACTTTTCCAGAATGGGTATACCATTGACAATGAAACTTCACAGATACATGGATGTTCCTTAGGTCAACCCCTTTCAAGTTTTTGCCAATTCTTTCATAACAATCTCAATATTTAATAAAACTTAAAAAAACATATTCCATAACAAAACATGTGCTAGAGAAGAGCCCTTTGGATGAGATGCCAAATGGCATGGTAGGTTTTAAATTTGTTTTGTATTACAGGTATAACTTTTTTCTCCCTGTATTGTAACTAAGTTGAATATTACTTTAAAATTAATAAAGAAGCCCCAGGGACTTTATTTTTACCTTCGTTATAAAGTGACTTCTTTATATTGTTATATACAGACTTATATAGAGAAGCGGTCAGGTCCACTATTTCACTTTGACTTTCTATGTATTCGTTTTAAGCGTGTTCGTTATATTCATTGTTTACTGTATACAGCTTTTATGACATGTCATATTCGTTGGCAATAAGTTACCTTGTCTTATAGCTTGAGCATTTTTTTAAAATTTTGTTGGGCAAACACCATTATAACACCACAAAAAATAATTTGTAATCAGATGTTTTCTGTCTTACGAGCCAGAATGAAATTAGATGAGGTTTATTTATTTTCATTTGGGTTTGCCAATATACCACATGATACCCAATGTTTCTACTGAACAATTATTTCCACGGAAGATGGCATTGTTACAGATAACATTTCCCGTAGAAATGATGTTACCCTGGGAAATATTGGGGGTAAATGTTTTTCAAAAACATTCCGGACAAATGTTAAGGGGTATTGATCACGTGATACACTGATGAACTCCATTAAGGGTCCAGAGACATTACAAACAAGGGGAGGTAAACATCAATGAAAAAAGCAATTATTATAACAATTGGAGTATAATTTTATTTATGCAGATATTGGTCTTGTAACAGATGGATAGAAAGCATCCAGTGTTAATTCTAGAAGGGGGCATGGGACCAATGATCCCTTATTTTGCCAAATCACCCCATTATTAAGGCCTAAGGGAGTCAAATTTTAACATTTCATGGATTCAAAAATATTGATGTTATGATGTTTTTAGAGGAAAGTTTTTAAAATTAGTCCCTTCTGAAAAATCTTAGAATGAAAACTGATCATTACTGATATATTGAACATGAAAGAAGAAAAATTATGATTGCAGTGTGTAAATATATTTGTGTTTTCTATTTAGGTAATGAGTTAGGTGAAGACGGTGTAGAAATAGTAAAAGCTACAATGGAAGCCATGGGTAAAACAGATGCATTGGGTTCACTTAGGTATGAGTATACAATGTTTGTAAGCTTTATCTATCAGTAGAGTTGAGTTGAGTACCAATGTTTAATGTCCCAGTCAAGAATATTTCACTTATATAGAGATGTCACCAGCTTTAGGCGAAGGTGCAGGAATTTTGCCTGTGCTTTGCACTGCAGGGTTCTTTATCATGCTATGCCTACCGTGACCTGGTACCTTGTTTAAGTTCCCATTTGAAAGAACTGTGACTTTTATTTTGTTATGCAGAGTGCTTGGTGAAATATAGTCACCACTCACTCATGTCTTGGGGTCAGAATTGGTCTGGGCATGAACCCAGGACCTCCTACCCTTGGAGTGAGCAGTGTTTCAGTTTAAGGCATTTTTGTGTCAAAATAAACACCAGTCCCAGTTTAGAAAAAAGTTGGATTTTTTTTTCACAATTTTTACCAGAAATGTGTATTGGTCCAAGCTTGATGCTATGTGGCCAGATAGCTCAGTTAGTAGACCATCCTGCTAGTATTGCAGAGAAGGTCACAGGTTTAACTTCATTTACTTAATTTTTTATTTCACATTTCTTGAAATATGTAACTTAACTGCTAGTCAGCAGATAAGTGTAGAACTAAAATTTGTAAATTGATAAAAAGAGTTTTATACAAGCAGCTTAGTTTTTAAAAAAATTATATTAATAATAAGAACTTGTGTTGTTGAAATTGAAATGGAAGGTTTTCCCTTTAACAATTAAATATTATGTTAAAATAATATTTTGACTGAAGTTGTCTCCCTTTAATTATTAAACTTTGGTGTTTGACCTAAGGTTTTCTTGAAACAAGATTTTGACTTAAGTTGTCTCCCTTTAACAATGTCATTTTGTTTCTACAGTGGGGATGAAGGATCAGCTGATGAAGATGAAGAACATGGAGAGATAGATGATTCACAAGAAGTAAGTCTAGTTCTGAAAGTTTACATATGACTGTTTTGAAGTTTTTAGCTCTTGAAAAATTTAGAAAACCCCATATCATACCCCAGGTGTAAGCTCCAACATCCACAATTGAAGGACATGAGAGCTAGATGTGCAGGCAAGCTGTACCATTTTTTGGACATTTTTAATTGATGTTCAAAGATTTAAAAGTGTCTTTCTGACAGCACTTGGAAGGACCTCCATTTGTACCCTCCACTAAAATTTTAATTTTGACTGAAAAAAGTCTTAAAAATGACAGAATCAAGCCATTTTGAGCATTTCTGCGAATTGCAAATTTTCATAAATTTTTCATAGAATTTAATAGATGGGGGAACAAAAGGACTCCTAATATCTCTTATTTGGACATAATTATTATCTAGGTATTCAATTTGAATATTACAAGTTTATATGTAAATTAAACATGAAACAAACATGAACCCTATTCAGCTACATGTACATGTATTACAATATTTTAGTTTTGTTGATATTGCAGGATGAAGATGCCAAAGAAGAAACTGAAGGTGATGTAATTGACGACCCAGAATTACAGGTTAAAGGCAAATCTATAACTCCCCAAAAACAGGTAAGACTTCTAAAATATCTGGGGTCAATTTGACAATAGTTGGGCTTGCTGCTGTACCACATGATCAACACCCCTTAATATTTGTGCTGAACACCTTGGAAAACATTTACATCGCAAATTTCCGGAATAGCATTGTTTTTACAAAGCTGATTCCATCTCCATTGGAAATAATAGTTCTGTACAAACGTTAGGGTGTATCACATGGTACAGCGGCAAACCCCATTCCTTATATTTTCTTTAACTAAACCTGGCAAGTTTTTGACAATATTTTATGGTATTACAAATAAGAAACCACTGACCTTTGGCAAGCAAACTGATAATTTTAAACACACTAGGATTTGTTAGAGTGGGGAATCAGAACCTAGGCAGTAAGATGCACTGACCTGGGTGCACACTTTAGACCAGTCGGCCATTGAGTTCCATCTATCACTGGGTACACTGGTATATTTCAGTATTATTTGGTTTATATACGCATGCATATATTTATACACTCCAACCATCTGCTTACAAAGGCCAGTAGATTTGTATCCCAATTGTTCTTTATTCATATTATTTGAACTTGTATATAAAAAGGTCACCTACCCATAAAGGCCACTTTAACTGGTTCCCTTGGGTGTGCTTTATAGACAGGTTTGATTGTATATAGTCAAATCTGCCTTCAAGGCCACCTCTATATAAAGGTCACCTGCTTTTAAAGTCCAGTAAAATTTTATCCCAATCGCAATTTACATTATTGGAACCTGTATAAGGGTCACCTATACATAGAGGCCACTTTTAATGTTTCCCTTGGGTTGTCTTTATAAACAGGTTTGACTATAAAAAACTAAATGATCGTCTGGTATAAAACATGATTTTGTAAAACTTTTCATTCAGGTACATTTTGTGGTGGCTGAAATGTTTTGATTGTTATGTAATATGAAACATGTTTTTTGGGGGAAAATGTTTTAATTTGAAAATTTGTGTCAGAAAGAATTATATGGGAATACTAATACTTCTTCATATAATTAAATTTCTTTTTATCCCCGCTTTTTGAAGAAAGAGAAGGGAATATTAAATTTGAGTTTCCATCATTAACCAAAGTTGGTTTGCTCATTTTTCTGAGAGTTATGTCCCTTTGAATTTAAGTGCAAATCACAAAAAAGAACCTGTTGACAGGGATTCTAATTCACGGAATTTGCTTGTTAAAACTCATCATAACATCTAATTTTCATTAAAAATGAGAAATTAACTTTGGGGGAAAATTTTGGAATTAAATTTTGAGTATTTGGATTATTTTCAGGCCACCACATTTGACCTGACAGATGAACTTGAAAGAATGAAGTTATCTTGATGACACGTAGTGCATAATTAATTATAGGACTCATACTTGTATATGGATAAAGGGTGTATTTAATTAATGACTGTCGGGACATTTAAATATGGAGTAGAATTTGGTCGGAAGAAGGGACACTCATTTCCTATCTGTGATATTTGTTATTTATTGTTACCATGGAATTCCAGTATTCTATATGTTCATTTCATTCCTTCCTTTAGGTGTATACTTGATCTTAAAAAAATAACTGAAGTGGGATAGAAGTACATACTTGCCTAACCTTCTGATTTTGGCCCAAGTTATATGATTTTGAAGTTAAAATTGAGACCCCATGAATGCCTGTACTAACAATTTAAAAAAAAAATCTGATAATTTCTGGAAATTGGAGATTAAATCCATTTTCTAGTCTGTATGCTAGTGAAATATAAACATAAAGGTGACAGTGATCAGGATCTCCAGCACAGTGGGCTAAAAAACTCAAATCATTACTATTGACTTTGTTAACTTTACAATCAAAATTTTCCCAAACTTGCTCCTAGTCTGGAAAAAGGGTAGACAAGTATAGATGTGTGTTCTTGTGTATCGCATGTACAGGTAGATACAAAATACTGGGTAGTTCTGGTTTCCTTACGGTAGATCTGCATTAGTACTCAAGTACATAAACAAATCATGTCAACTTCAAACTAAGTCTGTCATACTTAGTCCAGGGTCATGGAAATTTTGAAAATTAGCTGTGTTTAATGTCATTTAGGGTTAAATTGAATGCCAAAATTAAAGGCGGGAGGCAGAGGTAGGGGTACATACATGCACTTCAGATATTAAAATTATTACAAGTACAAACACACTTAGCAGGTCACTGCAATAATGAATTACGAAAAACATAAGTATAAAGTATAAATATTTTAAATTACTCACGGTTTTTCAAATGCAAATTATATATTCATATATTTTTAATATGAAATTTAAATTTTGTTGAATTTGTGTGCATGTTAATGATAGTTGCCATGTAAAGGAATCATGGCTATTTCTGTCGTGTGTAAAGGAATCATGGCTATTTCTGTCGTGTTAGTTTTCATGTAAAATAATTGCTACTATCTCTTTAAAGATATTTTCCATTTTAAAGGATTGTGACTATTTCTTTCATGTCAGTTTCTATGTAAAAAAAAATCATGGCTATTTTTTTCATGTTTTTGTGTAAAAGAACTGTGACTATTTCTTTCATTATTACCATTCCTTAATTATATTTTTATTTTCTTTACTAGAATAATGACTTCTTAACTTTATTTTTCTGAAATGCTGTTTAAAAGATACACTTGTATTTGACCAATACACAATTCTGCTGAATCACTTGCGTAATGTCAAAAGATGTGCATATACATTTAAACGTTTCTGAATTTGTATTAAAATATAGATTTTTAGGTCTTAATTCTAATTCACAAGTAGAAGGTACTAAAAGCTTATGCATTCACCTCTCCACTCAATCCAAAACCTCATGTGACAAGTGTTTTTTCCCAGCCACTTATCACAGTGACGAGTTAGTTCTTTTATTGTTGATTTATTTATCAAGAGCCAGAGTTAAATTTTTACTAAATATTTTGTATTTAATGCAAGTTTTGAGGCAATAATCACATACAAAAGAAAATTCTGAGTGATTTACCTTTTCCATGTGGCAGGGGACTTAATTGCCTAGTGGTCTAAAAAGTGCATGCTTAAGGATCACAGTAGTTCCTACCACCTCGGTTTGAATCCCACACGGGACAAATCCTAGTGCAAAAATGTTTGTCAGACATGATATGCAACATTTTAATTAAGCAGATTTTAAAAGGAAATCCAATTTCACGATTTTATTGACTATATACATATAGTTACATAGTTTCAAAAATATTTTAAATTTCAACTCAGCTTGTGCACGCTGGAGCTTATCAATTTTAAATGTACATTTTGATTTAGTAAAAGTATTATTTTTATAATATTTCCATTATTTCTATAGTACATGTATTGACATTTAATGTGTAAACTGTTGATTTTATGGTCAGTCTAAAATTTTTATGTACGTGTCACAATGTGTCATCCATCATCAAAATAAACCATTTTAGAAATATTTTGGGAAGTTTTACATATAGATTATTTTATTCATATATACATTGTACATTTATTTTCATGATGTGTAATATTTTACTATTTTTACATTCAGTTTACACACAGCACACAGCACTGTTAACAACCATTATTTTATGGTGGAAAGTCATATTTTTTATGTTGTTTTAATAACCCTCATTTTACAATGAAATGCCTTATTTCGTGTACTGCTTTAATAAACATTATTTTATGTTTTTGTGCCAAATCACAAATCTCAGTTCTTTTTTTATAGACCTATTTTATGTGCAAATGTTTGTTTTTTAATTATATATGTGAGCATAATACCAAAGGAAGACAATAAAACTTTTACACATATGCACCATAATTATATATAGTTTTTGCTTTATTTTATAAGAATAATTTGGAACATGAAAATGAAATGCTTGACTCTGCTTATAGGCTTATAAAGATAAATGGAAAATCTCCATTTTGTTTTACAAAAGACACCTTACGAAAATTGTTTCCAAAAGATATTCACATGTACATAACATTAATAATTGGAGTGCACAGTCAAACCTGTATTTTAAGGCCACCTAAGGGAACCAGTAAAAGTGACCTTTATGAGCAGGTGGCCTTTATATACAGGTTCATTTAATATGAATAAAGAACAATTGAGATACAGTTCATCTGGCTTTTATATGCAGGTGGCCCTTATATAGAGGTGGTCTTTAGGGCAGGTTGGGCTGTATTTATAGATTTATTGAATGAGGTTTTACGTCCCAGTCAAGAATATTTCAATTGTATTGAGATATCACCAGGTAAAAAAGAAATGGCAGAAGCTATTACTTTTGCAATGTGCTCAGGGCAATGTGCAGGGAGGGTTATTTAGCTTGCCATGATTACCATAATGTGATATATTGGTATGTAAGGTTTGTTCCATAGGACTCCATTATTATATTTCTGAATCCCAAGTGCTAGGTGAAAGAACAGTCACTACGGTATTATTTTCATGTCTTGGTCAAACCAAACCAGGGCTGGGTAACTCGAAGCTCTCTTAGCAGTTACGAACACTTAGTGTCTATATAACACAACAGAGTTAAGTGTTCGTAACTGTTAAGAATGATCAAAAACTCTCGCTGCTTATTGCAATTAGCATGTTGCATAATTAACTATTGTTGTCTAAAGCTGGTAATATCTTGATATAAGTGAAATAGCTTTGATTCGGAAGTGAAATATTTTTGTTCAAGTATGGTTATTGGAATGTGGCATTTGCACTCATGATTTAAAAAATAGCAATGACCCAGTTTTCAGTATAGAAGGCCCCATCGCATCATTTGGCCCAAAAAAAACTTTGTCCTTATGAATATCAGTTGAGTGTCAGAAATGCTGTATTGTTCCCACTTTATTGTCTTAAACCTTAAAAACTGATATATAGTTTATGATTCTTGGAGTATGGTAGAAATGTAGTTCTGATATGATTCTGGGAGTTATCTCAACTATGGCAGAAATATTTTGCTTGAGGTAATGTAAAGGGAGGGGTCTTTAAAGTGCCACGCCCTGCTGTGACATGAGGCAACAGTTTTTAAGGTCTCTTTCTAAGGACAATCTATTTTCAAGTCTTGGTCAGACCTGAACAGGGTTCAAACCCATGACTCTACCTACCATCTGAGCTACAGTGGTGCTATACACAAATAAGGATTATTTTTTGTCATTGTAACTGTCATTTTACAGACTGTGTCAGCCAAAGATTTCCTGGCATTTCCATCACCCACAAAACTACATCATATGGGTAAAGACAGGGCAGCTGCATTAAAGGCAGAGTTAGGGGTAAGTGTATAATGGACGAAATTAAATTTTTAAATTGGAAAATTTAGATACTTTAACTTGAACTGAAAGTATTGCCATAAATTGCCATAATCCTTCTTCAATCTGTGTTTATTCAATATTTATTATAAACACTGTATGATGTTTTGGGCGAGTTCCAACAGATCCATGTCTTGATTTATAGATTAAAAATTACTGTCCGAAATTAGATGAAAAATGAAAATTATTGAAATTTCAAATTTAAGGTGTTCTGAAAATATAGAGGTGCCAAAAACATAGAAGGAATATGATATATATCACACAGAAACATCTGAAAGTTTGATAGTTCCTATAATTTCAATCTTCATTAAACAAAACAATAGTCTCAAGAAATTAAATTTATGCTTTTGTTTAATATATCCAGGATAATTTTAGATACAGAGACATCATACTTATTAAATTAATAAATTTTATGTACTTTGGATCATTAATTTATGCCAGTATGATTTACATTTCATTTTCAACAGAGTGATATTCAAGATGTTGACAAAACAGTACAGACATTTATGAGGGTAAGGAAATTATAATAATAATAATAATCACTCAATTGCAGGCTATTGCAAACATAATGAATGAAACCATTTTCAAATAATTATTCAAAGAACCGGGGGTATACTGGTTTACCTCTGTCCTTCCATTCAAAACAGATTTTCGTAACAGTTTTCTCAGCAACTACTAAAACAACCATTTGAAATTTTGTATGCTAGTTCACTATCTTACTTCAGAAATCTCTCCCCAAAACAAAGTTATTCTAAGTAAATATAGATGTTAAAGTTAAAGTCTGTCCCGAGCCATTAGGCCCATCAGGCCGGAGCTTATCCCGGTTTCCGTGGCGTTAAGCGACTTAGAGTACAAGACTCTCCCCTGAATGGGACGCCGGTCCATCACAGGGTTAACCCCCAGCATTTTGCTGGTACTCATTTATTTTTCAGCTGAGTGAACTGGAACAACGTGAAATTAAGTGTCTTGCTCAAGGACACAACACATCGCCCGGTCCAGAGATCGAACCCACGACCTTCGAATCACGAGTCCAACGCCTTAACCACTAGGCCACATGCTTCCACATAGATGTAGTAATCATAAATTACCAATTGAGACAGGTCGTTGGAAAAGTATTCCAAGACAAAATAGAAAATATAATATTTGTAATAATGATTTAGGCGATGACTACCACTATATAATGTCTTGTCCTTCATTTATTCAAGAAAGAAATTCTTATATCCCTTCTTATTATAGAAATAATCACAACTCTTTTAAATATTTTCAACTGTTTTCATGTAAGAAATCTTTAGTACTCAATAATTTATGTAAATTTATCAGATGTATTAACAAGAGGATCAGTCCTCCAGGCTAATCTTAAATTTATACTTATATAGTTATATATTATATTTACTGCTCACTGTTATGTTATGTATATATTGTATTTATATGTTCTCAACGTTGTATTGCTTACAATTAGAGAATAAAGAAATTGAATTGAATTGAGGTCCCATACTGCAAGTACCGATTTCAAATCTGCCAGACACCTACATTTTGTTTGTATTCTAACATATGTCAAAAGTGGAGGTATACTTGGTGAGCAGTAGCTCACAGATTTCTTGTTATATGCTTAATTACAATGTACATATGCTAAGTTGAATACTGGCTTTATTACAATGTACATATGCTAAGCTGAATACTGATTTTACTTCAAGGTATGCAACATTTCCAGGGTTATTTTTGGTGAAAATATGTAAAGAATAATAAAATTGTATATGCTTTATTACAATGTACATATGCTAAGTTGAATACTGATTTTACTTCAAGGTATGCAACATTTCCAGGGTTATTTTTGGTGAAAATATGTAAAGAATAATAAAATTGTATATGCTTTATTACAATGTACATATGCTAAGTTGAATACTGATTTTACTTCAAGGTATGCAACATTTCCAGGGTTATTTTTGGTGAAAATATGTAAAGAATAATAAAATTGTATATGCTTTATTACAATGTACATATGCTAAGTTGAATACTGATTTTACTTCAAGGTATACAACATTTCCAGGGTTATTTTTGGTGAAAATATGTAAAGAATAATAAAATTGTATATGCTTTATTACAATGTACATATGCTAAGTTGAATACTGATTTTACTTCAAGGTATGCAACATTTTCAGGGTTATTTTTGGTGAAAATATGTAAAGAATAATAAAATTCTATGCTATGGGAAGAAATTATTAAAGTTATATATTTGTTTAATGTCCATATTCCTCAGAGCACACATGATTTTGATGGATAAACTGTATTGAATAAATTTTGTTATATTCATTACAATTACAATAAAACTTTGGTTTAAAATGCATAAAATGTAGAGGGTAACCTAACCTGAGTTAAAGAAAAACCTTAGATTACAAGGACCAATAAACAAGTTTTATGGCCTAAAATTTAGGATTTAAGTCTGTCTGTTGGAGAAAATTGGAGAAAATTGAAAAAAATCAAATCCACGACCACCTGCTTTTGATGTGTATGACCATTGAGCCACCAAAGGTAATCTCGAAGTGAACATTATTTTGTGTTAGCAGGATATATTTTTAAATTAAGATTTATAATTTTCAGCTGTCCTCCATAGTAACACTGGATGATGATAAAACCAAGGAGTCTGTGTATGAATGTGCAGGTACGTCTGGACTTATAAGATGCAGCAAAATATTCCTTGCAACTCTGAATCACTCATAACCAGTTGTTGGTAGAGTGCTCGCTTTCCAAGTGGGAGGTTGTGGGTTTGATTCCCGGCCTCATCTGACCCAAGACTTGAAAGTGAGTAGTGACTATTTTTCCCCAAGCACTCTGCATTATGAAATGAAAGTCTCGATTCTTTTGGATGGGAACTTAAAATAAACGAGGTCCCATGTCACGGCAGGCGTAATGCAAAATTTCTGCACCTTAGGCTATAGCTTGTGATGTCTCGATATAAAGTGGAGTGGAATAGCAATGCTATGTTTCCATTCCTGGTAGCCAAAATCGCCATTGGCTACTAATTTCTGAGGAATTCTTTTAAAAAGTAACCTATTTTAGCAAATTTGTGGAAAAATACTTTAAAAAGGACTATATTTTTACAATTTTTGGAAATTTTGCTACTAATTATTTTAAATTTATGGAAACCTAGCCAATGGTGTTTAAGGTGTCTTAAGCAGAAGTTGAAACATGATACACTGGCAAACTTCATTGATTTTATGGATTATATGGTCATTGATTTCTCTGCTTTGCATTTGAATCATTCACTTATTAATTTTCCACTCTTTTATATTTAATATTTTATATTTAAGATTTCACTTTTAATATGGTAATTGTTATTTGATTGAAAAACATTTAAATGAGTTGTTTTTTTAATTAACTTTGAATTAAAAAATTTTCAGATGAATTATTTCAAGAAATGTTAAAATCGGACCAGGAAGATACAGCAGCTGCTTTGGCTAACTCATTACTGGTACATTTTGGATGTTTAAAGGTATTTGTAAATGGATCTATAACTCCCATTTGAAATATTGGATTAGTCATTATTTGGTTTTATTGTAGTTACAATTTGATGAATTGAACATTTTCTTAATTTGTACTCCCCGCTCATCAAACGAAACTACTTTTTGAGTTTCACAAATACTGCAAAATCATTCATTTTCATGATGTTTAATTTTCATTGAATTCAAATGTCATCAAAATGGTTTTATGTTACAATTGCATTTGATTAGTAACAGAAATGTTACTGTAAACATGTTTTTTTTTCGTATTGTTGAAATTACAGGAGGGGTTTTTGTTTTGCGATGTTACCCATTCTTGTTTGGATAACAAGATTTTATCTTAATTCGTAAGGGAGGAATTTTCACAATTTTTTTTACAATTCACGAAAATAGCAAAAATTTTCACCACACAAAAATAATCATGTTAACAATATTTTATATGCTTACAACCACAAAGACTTTACACTGAAAATAAATAGTGTATTATAATTGATTTTTGTTTTGGCAGAGTGAATCATAATTGATTTTTGTTTTGGCAGAGTGAATCATAATTGATTTTGTTTTGGCAGAGTGAAGATAAGAAAATCAAACCACCAACAGATATAACAGGTCCTTTGGTTGTGTTAGAATACATTATAAGGCAGTCATACTTCCCCAAGTTCTCTCGAGAAATACTATCTGTATTTATGAACAAGTAAGTATGGTGGACCTTGTAGCAGAGTAGTTTTGAGGACCCCAGCACCTCGCACGGTCTAGGTTTGAATCCCACTTGAGGCAGATTCTAATACCAGACTTTGTTAGTTTGGTGGGTGGCTTCCTCCACTGTACCAGAATTAACACCACAAAATTAGTGAAAAAATTTATACTCTGGAATAAAACACGAAATTTCTCTGCTTTGTATAAACCCTATTGGGCATTTGGAACAATGTTTAAACCTTATGTTTCAATATTGTTTACTTGATTGTTTTTGTATGTTTTTGGCATGCCTGCTGAACACAGGACATCAGTTTTTAATATCTCCTCCTAAAGGCCCAGTGACTATCATTTCTAACTCCTGAATGCTTGGTGAAAGAAAAGTCACTACCTATTTTTAAGTCTTGCTCAGACCCTATTCCAGTTTCGAACCCAAAACTTCCCACATCAAAGTGAGCACTCTACCAACTAAGCTACTATAGTGTTTTTATAGTATAGTAAGATTACTTTAGTAAGTCAGTGAGAAAAACAAGACACAAACATTAAAAGTGTCCCAAATAGATGTCTTTTCAATATTAGCATTCGTAATGATTTGCTGTTGAATGATTAATGCCTCATTGATATGTCTAAAACACTGTCTTAGTCCTCCTCAGCAAAAGCAAAGACAAAATGTTTTGTGACCTAATCTAATCTCACGTGTGCTCTTCTCATTCCCATTTCTTCTGTTTTATTATCCCCCACCTTTTGAAAAAAGAGGGGGACATTAAATTCAAGTTTCCATCTTTTCTTCCTTCCTTCCTTCTGTCCATCTGCCTGAAATTCTTGTCTGCACAAAATCTCCAAAACTAAGAAACACCATTTCTTGACACTTGGTGCAAAGCATCAACATTGATAAGAGATGTGCATATTGTTAACCCAAGTTGGTGTGCTCATTTGCCTGGGAGTTATTGCCCTATTGGAGCATAAGTCACAAAAAAAGAACCTACTGGTCGGGGATCCTAACTCACTGTATTTACTGGTTGATGTTCTGTCTAGCACCTTAAAATCAACCTGAGTGTGTGCTAGAACAATACAGACAGCAAAATACACTTGCACATGTCAGCATACATAAACTTATTCTTAGATTAACCCTCAGAGATGAATAAACTTGTTCTCATCATGAAAAGCTGAAAAATTATTGATGCGACATTAAACAACTTGATATTAACATCTTTATGTTTTAACTTTTCAGGTCTTATCCTACCCTGGAGAAAAGTCCAAAAGCCAAACATAAGTTTTTACAGACATTATTTAGTTTTTGATATTTATAATATACATCTATATATTATATGTATAATGATTCCTATTGTTAATTGTTATGGGTGAGTTACAGTTGTTGCTGTGGATAGGTTTCCATGGCGATAGGGTCAGAAAATTGTTGAAATCAGGAGACTTGCTTATTGGATGTTTACTAGCAGGAAAAAAATCATTTTGCAAAGTATCATTTTCTGATTGCCTAGCAGATAAGACAATGCAGGAGCATTTATATCAGTTATTAATTAAAAGGAAGAACCTTAACTCAGACATGATAGCCACCTCGTGATATATACGCTGCATGTTACTCTGACCCGTGTATTATTTGATGATGTATCACTGGTAATTGTTGATTATTTCTTAATTGAACTGTAACTCAGACGTGATATCATACAAAGTCTTTATGTATTCAAGTGGAGTAGATCATTTGTGACACGGCGGGAGGCATAAACCATACTGAACAGGCCATTTAATCAATTTAATCAATTTTAAGTTTTTGTTCCTTTCTGGCTGAGTTGATATATGAAATGTTATACAAAATCTAATCATTAAGTGCAAAATCATCATTAAAAGCAAGGTTTACCAACAGATGAAAAAACAGGGTGACAGGATGCATGATTTATGCTATGACATGTGATCTTCTGAGAACACAATTTACCAAATTTTACTGTTTGATGCCTTCAAATTGTTATCTTTGGACAAAACGTGATGCAAAGTGTCAACATTGATAGGAGATGTATATATATATATTATTAACCTGAGTTGATTTGCTCATTTTCCTGGGCTGGGAATTAATGTCCTTTGAATATGATTGCAAATCACAAAAAAGTACCTACGGGTGGGAAAAATTTAGATATAGATTTCTGATAAGTTTGTGCAGCAATACTGAACCCCAAAATAAATAATATACATTATTATTGTGTGTTTTTATTCATGGAGAAAATGTCTACTATTTTCTGACATAATTTTTTCAGAAAATCACAAAATATAAATAATACAGTTTTCACTTTTCAATGTTGCATTTCATATTCTCAAAGTATTTATAAGTACAAATAGTGCTATTATGTCTATATAAATTTGAATTTAACTGGTTAATGGTGAGGACTTTGTAAAATTTGAGTTACATGTATACTGGTAATATTCAAAACATTTTTGCCCTGAATGACGGGTCAGTTTTTTTTATTTTTGACAGTCAATTTGCTATAATTTTCAAGATTTACTTCTTTTTTTATTTGCAGTGTAAAATACATTTTGTCACATAATGTTGTAAGTTGATCACAGTTATCTCCCTTTATGTGAGAGGCCCTGAGTCCCTGATTGGTATAAAGTTCTGGCTGACAGATTCCAATGCTTCTGATTGCCTAGGTCCAAATCCCAATCAGACAGATCTTTGTTTCAGATAGTTTGTCAGTTTGCTTGCTGATATTTTACTCTGGGCAGTCAGGTTTCCTTAACCATCTCAGAACTGACCACCTCAAAATTACTTTTAAAGATTCTTGACTGGGATATAAAGCATGCCACTCAACTTCATTCATGTAAACATATTAAAGGGAACAAATTCTTGAGAGGTTTATAAATTGACTTTTATTTAACAGTGTTAAAAGTGGCTTCTTACAAGAGTATAATATCATTAGCTAGGTTTCCACAAAGTTTAAGTTGCATGTATTAGTAGCCAAATTTCCAGAATTTGTGAAAATTATACATTAAAAAATGCACAAAATTACGGAAATATGCTTTTTTTGCTGCAATTTGCAAGAATTTCTTAAAGTGGAAGCCAGTGGTAATTTTGGCTACTAAGAAACATATACATTATACAGCGCTGTATAGACAAGGGAAATATTTTGAATGATTCCTACTTTTACATCTTGAACTTTTGTATATTAGCCATGTTATATCATTATCTGTTTTACATCAAAATACACATGTAATTATTTAATTTCAATGCACAAAAAAGTGTGATATTGGATGAAAAATAAAATTATTGTATTTTTATTTGATTTTATAGATTTTTTTCAAATGTCTGATTGAAAATACTGTAGGTGTGATGTCACTGTCCATCTGTCAGTTTTGTAAAAAGTAATTTTGTATTCCAAGGACTTAAAACCATGATCGTAAATGAATTTAATTTTTGCCCACTCTTTCAAAGAAAGATGTGAAAATTAAATTGCAAACGTCTGTCTCTTGATTTATCTGCCTGTCCAGACACTTCTTGAGTAATTCTTGACTGGAGTGGGGTGTAAAAAAACCATTACTATACTCCTTTCATGTGAACAATTTTTTTGCAGTTAAAAAACGTATGGAAGGGTATATATATTATCCGAAACAAAACATCAAAAAAGAGGAAATTTGCATATCATTCATCAAAATTAGTTTAAAGCAGAATTTATGCAGAACCTTATTAAATCTGGAGATAAGTTTGTCGCCAAATTATTCAACTCAACATACAGATATATAGATGAAGTTCTGTTTTAACAATCCTAAATTTGGAGACTATGTGAATGTCATCTATCCTAATGAGCTTGAAATAAAAGACACGACTGATTCCTTAAGTCCTGCTTTATATTTAGACTTATACCTGAATTATGACGCCCATGAAAGGCTACATTTGAAACATTATGACAAAGGTAATGACTTCAGTTTTTTATCGTCACTTTTCCTTTTCTATGCAGCTACTTCTACTTATGGTGTATTTGTTTCCCAATTAATACGCTATGGTAGAGCTTGCTCCCCCCACTACAGAGATTTTGTGCAACGAAGCAAGCTGCTTGCAAATAAATTGTTGACTCGGGGATATTGCATGCCTAGGCTTATCAAGGCCCCCAAAAAGTTTTATGGCCGTCATCACAGTATTGTAGATAAGTTTAATGTCTCTGTATCCAGAATTTCCCTTGATATATTTGACGTCACATTGTTCCATTTCCTTTCACACAGTTTTGATTATATGCGTGCCGGATGTAGCTACCTAAACAGGAGGTGCTTACCCTACCGGAGCACCCGGCCGCGCTTCCCTGGTGGAAGGTCACGTGTCTAACCTGACTTGTCAGTTCCATAGTTTTATTTTGCTTCTGGAATGTAATTCGGACACGGATAAGTATGTTTGTTATTTATAATATAATCATACCGTAAAAAAACTTATACCTATATACATGTATTGATATGCAAATTTCACGCCTAGACTTATCAAGGCCCTCAAAAATTTTACTGTTCGTCATCACAATTTTGTTGATAAGTATGAGGTCTCTAGATCCAAAATTACCATGGATATATTTGACGTTCTATATAGATCCATGTTCCTTTCATTCTGGGTTGTGATTCGGACATGGATTAGTATGTTTGTTTTTTGTTATATAATCATAATGTAAAAAAAAACTTATACCTACACACATGTACAGGTCCGTCCAGAAAGTTTTGCACCCCCTTATATAACCTTTGTAAAACAGCAGTTTTGACGGTTGATGTTTTGTTAACATATATTTGTCGATATTATTTCTATATACTACATAGCATAACTGATAAAAGGATCGATCATAGTTTTAGTGAACTGCGAGTGATAAAAAAATGTAAAGATTTGGGGGAAAATCCAATTTCTTCAAATATGGACTAAATTGATCGAAAATACTGAAAATTGCTATAATACTTTATTTAATGTGATTATCAAGCACTTCCAAGGGTAAACATGGATCAATCAATCAATTTACTCCATATTTGAAGAAATTGGACTTTTGACTCCATAGTTGAAGAAATTGGACTTTTCCCCAAATCTTTACATTTGTTTTATCACTCGCAGTTCACTAAAACTAAAAGTGATCCTTTTATCAGTTACCGGTATGGCATTTAAAAAACATTCTAGGTAGTACATGAAAATAGTCAATTGGTAAATATAAGTTAACACAACATCAAGTACTAAAACCGTCAAAACTGCTGTTTTGCAAAGGTTATATAAAGGGGTGCAAAACTTTCTGGACGGACATGTATTTGTATGCAAATTCCACGCCCAGACTCTTAAAAATTTCAGTCGTCATCACAATTTTGTTGATAAATATGAAGTCTCTAGATCCAAAATTACCATGGATATATTTGACGTTCTATATAGTTCCACGTTTCTTCATTCTGATTTGTGATTTTACACGTGGTGGGTGTGGCTAGTTTAATATGAGATACTTACCCTTTCGGAGCACCCAGCCTCGCTATCTGGTGGAAGGTCACATGCTTAACTACATTAGCCTATTTCCTTTGAATTGTAATAAATACATGGTTAAAAATGTTTTTGATTGATCATACTATAAAACTTAATAACAAAACCCATGTTTTCGTACAAAAGTTTATTTCATCCTTAAACATTTTACAAATAACACTGTATATCATTACACGTGTAATATATAAACTCATATTCAAATATTAAATATTATCGTATATAGACTAAGGCAGAGAATACAAATTAATTCAATTACTATAATATGAAACAACATTTGCCAAAGACAATGACGATTGACTGTCCGCTTGACTTTTAATTAGGGATATTCGTATAGGAAAATCCATCCTACATATTGGTAATCTTAGTATTTGGTATAAAATAGACATAATGCACGTGCATAGTGTTTCCGATTTGTGTCATTAATAAATATTTAAATTAAAGGTTAAGCAAACAGGTCAATGTTGTTAGCCTACACAACCCTTTCAACTGAAAATACAATATATACAAGGACAATGTTAATGTAGAAAATTACTTACACCTACAAAGGTTAACAACATTGACCTGTCCGCTTGACCTTCAATCAGGAATATTCATATAGAAGGATCCAACCGAAACATTGGTAGAGTTAGAATCCAAATTAATACATACACAGTACACAGGTTTACTCAATGAGGTGAGTTTATCTTATGATGTATATAAAATAAACACCTGTGCTCCCTATACTTGGATGTATTTGGTCCGTGATAAATATTAAAGGTCAAGCGGACAGGTCAATATTGTTTACCTTTACACGAAGTTTATATGTTTATAAAGTGGTATAAACTATAATATTCAAACTTCATTTATATTATACATTTTGTTCAGCAATTGTTAGTAAGTATAATATCAGCAAATGTATTTTATCATATTTATTTTAATTTTTATTACTCTTTTACTCATTATCTTGAAAACATTCTGCAATTGTTGACTTAAGTTGGAACCAACTATCAGTGCACATGTAATTTAAGAAGACGGAACCATAGGACGACAGTTCGATACAAAAAGGAAATACTCTTCTACAAAAGATGCTAGGAAATACCAAGACCATGCTTTTCTTTTATAAAATGCCATGCTTAAACATTGAAGGACCAAAGAGATTCAATGATACAATACATGTATATGACAACAGCACATTTCACGAAACAAGAATATTTGCCAAATTTTTGCTCCAGTCCCTTTTGTAGTATTAAATGAAAAATCAACATTATAATTTTCATCTGTTTTATGACAAGTGACTGGAACCTTATAACACGACCAACTACTGAACATGTACATATTATTTGAATTTTACATATATCATAATTGTATTATTATAATGATGTTTTACTGAAGCTTATACAACGTCATTGCACATGTAATTTAATCAGACGGGAGCATAGAGCAACAGTTGTATGCAAAAAGGGAATGCCAACCATTGAATACTTCCATTTAAATCCCCAGCTATTATCTACTGTACAGAAGACGCTATGGAATATCAAGACAAGGAACATGGTTCTTTTACAAAACATAAGATTATAAGGCCATGCTAAAACATTGAGGCACCCAATGAGTGATGTATATATAAATGATACAAGATATGAAAAAAGCACATTTCACGAAACAATATAATGCTCAGAATAGAAAATGTGATTTTCCTTTTGTAGGATTTAATGGAAAATTAACATTATAGTTTCCATCTGTTGTATGACAAGTGATTGGAAGTAAAAAACACGAACAACTGCTTATACATGTGTTTTTTTTTTTTTTTTTTTTTTTTTTTTTTTTTTTTTTGTTATGTAATTTATAAACTGAAGCCGTATACAAAGTCATATTTTGTAATGTTTAGTATAGTATTTTTCATTTCACTTGAATATTTTTTATTCATGATTTATTTATTTGTTCCATTCATGCTTCATTTATTTTATTTATTCTCAATTCATTATTTTTTCATGCTCAATTCATTTATTATTTTTATTCTCAATTTATTTATTTATTTATTTATTTATTTATCCGTGATTCATTTGGGTTTTTTCATTCTAAATTAATTTCTTTTTTCATTCATAATGCATTTAATTGTTTTATTTTTTAATTTGTTTTTCATTCATTATTCATTTAATTTTTCTTTCATTTTTCATTTACTTATTCATGCATTACTCATTTACTTAAACATTAAAGCAGCAAAATAAACAACATATGAAAACAGAAAATTTAAGGAAACGAGAAAATGTCCAGACTTGAAAATTTTTGCTTCATTTCCTTATGTAGAATGAAATGGAAAATTTTCATTTTAAGTACCATCTGGTTTATGGCAAATAACACGAACAACTGCTGAACTTGTGTCTTAGTTGTTTTATACACATGTCATAATGAATACACTGAGCACGTATACAATACAGTTTAGAAAGTTTTGTTTCATTTAACATATTTATTTTTTCACTTGTATTTATTTATTGTTTCCTTTATTTTTTCATTCATGATTCATTCATACTGTTTTTCATGCATGAATCATTTATTTTTTTCATTCACGATTCATTTTTCATCCTCAATTCATTTATTGTTTTCTTTCTGAATTCATTTATTTTTTCATTCATGATTCATTTCCTTTTCATTAAATTTTTATTTACTAATTCATTCATTATCCATTTACTTAAACATTAAAGCAGCAAAAATCAACAAGATATGAAAACAGAAAATTTAACGAAATAAAAAATGCCCAGACCTTTCTGCGCCATTTTCTTTTCTAGGATGAAATGGAAAATAACCAATACAATACCATCTGTTTTATAACAAGTGATTGGAAGGAAATATTACAAACAACTGCTGAACTTGTGTATTATTTGTTATATACATATATCATAATGTATATACTGAAGCTGTATACAATGCCACATGTTTTGTTTAGTACAAGTTTTTTTTTCATTTAACATGACTATTTTTGCACATGTATTTATTTTCATTTATTGTTTCATTCGTGATTCGGTTTTTCATTTATTTTTTCATTCATGATTTATTTACTTTTTCATTCATTATTCATTTACTATTTCATTCAGTATTAATTTATTTTCCATTCATGATTCATTTACTTTGTCATTAATATTATTTTTGCATTCTAAATTCATTTTTTTATTTTCAATTTATATATATATATATATATATATATATATATATATATTATATATATATATATATATATATATTATTTGTTATTTTTTTATATATTTTTTTTATTTATTAATTTATTTTCTTATGTATCTGTGTTGCATATAGTCCATTATATATAACAATAATAAATTTTGTAAAGACCAACAGCCCGGGCTGTTGTCGCTGGTTTTTAACTTTCTAATTATTACATTTATTACTTAAACTGTTTAAATTTGCAGCAATAGAAGTCCGTTATTGGAATTACATTTCTCATCTTTAGTGCTAGAACTAACATTTTGGAAATCCAAATACATGGAAGATGTAGAAATGAGAAAAACACAAGGACCAAAACACATTTTTACAGGTGGAAATTTTAACAATTCAATTTGGTTTTAATGGCCCAAAAAGGTCAAAGTCAGTGATGCTTTACACGCTTTTTTATCGGAAGATAATATTTCAAAGATGAAAAAAATATTTATATTTCATTGCTCGCATTAGTTTCAAAAAGTTTCACTTTGCGAACTGAAGTACCAATGGCAATAAAAAAACACTGTTAGAAAATCATTAATTTAAGGATGATACATTGTGTTTTGTTGATTAATTGAAATTATATTTTTCCTCCAAAAAACAATTAATATTATTATGCCTTGTGATATTCACACTTGCATGGATAATTGCACAATTTAAATAGATTAAATTGAATCCCCCATTTCATAATAGTATTTGAAAAATTGTAACATACAAGTAAGAATAGGACCACATGAACATATGTTACAAATTTGTGCATTATAACAATATAACATTAGTTTTAATGCAAGATTAGAGATCTACTTGCAAAGTTGATTTTAATAAGAAATTTAAGATACTTTCACTGATAAAAAAGGCATTGATTTTGTGAGCAAACGGGTTTTTGATGTTTGCAGAACTTCCTCCCATCCATTCCAACATTGTTTTGACCGTTTGTCAAATTGGATCAAAAACAAATAAACATACCAGAAACGTTGTCATTAATCAGCCTGAATCTATATTCAGTTCATTTTATCGTAAGCTTAATGTTAGGAACTTGTGTATTGGTACAAAACTTATTTGATGTGTTCATCTATCGCCGAAATAGTCAGCCTGAATCTATAATTTTAACTTTGGCTTAGAACAAACTGTGTTGATACAAAACTTTCTTGCTTCATATCTCCATCAGTCAGTCTTTATTATCAGTCATATAATTTCATCTGTGGCTTAGAACACATTCTGTTGTACAAAGTTTTTTTTCACCTCAAGGAAAAGTTACAGAAAACCTCCCTAATAAACATATTCGAGGAATATTTATTCATAAAATTTACAAGTGCATTCCAATATCCATATCTATTTGTTCATCATCTTCTCTCATTCTTTTTCTGTCTGTGTTTACCATTTCTTGATACTAAAAATCAAAATGAAAATATGTCAATGTTTATGTATTTTTTTTAATTCTATTGACAATAGGAAAAGAACATGTTTATCTAATATATATTGAAATCAAAGCAGAGAGATCTTCAAATTACGACATTATGTCAGAGAATGAGGTATTTATCATACATGTTTTGAAAAAAATAAAGAATTTTTTTGACATTGAAAATTTTAAAAGTTGTATTACATAAACAACGCATTTGTTTTAAGAGGGAAATCAGAATTATTATGGCTTGCTAGATGCAATTTGTCCTCTCACTGTAAAACAAATGAATTCGCATTGTTTAACTGACATACCCATATCAGTTTTGAAAAAAAAAACTAATTTACAAAATGTTAAAAATATTAAGAGGAGTGTATAATATTGTAGCTGGTTGATCCAAATGACATTTTTTGTTTGAATTATTCTATGAGTTCATATGAAAATAAAACACAAAAACTAACAAAAACCAGAAATCGGTATATCTTAGTTAAATTTATATTAGTTTTATCCTTTATTTGTGTTACATATACCAAAATGTATTTCTTAAAAACATAAACTAACATACCAATTCATGTCCGAATCACAATCCAGAAGCAAAGTAAAACCTATGGAACTGACAAATATCCCAGGAATAATATTTGATTTACATACAAAAGATAATTTAATAATGACATGACAATTAAAATTCTTTTTAATTCATTTCTATTCAAAAACAGTTTAGTATTTAAAGATTCTAAAACTTTTTTTGTAAGGTACGATATTATGAGTATTTAAAAAAACATTTATTGAAAAAAATATGCATGTATACAAACTTGTGGAATACAATTATTGTGTTTACAGTTATAATTCCATTTGCTGTGATAATGAATGATTGAAAGTAAACGTCGAAATAGACAAAGAAAACCACACAAAACAAAGAAATAGGCACGTAAGTGATCGGAAATTGTAGTTATTTTCATAAAAAAAACCTAATATACCTTACCTTTATTGGAACTGATACGTGCTGTTAATTATCGCATCTCATTTTGTTTTTCACATAAATTCTGAAGCTAGGGCCTTTTGTTACTTATATTCAATGTTGCAACGACAGAGGCCGAAGAATACTTCACCCGGTGTTTTTAAAGATGGTTTTGGCGGCTAAACCGTTTTAACCAATCATGGTAGAGTAAACAGAGAAAGGTATTATGGGATACTGGATTTTCCCATTTATTTATAGATCTGGTGAAATATGTGCATGCTTGTTTCCTGTTCTAGGAATAAAACATCCGAGTTAATAATATGAAGTGTTGTCTGCATTCGGCATTCTAAATTTTTGCGTTGCGTTAATAGTATAACGGCTTTTCTATCAAACCTTTACTTTTTTATCCACTGTGTTCAATTTCGAATAACTTGCATATTATACCAGTGTTACTTTGACAGCGCTAGACGGCCGTTTTGGAATACAATCCCTTATCAGCAGTGTTTGTACCAAAATTGTGAAATCATTTTTTTGTTCAAATGTTTGAATGACATTCTCTATGTTCTAATAATTCTAAAGTAAGTGTTTGAGAGAATATAATGAATCCTAACAAGTTTGAAATAAAATATACGATTGAGATTTAAGTTCTGCTTGGTAAGTAGACCCCAATTATGACAACCACAAAAGGTAATGACTTTCCTATTCTTCTTGTCTATGCACCAAAATGTCTGTTTCTCTTGCTTATGGTGCATTTGTGTCCTTGTTCATACGCTATGGCTGAGCGTGGATGTTATCTATCCTAGTAAGATTGAGAGAAAAGATACGAATGATGGTTCATATTCTGCGTCATATTTAGGCTGACACCTCAAATTATGGCTCCAGCGAAAGGTTACATTTGCGCCTGTATGACAAATGTTATAACTTCAATATTTATTTTGTAAGCTTTCTTTTCTCTGCAGCGACATACTTATTTTCACTTCTTATGATGTATTTGCTCACAACTGCAAAAACAAGATACCCAAGGGCACTATCTCTATCACTTTAATTTTATTCTAGAAAAAAGTTCCTACAATAAATATTCCCCAATATGTGGTCTCTCATTCGAGATGTATGGATTTTAAATACCGTGTTTCCAATATGAGACTCCCAAGGTATATGTACAGGTATATGACATTTGTTAAAATTTTAATTTTGTTTATACGTACAACACAAATTAATTGTCCATTAACAAAAGGGACAACCTTCTGATATTTCGGATATACGCATTTAAGATATAGGGGAATAAAATTCCGATGACTTACTCTTTATGGTGTTTATATATTGATTTGAATTGATTCTTGGGCAATATTTATGATGAATAAAAATGCAGTTCTATAACCAAGATTTATGTATTAAGTTCTATATGTCCTGATGATTGAAGATCTTAAAAATCTAAGTTACGATATTTTTAGTTTTTAAAAAGGTATATAGAGTTTCCTACAGTTTCCGACTTAGCCAAAGCGCTTTAAATATAAACTATACGCAATAACAATGTTTACTATGAAATACAGATAGTGTATAATCAAAAACAAACATATTAATCCATGTCCGAACCACAATTCAGAAGCAAAGTAAAAACTTTGGAACTGACAAGTTAGGTATACACGTGAACTTCCACCAGGGAAGTGAGGCCGGGTTGTCCGGAAGGGTAACTTATACTTTATATCTTTATATTTTTAAAATTCACAGATCTCAAAGGGTCTGAAGAAAACATAACAATTTCATTAAACCGTTACCATATACACTTAGTGTATCAAAATATTCTAGTTTTTTTATTTCGATGAATAAATGTCAAAAAACAATTTAAAAGCAAAAAGAACTTTCAAACTGGCAAAGTAGGGGTAAACACCTGCTATCGATATAGTTACAACAGTGTAAAAATAAATTAGAGAACATTGAAATATAAGACGTCAAATATTTCCACGATAATTTTGAATACAGGGTTAAAACAATGTGATGATGATGGCAATAAAACTTCTAAATATTTCGTTCGAGAATGATTTTAACTTATATGATCAATAATCAACTTTGACGTAGGCACTGCGTTATATTTCCCGGTCTTGTGAAAATAACTTCCTTCCGCAAGAGCGTAGATTATATAATTAAAACATGTCGGTGTGCCTTCCTGTTTCTGATATACGCTTTCAGTCAGCTTATTATGCTGTAAGCTTTAAATATTTGTTTAAATGTACCAATATTATAAATAATAAATTTTATATTTAAACATATTTTATCAATCTTGACATTACATTTACTACGTATATATTTTGGCTGTTTACCGATAACAGTCTTAGTAACAATAATTTGAACAATAACGATAACACAGAATCAAATGGTCAAAAATGCTTACTAATCTAAAACAAACATACTAATCCATGTCGAAATCACAATCCAGAAGCAAAGTAAATACTTTGGAACTGACAAGTTAGGATAGACACGTGAACTTCCGCCAGGGAAGTGAGGCCGGGTGCTCCGAAAGGGTAAGCACCTCCTGTTTAGCTAGCTACACCCGTCACGTGTGTAATCAAAATTGTGTGAAAGGAACATGGAGCTATGAGACGTCAAATATCCTGGACACAGAGACATCAAACATATCAACAATACTGTGATGACGGCCATAAAATTTTTTGAGGACCTTGATAAGCCTAGGCTTGCAATATCCCTGAGTCAACAATTTATTTGCAAGCAGTCTACTTCCTTGTACAAAGTCCCCATAGTGGGAACAAGCTCTACCATAGCGTATTAATTGGGAATCAAATACACCATAGGCAGGAGAAGCAGGCATATTGCTGCATAAACAGGAAAGTTGACAATAGAAAAATTGAAGTCATCACGTTTGTCATAAAGTTTCAAATATAGCCTTTTGTGTGCATCATAATTCATGTAAAAGTCTAAATATGAAACAGAACTTGAGGAATCAGTCGTGTCTTTTATTTCAAGCTCACTAGGATAGATGACATTTACATAGTCTCCAAATTTAGGATTGTTAAGAAACAGAACGTCATCTATATATCTGTATGTTGCGTTGAATGATTTGGCGACAGTCTTCACTCCAGATTTAACAAGTTTCTGCATAAATTCTGCTTCATAAAAATAAAGAAACAAATCAGTAAGCAATGGTGCACAGTTTGTACCCATTGGTATACCGATTGTTTGCTGAAAAACTTTATTACAAAACACAACAAATATGTTATGTATCAAAAACTCCAACATTTTGTTGATGGTATCTTCAGTATATTTTTGTTTGGAATCCGTATGATGCTTGACAAAATGACCAGCATCCCTGTTCAGCACCAGATATTTGTATCTTGGCTTACAGTTTTTGTAAAAGAAAGACAAGTGAATAATTTTTTAAGGCGTTATTTCAGTTTAGAATGAGGGATAGTGGTGTATAGTGTAGAAAAATCAAATGTTTTTTATACTTTTTACATGAGATAGAGTATTAGAAGCAATATGTTCAAGTAATTCTTTAGAATTTTTGAGAATCCACATTTGGTTGACTCCAGATGTAGCATATACTTTTTCTGAATAAGACTGAAGACCATCTTTGACGATTGTCAGAATTTGTGTTAGAGTTACCGAAAATGATTTAGTAGTACATTTAGATGAGCCTGCTATATATCTTTCCTTGTATGGATTTTTATGGAGTTTAGGAATGCAATACTAGTAGTAAGGAACACCAAGATCATCTTCTTTATGATTGATACCGAAAGACTCGAGAACTCGCCTATGGCCTGAAAAAAGCTAATCTTTGGTAAAATTAGTTCTAGAATATGAAGAGTTATATGATATACTATCTAATCCAAGCTCCTTAATAAGACATTCAATGTAGAATCTCTAACAAACGAGAATAATGTTGTTGGAAGCCTTATCAGCAAGGACAACAACATCTTTGTTGTGTAAGTCTGTTAGAATTGCCTTGATTTCTGGATCCTTGAGTACTGAAGACGGTTTAGTACTCATAGACCCTCTAAGTTTGGCAATCCTAGTTTTAACGAAAGATCACACAACCTTTATCAAGTCGGATAAGGTATCAAGCTCAACATCTTCTAATTTAGTATAATCAGAAATGGATTACACTCAGTTTTATGGATTTTTCTCAAAAACCAGTCGAAGATGTGAAACAGAAATTTGGCTATGTATATAACAAGACCCGGCCTAATATGCCATGATGGTTTGAGTTTTTCATCGTTTTGGACTTTGCCTCAGTATACTACAAATTTTCTCAAAAATGTTCAAACTGAAAAAAATCTAAGTTTTTAACTCCACCTCTTATGACAAACCCAACCCTTTTTACTACGGGTTCCATTCAAAGTGTAAAAGGTGTCAGATGATTGACTTAAAACTGGACAGCAGTTTGATGACAAAACAATTAGGCCACTGGAAAATAAACACCTGTGTATATGGTTATAGAGAGATTAAAATGATGAAACAATTGTGAAGTAAATTGCAAAATTACTTGCATGCATTTGAAGTGAATACAATTTATACGTGTCTATTTCTTTTTAAATGTTTGCCTTGTTAATTTTAAGAACACAAGCGTATCACGGACATTTGTTAACCCATTGCTCAATTAAGGTATGAGTAGTACCAATGTTAGGTTTGAGAATACATGTATAACACATCTGTACATGTTTCTGAAAATTAAAGAAAATGTAAAATCCAGATATATACTTAAAGCCACTCACTCATGTGATTCAATCTGAATTCTATCGCAAACACATTTAGAAGGCATTGTGTTAGAAGAACATTAAGCAGAACATAATTTGGTTTTGCCTATACACAGGACACAGCACATGGTTGATTAGCCTTCTTTGCATAATAATCAGGTTCAATGAAAAAAAGGTCATTGCATATTATTGTGCTTTACATGGTAAAAAGGCCAGAGTAAATAGAGTTAATTTTCAATAATTGCAGAAATTGCCAATTTTTTCTCAGTAAAGCTGGATTATTGCAAAATATACAATTAGGAAACCTAAAGTGCATATTCGGCCGATTGATTATAAATAAATTTAAGAAAAAATAAAATATTTTCAAAAATAAATTTTCTATAGACAAATAACTGAGTGTAATCCATTTCTGTTTATACTTTAGTATTTTATCTTATTCGTCGCTTCTTCTCGTATGCTCCTCGATACTTTGGAAATATTGTGAAGATGTTATTTCCAAGAAACGTTGTCTGAGGGATTCTTTTCCATTTGTAAAATAATTGGAAACAAACATATCAATCTATGTCCAAGCTAAAATCCCAAATCAAAGTAAAACTTCGAACCTGGCAAAATAGGTTACACACCTGAACTTCCACCACGGAAGTGAGGCTTGGTCCTCCGAAAGGATAAACACCTCCTGTCATACTAATCAGCAATATTGTGATGACGGGCAAAAAACTTTTTGAGGGCCTTGATAAGCCTAGGCCTGCAATATCCCTACGTTAACAATGTATTTGTCAGCAGCATCAAAACCAAGTTGTTCTATCATTATATCCGCCAGACTTAATAGAAACACAGTTAAATTGATTTAAGATAGAAAAGCAAAATTGAATTGAATGCCTTTTTATTTTGAGAAGGTTGCTATCAAACACAAATTAACCAGTCCATGTCCGAATTACGATCCAAGTAAAATAAAAAATGGAAACTGGTATATTCAGTGACATAAGCGAACTTCCACCAGCGAATAGAAGGATAAAAGCATCCTGTTAGGCAAGTTATGCATGTCAATTTTGAGACAAATAAACATGAAACTATTGTAAGTAAAAGATATTCAGAATAATTGGGATATAGAGACATTATATTTCTGTATACAAATGACAAAATGTTTAACAAAATAACCAGAATACCTGCTCCGCTCTAAATATTTGTATCATTGGTGAATATGGAGTACAATTTATACACGTGAAGGATGCCGAGTGGATGATCTGTTTTAAACGTTCTTTCAATTTAAAATGAGGGATAGTGGTAAAAGTGTAGAAAACTTTTTTTACACGAGACGAATAGTTATTAGAACCAATATCTTCATGTTTTTACACTATTTAGATGTGACGCCATCAGTTATACTATCGTTTCGAGGACGAAGTCCTAATTTAAGCTATATGAGATGACAACAGGATGAACTTCCATAGGTCTGATTGACATATAATCGTGCATTTCCCGGATTAATCCTCAACTTTTGATGACTCATTTTTCATATATTTGTATATCCTTTGATTATTCTTTGAAATTGATATATTACGTATTGTTCAATATCATTCCTTCTACAAAATCTACTTGATATCGTAGTACCGATTCCATGAGGCCATTAAAATTCTTTTTTTCCGTCAGTATTCAAGTAAATATTTTGAATGTGTCATCGCTTTGGTATAAACGACTCACTTTAACACACGCGCTTGAAAAGTTAAATTACGTCACACTTCCGTTTTAATAGTTAGTTTTTAAAATATACGATATAAAATCTGTACTATTTCTGAATTGGTTCATCAAGATAAACAATATTCCGCCATTTTGTTTTATATTAAATTGGCTATAGTGTTATATTGTTTTGGATTATTATATGACAAAAGCTTGGATAACCGCGGTAATATAACATGCGTGTTAATAATAATGTGTAATTATCAATACACTGTCATATGTACTGGAGTTAAAGGGTAAATTACTTTTTATACTAGTGTTAATTTTACAGCAATTATGAAATTTATGCAATTTCTTTGTCAGTAGTGTTTGAACCAAAATTGTGAAGAGGTTAAAAAAAATATCTAAAGAACCAAAATCTGTTTTACCAAATTTAATTTATTAAATTTCAATTTCACTGATTCAGGTTTTTTTCAAATACATTAACAATTTTCATTTAACAAATGTATTAATTGTTTCATGTTATGAAATATGAATTTTAGTATAATATAATATTAAATAATATTAAGAATAATATTGAAGAACCTAACACAAAAACTGAGTTTGAGTCAAGACAAATAAGTTTTAATTTACATCATATAATGACAAATTTAACAACAGAATTACAAAAAATACTGAAACAATTGCATAAATACACCAGATCATAATTTGAATATCATGTTTACTTATAAATTAGAAATATGCTGGTAGGTTATAAGTGAGACTTTGAATTGTTGAATATGTTCCATTTATTTGTTAGGGATTCGAAAACATCACTTTTAATAAATTAAGTTATTAAAACATAACTTGTACCTCTCTGCAAATTTTACATTTTTCACGTATAGTATTTGTACAACCACTGGATATTGTTATGTTTCTGTAATTTACATTGTAAAACTTGTATATTTTTTGTCTTGATATGTTTGCTTTTAAAATAAAAACATTTTAAAATATAATTTCAATTCAGCTATATAAAATTGGAATAACCATCAAAAATAAGAAATACATATCTTTATTTGCAAGGTCACGAATTCATATGGTGCTTACATTGTTACATAGAATATACATTACATTTCTGCCAAGAGAGCTATATAACAATGTCATTGTGTTTTATATAGAACTATCGTTTTTGAAATGCATAATATGGAATATTTCCCACTGCTTGTATATTTGACAATTGTTTGCTTGATAAGAAAACAAGAAATTATGGGATTGAAAAAATAGTTTTGGTAGAAATTATCTTATATCCTCGTAAAATTAACAAATAAATAAAAAATGATATTTATCTTTAATTAACCCAAGATTACAAAACTTACAAATTCGGTTTTGTTTTACAATATTTTATATCTACTTTTCTCGACCATTAAATTATGGGAACTAATACGAAATTTGTTATGATTCTACGGTATTTCATTAAGATAAACATTTCTAAATAAGGTTCTTGAAAAAAATGGTTTTAAACAATTTATAAAATGATAATTTTGAAGTGTTTTCTATATTTTTCTCCACTCTTGCAAATATATAGCTTTTAACCTTTGCATCAATATAATACTCAATATTTATATTATTTTGATATTCCCATATAAAATTAAATCCACAATCACACAGAATTCTTTTAACCTTTGATGACCAGTTTGTATTAACAAGGTGATCGTATAAAACTAACATATAATACGCCTTTTTTACAATTCTATCATCTAACATGGAAAGAATTAAAGAAATAAGAAAACTGTTATTCATAAGATTTATCGTAAAATAATTACCAATTACATGCATCTGACTATACATAATTTGACTTTATGAGCACTATGTTACAAAATAAAGATTACAATGATGTTTAAAAAAATCGAAAAAAAATTCCCAATAAAATTTGTTGATTAAATTCACTTAAAATTGTGGCTAAAGAAATCACAAAAAACATACACAAAGGAAAAGAACTACCCTCCTTAGGATGATAATAAGAAAATTTCTAATTGTATTTTTGGTCTACATGTGCTTATATGTACATATATTTTTCTATAAATTCTGGACATTGATTCAAATATTTGATTTTAATATGCTGTTTTGAAAAGCTGAGGGAGCTTCACTAGGACATTGATACTTTATACCTTGGTGTCATGTTTTCTGTATAGGCCTTTAACTACACCGTTAGCAGAAACTTCAAATTCCGAGATGATATGTCTGAAAACTGTTTCCAGAATACACAATTCACCTATAATCTATATAACTATATTATTTTTTAGTTTTATTATCTCTTAATATTTTGCTATTTTGAAAATATCACTGTAAACTACGGGGCTACTAGTAACCAATAACAATCAGGAGATACATAGAAATGATAATGATAATCCAAAGCAAAATGGACCAATATAAAGATAGAAAGACGAAAGTATTACTAATCTTGTTTTAATTTTAAATGAAAAAGCCATTGTTTTGTCTCAAATCTGAAACAAATAATAATAATAATAATAATAATAAAAACAATAACAATAATATGATAGCCTTAAATGAGAAAAATAAGGGTTTTAGAATGACCAAAATGGGAAAATCATTAATTAACATTTATATGAAATAATTAAAAAGATTACTAAATTACTAAACCCATTTTAAAGTTGCAGCACTAGACGGCCGTTTTAGAAAAATAAATATCGAGTTTTTATGTGTTATGTCAGTATAAGTTGTGATTCATTAACTCGTAAGTCACTGACATCTAAAAGTTTGCAAAATAAAATAAATCAAAGATTCAAAATGTTAAACGTTTGAAAATGAAACTGGTTTAACATGCAGTAAAATATAATTCTATGGCTTATTTTTTCATTAAATTCTTTAAATTAAATTAAAATGAGGAAATTATTAAATAAGGCTTAAAAATAATCAAATATAGAACAAGCAAACCCACAAATGCATATCGAAAATAAATATTAATTAGTAAGCAACTAATTCAATCATCAATATTGGTAGTCTAGTAGGGTCATTCATCTTGAATAGATGAAGTATATATACATATTCAAAATTTGAAGAAAAGAACACTATTTGAGTCAAAATTAAACAATAGTGTTTATTATGGGCACATGATGACCGCAATGAAATGTGAAATTGCTTTGTATCTGTCATGAAGATTAAGTCGAGAAAGACAATTTGCCATGGTATTTTTCATGTTATACTTATAATCTGTTATATGAATACAAATATTTCAATGTTTTATATTAAAATTTAGGAAACTATTTGTCGACAAAATATCAATATAAATGATTGATTGTTTCAAAACTAATACATTAAGGGAAATACCTATCACTTAAATTTCCCCAAAAGTATAAAAATTAATAATTAAACAAACTAGATATTATAACAGTATTAATTTTAAAACTCTAACTTCTCCGTGTCTTTGTGATAGCTATATTGTAAAGAATGAAATGCGTCTAGTGAATCTATGCTTGCAATTATAACGAATTGAAATGAGAAAATTCCAAACAGCTGTTTTGCTTTATAATAAAAAAGTGAAAAATTTTTCCCTCAATAATGTCGTAACCTTTATTACTTGCAATCATAACGAATTGCAGTATTTAAAATGAGAGAGAGAATTCCAAACTTTAACAGCTGTTTTGCTTTATGAAAAAGTGAAAGCATTTTTCCCTCAATAATGTTATAACCTTTATTGCTTTAAAATAATACATGTTCGATAAACATTGTTTTGATTAAAATTAGGGAATCGTTAAATGCCTCACAAATTTTGACAATAAGTTTGCACAGTTATGTCACTTTTTTATTATCAAATAAAAACAAACATACCAATCCATGTCCAAATCACAACCCAGAGCAAAGAAAAAACAAACATGCCAATCCATGTCCAAATCACAATCCAGAGCAAAAAAAAAAACAAACATGCCAATCCATGTTCAAATCACAATCCAGAGCAAAGAAAAAACCAAACGTACCAATCCATGTGCAAATAACAATCCCAGAAAGGAAAAAAATCATGCCAATTCATGTCCAAATCACAATCCCAAAGCGAAGAAAAAAGAAACATATCAATCCATGTCTAAATCACAATCCCAAAGCAGGTAAATACAAACATAATTTATGAAAAAATACATTTTAAATGGAAAATATAATTTTGTTTATTTATTTTAATTGTACTACAAAAAGTTCGGTATGAAAATATTTTAAATTTTAATTTATGCTTTTTGATACATTTACTTATGCTAAATTAGAAAAATTATTCCGAACATAACTGCGATATTGGGATCAAGTAAATATAAAAATAAGCTTTACTCACTAAATATGGTATCTGTCAAGAAAGCGAAATTAATTAGGACCAGATCGGTTTACATAAAGTTACATGCTATACCAGTGTTAATAAAACTTTTTTCCATTTAATAAAGTTTTTGTAAGAGAATGCAATTATCAAAAAAGAAACATTCTAACCTAGGTCCGAATCACAATGCAGAAACAAAGTTAAACTTTGGAACTGACAAGTAAAATTAGACACGTGAACTTCCACCAGGGAAGTGAGGCCGGTTGCTTACCAGTTAATTAAAAACTTTTTTTCATTTAACAACGCTTTGGTAAGAAAAGGTAAATATTTTATTATTAACTGATGTACATGATAATGTGGAAATATGAAGAATGCTCCCAAAGCTCTGACAATAACAGTTACAACTCTCAACTCTTCTTGGGGATATTAAAAAATAAATATACAATATCGCCGTTGAAAACAAAGTTTATGCTTTCTTTTTTTTTTTTTTTTTTGGGGGGGGGGGGGGAAGGGTTATAACGAAGTAAGGTATGGACATATTTTTAATTTATGTATTTATTATAAAATACATTCACCTAGGTAGACATAGAAAAATTATTCCGAACATAATTGCGCTAATGAAATAAATTAAATATTATAGAAAAATTGCCTCTATTCACTTTATTAGATCTGCTCAGAATTTAATTTATAGCTTACTCTTCCGGGACACTTAGTGGAAGTTCACGTGCTTCATTTAATGTGTAAATTTCGAAGTATTTTGTTTAAGAAATATGCTTTGGACTTGGATTGGTATGATTGTTTTTGATTAGGAACAGATTGGAAAGCATATTAATATTTAAATGTAATAACGTTTTTGTAAGTGTAAGTAAATATATCGATACGAAATGATATTATTTATGTAGGTATTATGTATTCATCTGTGTACAGTAAATGATTATTTTGAAATATTAATAGCGTATATAAAATATAAATACGATAAATAAATATATTTTTGTTCAGTACATCAAAAAATTGAAATGAAACAATAAAGGTCCCAAAATAATTTAAACCAAATATTTTCGGTTTCAAACAATTTAACTTATCAAACTGAAATATTAAAGTACTGATATAATGGTTATAATACAAATGGGAATTTTATGTCATTTAAAAAATCATTGCGTGGAGTTTTAGGCTTTATTAACGTTCATTCAATGATATTTAAGTTTGTTGCACTTTTTTCTACATGCTTGCTGATAATGAATTTTTGAGAACTCCATTTCTGGTTTTTATTTTACTATGATCAAATTTTGCTTTACATCTTGAACAACACGTATAAGTTATAACTGTAACTCTTTGTACCATATAATATGGTACATTATACCTAAAACTTTGGGATTAGTGAAATATGCGACCGGTAGGGGACTATGTATTGTTTTGTTTTGCAATACTCTCAGAATGCTTGTTATTTATTGTACATTTTTATATTGTTTCAGTATGCATCTAGAGACGTTGACGTTGTTTGTGTGGGTCGTACTTTCAAAACAGGAGAAGAAATAGTAATTATTCAATAGGACCTGGAAAAAGTAAATTACCAAGAAAATTCTTCAAATCATTTTGACATTGTAAAAATCATTAGCTTAACATGTCCTGAAACACGGTAAATCATAAATGAAATAGACACATAGAAATAGAATAAATGAATTGAAAAAAGGTTTCCAGTGTGAGATAAATAAATTTAGTTCAATAAGAGTGCGAAATAGAATTGAAATATTGTTGTATCAGTTGTACTCCCTCATGCAAAGTATTTCCTAAGCTTAATTTGTTAATATATATTTTGGTCCTTTGGGTAGCTATTCAACATCTTCAAAATAATTTTGGTTCCATAATTTTGGTACAAGCACTACTGATGAGGAATTGTATTCCGAAACGGCCGTCTTGTGCTGTAAAAATAAAACTGGTATAATATGTATATATATGTATGAGATTTAAACAGCATGTAAATAATTAAAAAGACAAATGCCAAGCAGAATAAAACAACGTATATTTGTATAATTGTATATGATACTATACATATTTGCCCACACACAAAATATATTCCATAAATAATAAAATACAAAAAATGCATTTATATTTTAAACAACAATAAGTCAAATTTCTTTAAAATGGTCTCCTACATTAAACTGTTGTATTAGCTTGGTGTTCAACAAAATCTTTAATTTTAATTGATAATGTTTATTAAGATTATTAAGATACATTTTGTAATTACTTTAATACAAAATTTTCTAGAAATTCAAAAAATGTTATGTGGCTTTTTTTAAAACCAATTTTTAAAGTGAATAACATTATCACTTTAAAAAACTTAAATGGTTTCTAGGATGTGCCATCTAACGCTGGTGATTATAAAGAGAGTTTTAAAAAAAATTGGGGTGGTAGAAGACTTTCGTCATTGTGTTTGCCACAATTACAATTTTATTTGTTAATTGTGTTTAAAGGATGTATGAGTGCTAAACCGTCTTTAGTACTCAGGTATCCAGAAATTAAGGCAATCCTAACAGACATACACAACAAATATGTTGTTGTCCCAGCTGGTAAGGCTTCCAACAACATTATTCTCGTTTGTAAGAGATTCTACCTTGAATGTCGTATTAAGGAGCTTGGTTTAGATGGTATACCAAATACCCCTGCATATACTAGAACTAATTTTACTAAAGATGAAGTTCTTTCTAACCATATGAGTGTTCTCGAGTCTTTCGGTATCAAACTTGATCTTCCTTACTTGTATTGGATTCCTAAACGCCATAAAAATCCATACAAGGAAAGATATATAGCAGGCTCGTCTAAATTTTTGACAATCGTCAAAGATGGTCTTCAGTCTTATTCAGAAAAAGTATATTCTACATCTGGAATCAACAAATTTTCTAAAGAATTACTTGAACATCTTGCTTTTATTACCTTATCTCATGTAAACAGTATAAAAACATTTGATTTTTCTACAATATACACCACTATCCCTCATTCTAAATTGAAAGAACGTCTAAAAGAAATTATTCACTTGTCATTCTTTTACAAAAACGGTAAGCCAAGATATAAATATCTGGTGCTGAACAGGGATTCTGGTCATTTTGTCAAGCATCATACGGATTCCAAACAAAAATATACTGAAGATACCATCAACAAAATGTTGGAGTTTTTGATAGATAACATATTTGTTGTGTTTGGTAATATAGTTTTCAGCAAACAATCGGTAAACCAATGGGTACAGACTGCACCATTACTTGCTGATTTGTTTCTTTATTCTTATGAAGCAGAGTTTATGCAGAACCTTGTTAAATTTGGAGAGAAGATTGTCGCCAAATCATTCAACTCAACATACAGATATATAGATGACGTTCTGTTTCTTAACAATCCTAAATTTGGAGACTATGTTAATGCCATCTATCTTAGTGAGCTTGAAATAAAAGACAGGACCGATTCCTCAAGTTCTGCTTCATATTTAGACTTATACCTGAATTATGACACACACGAAAGGCTACAATTGAAACTTTGTGACAAACGTGATGACTTCAATTTTTCTATTGTCAACCTTCCTTTTCTATGCAGCAATATACCTGCTTCTCTTGCTTATCGTGTGTTTGTTTCCCAATTAATACGTTATGGAAGAGCCTGTTCCCACTACAGGGACTTTGTACAACGAAGTAGTCTGCTTGCAAATAAATTGTTGACTCAAGGAAATTGCAAGCCTATTCAAGGCCCTCTAAAAGTGTTATGGCCGTCACCATAGTATTGTTGATAAGTTAAATGTCGGTGTCCAAAATTGCCCTGAATATATTTGACGTCTCATAGTTCAATGTTTCTTTCACACAATTTAGATTACACGCGTGGCGGGTGTACCTAGCTAAACAGGAGGTGCTTACCCTTCCGGAGCAACAGGCCTCACTTCCCTGGTGGAATTTCACGTGTCTAACCTAACTTGTCCGTTCCAAAGTGTTTACTTTGCTTCTGGATTGTGATTCGGACATTGATTAGTATGTTTTTTTTATAATGTTCCGTGTTGAATAATACCTTTGTAGATTATGATAGGACACTAGTATCATCATTATTATTATTATAACTTGTAGTAGTAGTAGTATTCCCAACATATATGTGGAATCATATTTCGCTCGCTTGTTCTGGAGGGTTTTTTTAATTATTATTCTATCGGTTACGAACATTTCATTTCTTTAAGCCTAGGCTTGTCAGGGCCTCAAAAAGTTTTATGACCGTCATCACAGTATTGTTGATACCGGTAAGTATAATTTCTCTGTGACCAGGATATATTTGACATCCCATAGTTCCATGTTCCTTTCACTTATTTTTTTTTTTGTTTCACAAAAGCTGGGTGTAACTAGGCAAACAGGGGTGTTTATCCTCCAGGGGCAGCCGGCCTCACTTCCCTGGTGGAAATTCAGGTGTTTAACTTAACTTGTCAATTACAAAGTTTTTACTTTGCTTCTAAATTGTGATTTGGACATGATTAGAATGTTTGGTTTTTTTTATAATTTAAGCAAGATTGTAGGATTATAATCATATCCCTATTCGTATTAAGTATAAAACCTTTCTCAATTAGTAATCACAAATGTGGTTTGTTATCAGTTGAGAAAGCCTGTTTCTTTATTCGTAGGAAGAACAATTCAGCAGAACCTTATTAAATATGGAAAAAAGACTGTTTTATCATCTTCACAATTATTGATTACTTTGATTGGTTTGTTGACAGTTGAGAAAATAATTCTAGTGTCCATACATCAATCAAATGTTGAAAAAGACTACAGTTTTTATATTCCAAAATCCTTTTAGCAATTAGTTGTCAAGCTGCGCACCTTTGATTGCTGATTTGTTTCTTTATTTATACGAAGCAAAATTTATGCAGGGTCTTGGTAAGTCTAGATAGAAAACTGTCACCAGAACCTTCAGCTCAACATACAGATATACTATATAGCTAACATTCTATCCTTAAATAATCCTTAACTTAGATAACGTGAATGTCATCTTAGTTAGTTGGTTGGTTGGTTGAATGTTGCTCATGTCACTTCAGCAATTTTTCAGCTATTCACAACGAGAACTATTTTCATTATGGATTAATCTATGAACAATTTCATGTATACATGTGAATTGCGATTATGTTGTATGATCATCCTTGTACCAGCACGCACTCATGGCGACTTCAAGGTGCTAAATCACAGAGTCAGTACGCCGCAGACAAGCTACTACTACCCCAGTCACATAATACTGACACCAGGTGAATCAGTAAAGACCAACTGCAAGGAAAATCCACTTTCCTACATGTAGTCTGAGCGGGACTCTAACTCGCAGAAGTGAGAGACCCTGGATTTGTAGACTGACGTCTTATCCATTAGGCCACCGCGGCATTTTATCTTAGTTAACTTGAAATAACGGATGCGACAGATTCTTAAAGTTGTGTTTTGTGTTTGAATAGTGCCTAAATTATGACATCCACTGGGGCTGTATTTAAGGATGTGTTGCAGATTTGGTGGCTTTGGTATACCAATCAATGTCTAAATCACAATCCCAATGTACAAACTTTAAACCTGACAAATTAGGTAAACACGTTAACTTCCACCGGATGCTTCGGAATAGTTCGCACCTTCTGTTTAGCTAGCTACACAAACCACGTGTGTAATCAAAGTTAAAAGTGAAAGAACATGGAACTATATATCGAAAATCAAATATACACATGGTAACCAATAAATATACAATGTGATTTTCCAAGCCATTTTTGTTGGCTCAGTTTTGAAAGGGATTACATCTATTCAAATGTGCAATATTTTCAGTCAATTGTATGACGATCATCCTTGAATGATTTATATTGAAAAACTGTGTTCGACATGGCTTCACGAAATCCATGATGACAAATTGTAGTATGGATTGAAACAATATTAGTTGTGCCGTTCATCTGGCACTTTATTTCCATATGCATATACCATGTCACACATAATGTTTAATCTACATCTCAAGTAAGGAATATGAGGGCGCGGTGGCCTAATGGATAAGACGCCAGTCTTCAAATCCAGGGTCTCTCACCGCTGTGAGTTCGAGTCCCACATGTGGGAAAGTGAATTTTCCTTACCGTTGGCCTTTACTGATTCACCTGGTATCAGTATAATGGACTGGGGGAGTGGTACGCTTGTCTGCGGCGTACTGACTCTGTGAGCTAGCACGGTAAAGTCGCCCTGAGTGCGCGTTAGTGCAAGGCAGACCATACAACACGCTCGCACTTCAAATGCATACACAAAAATTGTTCATAGATTAATCCATAGAGATTAATTAAATAGTTCTCGTCGCGAATAGCTGAAAAAATGCTGATGCGACGTTAAGCAACATTCAACCAACCAATCAAGTAAGGAATATACTACACGTGATAGATCACAATGTATTATGTATTATTAAGGAATCTGGGTCAGTCTGTAGGCCAGTCGCTGCGTGAATTCACACCTTTCACACCTTTCATAAAAACTGATATTCATGTGAAGATCAATGGCAAAACAATTATATCACAACATATATGTAACGAAAATAAAAAAGGGCTCCATTAAAATGCGACCACACGACGAAGGATTTTCATTAACAGATTAGTATCGACTAGTAGAAGATTGCAGAATGTTGCAAACTCACAATTTGTCATTTGAGATAATGTTCTGACAATAAAAGAAATGGCATCACGTAGTGATTTTGAGAAGCTGTTGTCCTCAGATATGAGCAAATACGTCGGATCTGGATCCACTATTCCGTATGTACAAGTATTTTTCTTATCATGCATTTTATAGTAAACTGTTTACAAATCTTTGAACACCATAATTCAAGGAGTGTAGGTGCCGACAGAGAGAGAGAGTTACTAGATTTTGTAACCTCTATTATCATCTTGGTTCATCAAAAACTTTCGGAGAACCCCCACTCACTTCTTTGGTAGAGATTAACGTGTTCAACTTAATTTTAAACAATTGATATCCCTAACCCAGAAACTATATAGTTTGATGTCTCTATGTCCAGGATTGCCCTGGATATGTTTGACGTCCCATAGTTCCATGAACCTTTCAAACAATTTTGATTACACAGGTGGCGGGTGTAGCTAGCTAAACAGGAGGTGCTTACCCTTCCGGAGCACCCGGCCTCACTTCCCTGGTGGAAGTTCACGTGTCTAACCTAAGTTGTCACAGTTCCAAAGTTTTTGCTTTGCTTCTGGATTGTGACTCGGAAATGGATTAGTATGTTTGTTAAAAAGCGCAGTCTTGAAAACGGACGAAAAAATGTGGGTTCAATGCGCATATTAATTGTTACTAATTAAGTCAAAGTCTACATGTTCTTAAAACGGGTCGCAACTTGCAGGTGAAAAAGGAACATTTACCTATATTCATATTTCCGCGATAAGTGCGCATGCCTGTCCTGATCTGTTTACATTTCGATGTGAAACTCGGTCACGGTAACAGCTTATGTATACAAGCTAAAAACTAAGCCAGTTTTTAATGCATGTTGAACAAAAAAGGAATTGAAAACATGGAGTAAGCGTTAAAATGATAGACAATTAATATCATGGACAGCCCGGACACTGACAGGTGAGATTTTGTTCTTTTTCAATAATTTGTTCCAATTTAAAGACACATGGATGCCATGGTCAACGTGACAGCCCACATTTCATTATTTTTTTGCAAGTGAAATTATTTTTAAGTAAGGTTATTTGGAGTCAATATCAATTAACTCCGTTAAGAATTTTAAACACCCTTTCTCTCTTTTTTAGTTTACAAAAAATAAAAAGTCGGCAATCTTATTATTATTTGCTGTCGACTTTTTCTTGAACATCCCTCCGTTTTATGGAGCATCCGATGCCGCTCAGGTGCTAGGTTGAGTTACTGTAGCCTAATGGCTCAAGTTGAACCCTTCACTTAAATGAAAATACTTCATTTTGTACCACGACCATTAAACTGTATGCAAAATTTATCATTCGAAATAAAAAAATTACTGGAGGGTATAAATTGGAAGTCTTTCCACTAGACCTAAATTTTTACTTTTACAAAAAAAAAAAATTAAAAAAATAGATAATAATAATAATAATAATGATAAAAAGTAATTAAAAAAATTAAAAATAAAAGAATGAATGATGTCATCGTGAACATATCTGTTAAAAACAATTTTTCAAAAACTTTACGAGACCTCAAAATGATTGCAAAATTAGGGAATATTTGAGACTCAAACCGAGGTCTCGTGACTCAGTGCATGCTAAAAACATGCATCTTTGTAGAGTTAAAAAAAGAGTAGACCCCATGTGGCCGCTACAGAGGACACTTACGACTAGAAGCAAATGAAACAGACTGAGATAAGAATATCTTTGCCCTGATTAAAAAAAACAGCTTTGCCCTAAACTGCCACAATTCTGAAGTTCACATAAAAATAACATAAAATCAAAATCAATGAATAAATAATGAGGGTGATCATCATTTTATATGGCGGAATGATTATTACCCCGTACGTGGCAAGAACAAATTTGTTATTACCACATTTTATTATTTTGTAATATATGGATCATAAAACATTATAAATGAGTTAAAAACATCAGTTTAGTGATAATTAAAGTATAAATAAAGAAATTTGTCATATTGGGTCAAATAACACATCATTTTGATCAAAAATGTAAATACATTCTTAGATTGGCCATTTTGTTTTCATAATTACAAAAAGTTGCAGCCCAAAAAAATTACTGGTAGACAGTTTTAAAATTTAGGAGTCAATGTATTTATATGTTAAGAAAGCATTAAAACTAAGAAATTAATAGCCACAAAATATCTCAAATGTACTTTTAATCTGCTGTATAAATTTTTCTAGATCATTAAAAATCTATAACCCTTGTTTTACTTTTTCATACTTTTGTCAAAAAAAGGATGAAAGAAATAATAAAATGAAGAAATCAGTGACTTATTTTCATGACATTGAAAAATTTCGGAGGAAAATATTAGCTAAAAGCTATTTTTTGGAGCCAGAATTATACAAACTAGCAATTCGCTCATTTGAAAAATGGCAGGGTTAAGACTAACTTGCTATAAAGTCCACCTCCATATAAAGACCACCTGTCTATACTTTATACCACAACCACAAGCGGTAGCTCAGTTGATAGAGTGCTCACTCCTAAGTGGGAGGACGTGGGTTCGAACCCTGAATAGGTCTGACCCAACATTTAAAAGTGGATAGTGACTGTCCTTTTCTCCAAGCATTGGGCATCACGGTTCTTTCGGATGTGAACTTAAAATAAACAAGGTCCTGAACCCTGTGTCATGGTAGGCGTGACACAATAAACAACCCCTGCTGTATAATACACACAGCGCAACGCACAGGGAAAATTTCTGCACCTTTGCCTGTAGCTGGCAACCTCTTGATATAAGTGAAATATTTTTGACTGGGATGTTAAGCACCATTACACACTCTCAACTGTCTATACTCCATAGACTATAGTATCACAAGCAGTCATAGGTACCCCTACCTGTCTATTGAAAATCTATCGCTCAAATAAGACCAAAATATAATCATTTTTCTTATAACTTTTTAGCTCATCTGAGCCAAAGGCTCAGATGAGCTATTGCTATCTATCACTGTCCGTCGTCCGTCCTGCGTAAACTTTACATTTTAATCTTCTCCTCCAAAACTAATGAGCCATATTTGATGAAACTTGGTGATTATTATGCCTGGGTAACAGGCTTTCAAAATTGTGTTCGGTGTTTGACCATGCCCAACAATATGGCTGCCGTTACTATAAATAGTCAAAAGACAAAAAAATTGTCTTCTCTGAACCAAAAATTTTGATTAAATTTTTGGATTCAGGATACCTAGATACATTAAAATTGTGTTTTTCATGAAAATTGGAGGAAAAATAGGTTACACTTTTTTTGCGTAAAATTAGGTAATTTTTTTTAATGAGACATTTATTTTTATAACTTTATAATGGCTGAAGATAATTGTATGGAGTTTTCACTGATGATCTTGTCTTGTGATTTTCTTCCGATTGATGTCAAAGGTCAAGGTCATGTCCCATTTTTTTACCTTTGATAAAAAATGCTATTTTTTAAACATTTCTGGTGATAATGACGTAGGATTTTTGGTTAATTGTAGGTAATGACATGACAATCATTTTGATATATCAATTAAGGTCATGGGTTCAAAGGTCAAGGTCACAGATGTAAACAATTGTTGAAATGATTATTTATCTAAAAAACTATAGACTTTTTGTATAGGCATGTATATTAGAATATTTTAGGTATTATCCTAACACCCATTTTGATATATGAATGAAGGTTATGGGTTCTAAGGTCAAGGTCACAGATTTGACAAGTTCTGAAATGATTATTTATCTCAAAAACTATAAACTTTTTGTATAGGCATGTATATTAGAATATTTAGGTATTATCCTAATGATCATTTTGATATATGAATGAAGGTCATGGGTTCAAAGGTCAAGGTCACAGATGCGAATGAATACCTAAATGGTTAATTATCTTGAAAACTATTAACTTTTTGTATAGGCATGTATATTAGAATATTGTTGGTACTGGCACAATGGTCATTTTGATAAATGAATGAAGGGCATGGGTTCAAATGTCAAGATCACAGATACAAACAAGTACTGAAATGATTATTTATCTTAAAAACTATAAACTTTTTGTATAGGGATGTATATTAGAATATTGGCCTTATTATCATTTTGATATTTGAATGAAGCTCATGGGTTCAAAGGTCAAGGTCACAGGTGAGCGTTAAGGCCCATGGGCCTCTTGTTTTTTTTTTTTGTTTTTTGGGGTTTTTTTTTGGGGGGGGGGGGGGGTGTCGCAAATTTTAGAGTAAAATTTTAAGTCTTCTAGGACATTTTTCTATTTAAAGATAACTGACGTGTGAGACCTTATTCAAAATCACATACAGTACAACCCTGTCAAAAGTTTAACACTAAGATAGCGAAGTAGTGTCAAATCGACAGCTTGTCTCTGCTCTTTGTTAGCTATATCTCGTTATATACTTTATACTATGTTTCCATTCCTGGTAGCCAAAATTGCCATTGGCCACTAATTTCTGAGGAATTCTTTCAAAAAGTAACCTATTTTAGCAAATTTATTGAAAAATACTTTAAAAAGGACTATATTTTTACAAATTTTGGAAACTTGGCTACTAATTATTTTAAATTTATGGAAACCTAGCTTTATGCATGTCTGAAAATTAACAAGATAGCAACGTAATATAAAAGATAAATCACTGAGTAGTATTATATCTTACCTAGCAGAAAAATCCAATATTATGTTGTAAAGAATACAACGTTGACAGTTAATTAGAAGTACAGAGAAAAAATGCACAACTTCTTTATTCTCATGCCATTGACTGAAGCCATAAGTTATGAAGGAATCAGATGTTTGGTTCATTAAAATGACAATCATTTTCATATTTTCTGTAATTGATTCTGAATAATCATGATAATGTTTTTTTATGTTTTTTTTTTTTTAAATTTAAATATTAAACATTAATTTATAACAAATACGACACATATTTTTAATAGGAACTAAATATTTTTTAGTCTCTTAGCATTGATTTTGTTTGCAGAAAAATCAATAGTGAATATCGGTATAGTTTTTCCTGAAGAAACTTCACTAGAATTTTCCAATTTGGGTACTATATAATTTCCAAAATGATATTGACACAAGAACAATTTTTTTCAGTTGTCCAATACTGTCCTGTCCCACAAAAATATCATATTGTCCTAATCAGGCTGACCAAATTCAACATATTTATTCGTTTTTGACGGATTTGTACCATAAAACGAATGAACAGACATATAAAATGAAAAGGTCAATTTTTTTCAATTTTAACAGGTTTTATAAATTGAAAGTACTAAAATTCAAACTTTTTGTATGGAAATTGTACCAAAATAAAAAAAATAACAATAAAAAAGTACCTAAATTCCAACCTTGTGCACTAAAAATGTACAGATCTGGACAAAAAAATAAATTTGATTGGTCAGTCTGCCTAATGTTTGCAAAGATTTTATTGAATTTTGAAAACCAGGATATAAGATTTTGGCAGGTGAGTGTATAATTTATTTCTATTTGACCTGTATAATTCCTGAAATGATGGTGACAAAAGAACACATTTTTTTTAGCTCACCTGAGCTGAAAGATGTACATTTTAATCATCTCCTCTGGAACTACCAAGCCAAATTTGATGAAACTTAGTGATTATGATGCCTAGGTGAAGGCCTTTCAGATTTGCACAAATGAAAGGATTATGTCCCCTTGGGGCCCCATAAAGGGGGAAATTGTGAAAATCTTTAAAAATCATCTCCTCTGAACTTACAAGAGATATAGCTTAGATATTTCATGTGAAACATACTTAGGGCACCTAGTTTCAGATTTGCATAAATCATAACTGTTGAGGCCAAAATGGGAAAATGGCAAGGTACTTAAGGGGAAAATTGCTAAATTTAATGTATTTGTCAATATATCTTGAAAACTATAAACTTTTTGTATAAGCATGTACATGTATATTGGATTATTGTAGGTATTGGCCTAACGATCATTTTGATATATGAATGAAGGTCATAGGTTCAAAGGTCAAGGTCATAGCTGCGAATGAATATTTAAATGGTTAATTATCTCAAAAACTATAAACTTTTTATATAGGCATGTATGTATATTAATATATTGTAGGCATTTGACAATGGTTATTTTGATATATGAATGAAGGTCATAGGTTCAAAGGTCAAGGTCATATATGCAAACGAATACTTCAATGGTTAATTATCTCAAAAACTATAAACTTTTTGTATAGGCATGTATATTGGAATATTGTAGGTATTGGTCTAATGGTCATTTTGATATATGAATGAAGGTCATAGGTTCAAAGGTCAAAGTCACAGCTTCGAATGAATATTTAAATGGTTAATTATCTAAAAAACTATAAACTTTTTGTATAGACTTGTATATTAGAATATTTTAGGCATTTGCACAACAGTTATTTTGATATATGAATGAAGGTCATAGGTTCAAAGGTCAAGGTCATAGATGCAAACGAATACTTAAATGGTTAATTATCTCAAAAACTATAAACTTTTTGTATAGGCATGTATATTGGAATATTGTAGGTATTGGCCTAACGATCATTTTGATATATGAATGAAGGTCATAGTTTCAAAGGTCAAGGTCATAGCTGCGAATGAATGTTTAAATGGTTAATTATCTCAAAGACTATAAATTTTTGTATAGGCATGTATATTGGAATATTGTAGGTATTGGCTAAATGGTCATTTTAATATATGAATGAAGGTCATAGGTTCAAAGGTCAAGGTCATAGAATTGAACAAATACTTAAATGGTTAATTATCTCAAAAATTATAAACTTTTTATATAGGCATGTACATTGGAATATTGTAGGTATTGGCCTAACGATCATTTTGATATATGAATGAAGGTCATAGTTTCAAAGGTCAAGGTCATAGCTGCGAATGAATGTTTAAATGGTTAATTATCTCAAAGACTATAAACTTTTTGTATAGGCATGTATATTGGAATATTGTAGGTATTGGCTAAATGGTCATTTTAATATATGAATGAAGGTCATAGGTTCAAAAGTCAAGGTCATAGAATTGAACAAATACTTAAATGGTTAATTATCTCAAAAATTATAAACTTTATGTATAGGCATGTATATTGGAATATTGTAGGTATTGGCCTAACGATCATTTTGATATATGAATAAAGGTCATAGGTTCAAAGGTCAAGGTCATAGCTGCGAACAAATACTTAAATGGTTAATTATCTCAAAAACTATAAACTTTTTGTATAGGCATGTATACTGGAATATTGTAGGTATTGGCTTAACAATCATTTTGATATATGAATGAAGGTCATAGGTTCAAAGGTCAAGGCTATAGAGATTGAACGAATACTTAAATGGTTATTTATCTCAAAAACTATTAACTTTTTGTAAGGCATGTATATTGGAATATTGTAGGCATTTGCACAAAAATCATTTTGATATATGAATGAAGGTCATAGGTTTAAAGGTCAAGGTCATAGAATTGAACAAATAATTAAATGGTTAATTATCTCAAAAATTATAAACTTTTTGTATAGGCATGTATATTGGAATATTGTAGGTATTGGCCTAACGATCATTTTGATATATGAATGAAGGTCATAGGTTCAAAGGTCAAGGTCATAGCTGCGAACAAATATTAAAATGATTAATTATCTTGAAAACTATAAACTTTTTGTATAGGCATGTATATTGGAATATTGTAGATATTTGCACAATGATCATTTTGTTATATGAATGAAGGTCATAGGTTTAAAGGTCAAGGTCATAGAATTGAACGAATACTTAAATGGTTAATTATCTCAAAAATTATAAACTTTTTGTATAGGCATGTATATTGGAATATTGTAGGCATTTGCACAAAAATCATTTTGATATATGAATGAAGGTCATAGGTTTAAAGGTCAAGGTCATAGCCACAAACAAATACTTAAATGGTTAATTATCTCAAAAACTATAAACTTTTTGTATAGGCATGTATATTGGAATATTGTAGGCATTTGCACAAAAATCATTTTACAGATCAAGGTCATAGAATTATTATTGGCCCTTACTGCTGAAAATTTTTATATTCTCTTTTATTAATGTCATTGACCATTGAACCTCTGCATAAGATATGTACTCTGCCTCAGGTGAGCGTTAAGGCCCATGGGCCTCTTGTTTCATTTGTCCAATACTGTCCTGACCTACAAAAATGTCATATTGTCCTAATCTTATTTGTTGTTTTTACAGGGTGACTTCCTCAGGTGGTGACCTTTTTACACCGAGTGAAAAACAAAAGGATGAGTCAAAAAGGTAAAAACAGACATTCCAATCCATGTCCAAATCACAATCCCAAAGCAAAGTTAAAACAAACATACCAATCCATATCCAAACCACAGTCTGAAAGCAAAGTAAAAACAAACATTCCAATCCATGTCTAAATTACAATCCCAAAGCAAAGTAAAAACAAAGATACTAATCCATGCCAAAATTATAATCCCAACATGCCCAAAGCAAAGTAAAAACAAACATACCAATCAATGTCCAAATCAAAATCCCAAAGCAAAGTAAAATAAACATGCCAATCCATGTCCAAATCACAATCCCAAAGCAAAGTAAAAACAAACATACCAATCCATATCCAAATCACAATCCTAAAGCAAAGTAAAAACAAACATACCTATCCATGTCCAAATCATAATCCCAAAGCAAAGTAAAAACAAACATATCGATCCATGTCCAAATAAAAATCCCAAAGCGAAGTAAAAACTTTGAAACTGACAAATGTAGTCAAACACATGACAACTTAGGAGCCTCAGTGATAGGACTGTGGTGATACATATATGTCACAATACATGTATATATTGTGATACACTATTCACAATGTGATATGTATCATTATATATTGATAATATAAGTACATGTAAACATGTGACACTTTCAATTAATTTTATTTATTTTTGAATCACATTAAACCGCAATATCTTAATTCTCAACCAATGTGTAACCACTGCAGTAGCTCAGTTGGTAGTGCGCTCGCTCCGTAAGTGGGAGGTTGTAGGTTTGAGCCCCAACCGGTCTGACTCAAGACTTGAAAATGGGTAGTGACTGTTCTTTTGTCAAGCACTCGGCATTACGAAACTAAGTCACTGTTCTTTCAGATGGGAACTTAAACGAGATTCTGTGTCACGATGGGCTTGGCAAAAGAAAGAACTCTGCTATATAATGTCATTAATGCAACACACAGGCTAAATTTCTGCACCTTTGACTATAGCTGGTGACATCTTAATATAAGTAAAATATTCTTGATTGGGACGTTAAACGCCATTACTCAACTCAACTTAACTCAACTCAACTCAAGCAATGTGATATATCAAATATTTCTTATGCAAAATTATGATTTTGTATCTTGTGTTTAATTTTATACACAGGATGTGAAAACCATCCTCAGACATCTGACTTCAACAGGTGTGAGGTCCAGGACCTATTGATTTTACATCGAAGACTCTTAATATTTAAAAGTCTGATGGACCTGCTATTTGTACCAGGATAATAATACTTTTCTATTTTGACAACAAAATTGCTCATGGATCTTTCAGTGATGATGCTGGACTTTCAAAACGTAATGTTCAACCTGCAAAAATTAAAGGCAAAAGGTCCTGGACCTTCCATTACCATGATTACAAAACATAATTTTGAGACCGTGCTTCGATTTTGAAGGCACACCTCAATTGGTAATGGCCTTATGTTAAATGGGCACTCTGGTTTCCTCAACCATGCCAGAAGTGACTGCCATAATAATAAGTGAAAGAATCCTGACTATGTGTAAAATACCATTACTGTTCTCCATTCTTCTCTCGTATAAAACTAAATGGTAGAATTTGATACCTGTATTTCATTTTTTTCCCTTTTGGTCCCCAAAAAAGTGAAAAAATTTAAATATGTTTCACATTTAAGTCATGTATTTAAGACCTAATTATCTAGTTTCATCACAGCTAGTTTTTATAACTTAATCTTATTATATAAAATAGACTTAGACAAAAAAAGCATGATTTGGTCCAGAAAAAATAATCTAAAAATCTATAAATTGATTTTTTCTTTCATTTAAGAGTTGAAAAGAAACATTTAGAAATAGAATGCTATTGTTTAGTGTGCATGAATGTATGTATGTATTATGGTTTTCAAAAAAAAAAAAAAAATTACCTTCATGTTGGCAAATTTTAAATTCCATAAAAAGTTAGATTAGATCTGTAAGGAATATTTTTAATCATTATTGATTTTTTTTTTTTTTTTTGTGTTCAGAACTGCTCGGAAAATTGGCGAGAAACTTAGACGGGAACGGTTAAATGGTCACCTAACTCAGTTGTCTGAACAGATTCCATGGATAGCCGACAGTGAACGTAGACTTGATAAAGTCAGTATACTGAGACTGACCGTCAATTACATGAAGCTTCACCATGGTAAGTCCTTGGACATTAATAACACACAGTAACTGACCTCACAACAAACCAAAACTGGTCTTTCAACAAACAAACACTAACCCCCAACAGCCAAACACTGACTCTCTGCAATCAAACTGATCCTGAACAAACCAAGCACTGACCCTCAACATAACCAACTACTGACCCTCAACATAACCAAACACTGACCCTCAACATACCAAACACTGACCCTCAACAACCAAACACTGACCCTCAACATACCAAACACTGCATGACCCTCAACATACCAAACACTGACCCTCAACATACCAAACACTGACCCTCAACAACCAAACACTGACCTCAACATACCAAACACTGACCCTCAACATACCAAACACTGACCCTCAACAACCAAACACTGACCCTCAACATACCAAACACTGACCCTCAACATACCAAACACTGACCCTCAACATACCAAACACTGACTCTCAACAACCAAACACTGACCCTCAACATACCAAACACTGACCCTCAACATACCAAACACTGACCCTCAACAAACCAAGCACTGTCTCCCCGTTAAAGTTTGAGCTCCCACTTGCAGTGCTTGCATTCTATCAACTGAGTTTAGTAATGGCAAATGGGTTATGCTATTTTAGGGTTGAAGAAGAGAAAAGTATCTGGTGTTTGGCATCCCAGTGCTGAAGACAAACAAATGATCCAGGGTTATTTACAGGAGGTATTTATAGTTTATTCTCTGTAATGATGACCCCGAAAAGTAGTGGAGGGTGATATTGTGTACTACATTTCTTTCGCTTTTTGTCTGCCACTTATTTGGAAAACCCTTTGACAGAACTTTTTGAAACTTTACAGGAACAATCTTGGGGTAGAGTAGATGTTCTATTTGCTATTGCCATTTTGATCATGTACCTGGTTGTGGATTTCACATTTGGGTTCTTCTTTGGGCACAATGCAGGCACAGGTAAAATAAGATAAAAAAAATTTAACGTGGATATAAGATACTATCTGATTTGAGATTTCGCTGGTTTTTTAGCTCACCTGACCAAAAGGTCATGTGAGCTTATGGCATAGCGCAGCGTGTGTATGTGCGTGTGTGTGTGTGTGCGTGCATGTGTGCGTCGTTAACACCTATTTTTCGACATCTCCTCTGAAACTACATAACAGATTTCAATATAACTTGGTGAGAAGTATATAAGGGTCGGTGCAATTCAGATTTGTTCATGGCGTTGCCATGGCTACCATAACTAGGTCAAGGTGACCTAGGGGCTCAAAAATCTTAAAAAATCTTCCTTCTCCGAAATTGGCTTCTCTAGTGTCTTAAGCCTATAGTTTGTTTATTTTGTGAAATTCGGACAAACAAAAGGTTACACGTTTTTGCGTTTAATTTTTTAAAAAATCGTAAAATAGCTTCAAATTGTAATGACTTGACTATTTGACCAGATAATGACATGGGGTTTTCAGTTTTGACATATTCTTGTAATTATCTTCAAAATGAGGTCAAGGTCAATTGTGAAGGTCATGACCTAATTTGTTCTGGTCTCTTATTTTAATTATTATCTGGAAAACTACACACTTTTTGTATAGACATGTATATTAAATTGTTGTAGATATTGATATAACGATCATTTTGATATATAGAAAAAGGTCATGGGTTCAAAGGTCAAGGTCACAGATGCGAAACAATACTGAAATGGTTAATTATCTTGAAAACTATAATCTTTTTGTATAGGCATGTATATTAGAATGTTGTAGGTATTGATGCAATGATCATTTTGATGTATAGAAAAACTGCATGGGTTCAAAGGTCAAGGTCACAGATGAGAAACAATACCGAAATGGTTAATTATCTTGAAAACTATAATCTTTTTGTATAGGCATGTATATTTAAATGTTGTAGGTATTCATACAACGATCATTTTGATGTATAGAAAAAGGCCATGGGTTCAAAGTTTAAGGTCACAGATGCAAAACAATACCAAAATGGTTAATTATCTTGAAAACTATAAACTTTTTGTATAGGCATGTATATTAGAATGTTGTAGGGATTGATACAACGATCATTTTGATGTATAGAAAAAGGTCATGGGTTCAAAGGTCAAGGTCACAGATGTGAAACAATACTGAAATGGTTAATTATCTTGAAAACTATAAACTTTTTGTGTAGGCATGTTTATTAGAATGTTGTAGGTATTGATACAACGGTCATTATGATGTAAAGAAAAAAATCATTGGGGTTTCAGTATATATGTTTTCTTGAAATCTATCAGCTAGCAATTATTTATCAGGTGAGCGTATCAGGCCCATGGGCCTCTTGTTATCATGTTTATATGGCTAGTCATGTTTTGTCATGTGCAATGCATGTTGTCTCAAAGGAAACAGTATGTTAATATGGATTTTTTCTTTCTTTTTTAGGCAGCTGATGGTTTCATGATTGTCGTGTCAAAATCTGGGACAGTTATTTTTGTGTCCCAGACAATACACAAATATCTAGGACATGATCAGGTATACTCTATTATCTTCTGATGTTTTTTTTAATTTAGATACAGGATTTTCATTTACTGTAAACCAGCTTTCTTTCGCAGATATTAATTTTAGCTATTCTCTTATCAAAACTCATTTCATGACTATTGATTTTCACGATGAATATTTCGTATAAACAAAACCATTTTCAAAAACACTTTTGTGTTATTAATTTTCGTAATTATTTTGTCCCTGCGAAAGATGCAAATGCCAAATGTTAATCACATGCGAGTAAAATTTGGTTTTACACGTTACAGTATATTTTCAAAGTATTTATTTTTATATCATGCCATTAATAGTACAAATGTGCAACATTTTCATTCATAGGGTTTTTTAGCTCACCTGAGCCAAAGGCTCAGATGAGCTATTGCAATCTATCTTCGTCCGTCGTGCGTCGTGCGTCGTCCGTCGTGCGTCGTGTGTAAACTTTACATTTCAATCTTCTCCTCCGAAACTACTGGGCCATATTTGATGAAACTTAGTGATTATCATGCCTAGGTAACAACCTTTCAAAATTGTGTTCGGGGTTTGGCCACGCCCAGCAAGATGGCCGCTGTTACTAAAAATAGCAAAAAGACAAAAAAATCTTCTTCTCTGAAACCAAAAGGTGCAGGCAAATTTTGATTGGATATTTGGATTCAGCATACCTGGGAACATTAAAATTGTGTTTTTCATGAAAATTGGACGAAAAATAGGTTACGCGTTTTTTGCGTAAAATTACGTAATTTTTAAAATGAGACATTTATTGTTATAACTTCATAACGGCTGAAGATAATTGTATCGAGTTTTCACTGTTGATCTTGTCTTGCAATTTTCTTCCTATTGATGTCAAGGTCGAAGGTCAAGGTCATGTCCCAGTTTTTGACCTTTGATAAAAATGCTATTTTTTTTAACATTTCTTGTGATAATGGTGTAGGATTTTCAGTTATTAGTAGGTATTGACATGACGATCATTTTGATACATAGATCAGGGTCATGGGTTCAAAGGTCAAGGTCACAGATGTCCAAGAATACCAAAATAGTTAATTATCTGCAAAACTATGAATTTTTTGTATGGGCATGTATATCAGAATATTGTAGGTAATGGCACAATGGTCATTTAGATATATGAATAAAGGTCATGGGTTCAAAGGTCAAGGTCACAGATGTAAACAAGTACTGAAATGGTTAATTATCTCAAAAACTATAAACTTTTTGTATAGGCATGTATATTGGAATATTGTAGGTATTGGTCTAACACTCATTTTGACATATGAATGAAGGTTATAGGTTCAAAGGTCAAGGTCAAAGATGCGAACGAATACTTAAATGGTTAATTATCTCAAAACTATAAACTTTTTGTATAGGCATGTATATTAGAATATTGTAGGCATTTGCACAACAATCATTTTGATATATGAATGAAGTTCATAGGTTCAAAGGTCAAGGTCATAGATGCAAACTAATACTTAAATGGTTAATGATCTCAGAAACTATAAACTTTTTGTATAGGCATATATATTAGAATATTGTAGGTATTGGCCTATCGATCATTTTGATATATGAATGAAGGTCATAGGTTCAAAGGTCAAGGTCATAGATGCAAATGAATACTTAAATGGTTAATTATCTCAAAAACTATAAACTTTTTGTATAGGCATGTATATTGGAATATTGTAGGCATTTGCACAACAATCATTTTGATATATGAATGAAGTTCATAGGTTCAAAGGTCATAGATGCAAATAAATACTTACATGGTTAATTATTTCAAAAACTATAAACTTTTTGTATAGGCATGTATATTAGAATATTGTAGGTATTGGCCTATCGATCATTTTGATATATGAATGAAGGTCATAGGTTTAAAGGTCAAGGTCATAGATGCAAATGAATACTTAAATGGTTAATTATCTCAAAAACTATAAACTTTTTGTAAAGGCATGTATATTGGAATATTGTAGGCATTTGCACAACAGTCATTTTGATATATGAATGAAGGTCATAGGTTCAAAGGTCAAGGTCATAGATGCAAACGTATACTTAAATGGTTAATTATCTCAAAAACTATAAACTCTTTGTATAGGCATGTATATTGGAATATTGTAGGTATTAGCCTAATGCACATTTTAATATACAGATGTTTTAGCTGTTTATAAATAATATATTGTAACTAGACTTTAAATATGTTATATATAGCATACTTATATAATAATTATTATAATTAATTTGCAAAAATACTTGCATATTATTGGCCCTTACTGCTGAAAATTTTGATATTCTCTTTTATTAATGTCATTGACCAATGAACCTCTGCATAAGATATGTACTCTTCCTCAGGTGAGCGTTAAGGCCCATGGGCCTCTTGTTTTTCAGTCTGTCTGTTTCTGTGGGCTTTGATGACAGAATGGCCTAAAACTTACTTAAGCTTTGGGACCACATTGCCTCTTACCACCTTAACCATATTAACATTCAAATCCTACTCAGGGTAGATCTTAGATCAACTAATGAAAGAGTTGTCAAAAACATGGTGTCATGTAATGAACTGTAAAACCTAGTGACTTGTAATATGGTCACTGTAATGCTTAGTGGCTTGTCCTGAACCTAAGTGCCTAGTGACTTGAGATTTTAGATATAGGATGCCTAAACATGTACAGTAAAACCTCGTTATAATGCCCCCAATAACTTTGCCACCTCGCTTATCGCCACACTTTTTTGAAGTCCCAAAATCCATTTTGTTTATGTTTTTCTTTATGAGCCTCCCTCAGTTTATCGCCAAACCCCTTTATAACGCCAAAATTTGACTAAACAAATGGTGGCAATAAATCGAGGTTATACTGTATTTGCCATAAACCAAATGAGAAGAAGAAGCTGTAACTTTTTATATAGCTAAAATTCAAGAAATTGTCATTAGTGTGAAATATTTGTTGACCTTGGCTTCAGTTCAAGGTCAGTGGTCTTTCATCGGAAAACATTTTGATATCTTGTTGCCATCAGCTTAAGGACCTAAAAGCTTATGTAGACAGAACTTGTGTAAAATTACAATGTATGAAGAGCGTCCAAGCTTGTGAAGTTAATTGACCTAGATTTGTTAGTAAAGTCACAGTGACCTTTATTATTAGATGAGTGTTAGTGTTCAGGGCAATTTGACCTTTATTTTATTAAGTACCTTTGTTCAATATTTCAGGTTGATGTCATTGGGAATTCCATCTACAATATTGTCCATCCAGATGACCATGACATTTTAGAAATGCAGTTCACCTGTAAACAAGGCCAAGAGAGTCATGTGGTCAATCAGCATGAAGATAGCAAGTCACATTCCAAACACCCTCAAAGTTTGTGTTTCACTTTTTTCACCATTTCACCATGTTTCGTATAAACTTAACTTTATTCTTCCAATTGTTTGATTGATTAAAAAGGGTTTTACATCCCAGTCAAGAATATTTTACTTATATCGAGGGTGTAGGTGAAATGGCAGAAATTTTTACCTTTGCAGGGAGGATTCTTTTACATCCACACCTGATGTGGGCATCTGTTTTCAATGTCTCTTCCAAAAGACCCTGTGACTTTCATTTCTAAATTTAGAGTGCTTGGCAAAAGAACAGCCGCTACCTATTTCAAGTCTTGTCAGACCTGGCTGAGGTTAGAACCCATGACCTCCCACTTACAGAGCAAGCACTCTAACTGAGCTACCATAGAGGTTTCACCAATGATAAATGCTTGACATTACAGCGCTTCTGACCACATCATGCACATGTTCGAATCCCACTCAGGACATACCCTACTGTGAGAATGTTTGTCAGTTTGCTTGCTAAAGCTCTAGTTTTATGGTTTTCTCTGCTATTCTTGAACTGGCCAACTTGATACTTGACTGGGTCATAAAACACCATGACTCCACTCACCTCCACACTCCACTCTACCATTATTAAAATATCTGTCATGTTTGATGTTAAAACACTTTTGACAGATTTTTGTTCACTTCGATAAGATCTGTGTACGGTAGTTGATGATAATGATTATGATGATGATGATGATGATGATGATGATGATGACAATAACAATGATGATGATGATGATTGGTGACGATGATGATGATGATGATGATGATGATGATGATGATTGGTGAAGATGATGATGAGAAAAATGGTGTTCAAGTTATTAACATACAACTTTCAGATTCCTAGAAAATGGGAATGAACTGGAATTTAATTGGGTCTTGTCACAGAACAAATTTTAGACTTGTATGATCATTTTAAAACAACTTTTATAAGTTTTGTATTTTATTTTAAATTAATAAATTTTTAAAGCATCAGCCATGCTGAATGCTTTATAGCAATCGTTGGATTTTTTCGTATTTAGCGCCGCTCTCATTTCACCTTGACAGCCAATCAAATCCTTCGTTTCAACTGAAATTACGGGAATTTCCATTTACGGTATCCCAGGTATGTATAAACTCTAATCTGAGTGATTGGGTCTCCGGGAAAGTTACGAAAGCAATGTTTTCATCATGTACACATGTGCCGATCTGAAATGTATTCATACGCGTCTTAGTCCGTAATTGTTTTTGCTGGATATATATTTTAATTCTTCACTTTTGTATAAAAACCATAAAAATCCATGAAGTATACGCCCCTTGGAAAGCCCAACAAAAATGACGATCTTGTCAGTTCGCGCCGACGTTCTTCTTTTTGACCTACAGTGCTGTACATGTGGTTGTTTTACAGTCGCCGCCATATTGGATTTTTTTAATTTACGCAAAGTGATATCGATAAATAAACACAAATTATGCTCATTAAACAGTTTTTAAGTTAAATAACTCCAAACATGGATCACATTTGATGATAAATTATATATATTTTTTTAAAAATTGATTGTCAATAATATTTCGTGTTTGGGATATCCCGACCTGGTTCATTAATATTCATCATAACGTCACGAGGATTTTCCCGCTTTCATTGGGTATTAAAATTTATTCCTGTCAGTTTGCCGGTAGCGAAATTATGCATAACAAAAAAGTAGAAATCAAAGATTATTCCCAAAAATGTGATACGAAACTGAAAGAAGAAGTTTATTTACAAGTTATTGGCTATGTTGATAAATCGTTTGTGACTCGTGAAGTTGTGTAGGATATCGATACCGTAGTTCGTATGCAAATTAGCCATGTGTTTGGGGGCATGCCTGCATTTGACACCCGATGCCCCTGCTTAAATGTATTCACATAGCGTAGTGACTGACCTTTTTAGTCCAGTACACCCTTGCCCCTTTTAAAATGATCATGACACCCTGTCCTTTTCAGTTATCAGTTTAATATAAAAACGACATGCTTTATTCTCGAATCTCTGCTACATACTTCCGATCTTCCGCACACACTCCACTTCTCACCATATGTCTCCAAAGACAGACAATTTCATCATCAATGTTCATTTAAATACCCTTTCCAGTTGCTTATTTTGAAACAACAAAATAAATCGCAAGAAGGAACAACTTGAAATCAAAATCTAAACAAAACTGAAAAAAAAAACGATGTTTTAAAATTTTCAGATAAAATTTATTTACCTTGTTACAAGTCCTTATTAGATCGTTTTACAGTGGATATCCGATTAAAGTTGTTGTCAGTAGTTTAATCCATGGTTTTTACAACCTTTAATTTCCTTTAATGAAGCCATATTACTTTATTTCACATAAAATGTGGCCACTGGACATGGAGGAAAACTTAGTGTGCTTTCTTAAGTTCTTCCAATTTCTAGAGCACCGTTGGTGAAGTAGAACAGAAACTAAGGGCGGGGAAAATATGGTACCAATCTTGTGAACTCAACTCCTCTTACAGTTTTCAACCAAAAACCTTGAAACTTCACAGAATGTTTCTATATATATTGAGGATGTGCACCTGACTTTATGGAAATATTTCAAGATTTTTCCCCATTTTTCAAGACTTTGAAACTTAGTCACTTTTTAGCAAGTATTTGAATGGGGATACCTACTTTGTGAACTCAACTCCTCTTACAGTTTTCAACCAAAAGCCTTGAAACTTCACAGAATGTTAATATATATATTGAGGATGTGACCTGACTTTATGGAAATATTTTAAGATTTTTTTCTCCATTTTTCCAGACTTTGAAACTTAGTCACTTTTTAGCAAGTATTAGAATGGGGGTACCTACTTTGTGAACTCAACTCCTCTTACAGTTTCTCTTAAATTCAAAGTAATTTTATTGTAACATTTTAGTTGTCTAAATAATAATCAATTAATTTTCAATTAATCCTATTCAGAAATATTTCCCCCTTTTGTACTCAATTCTTGTCAACGAACTTTTTTTGAAAGAGACAGTTGCCTGGACAACTTCTGTAATTGGGAGGTACAGAGTGTCAGGATGGTTTATACCAATTCAGGCTTTTGAAGCTCACTTGGACAATTTATATATATTCAACAATAATTTTAAATACATTTAAATTATTTATAAAACAAAGGTTTTATTTTTATTTTTTTTTTTTTCAAATTAATTGTGAATTCAATGAATAAAATTAATGACTTCAACAATGGTTAATCTGTCAGTTGCAAGTCAAGGGAAAAAGCTGGTCACGGTGAAAGTTTTTTTTTGTGATGATGACACAATGGCGATGATGATGTGGCATGATGATCTGGTGAAGATGATGACAATATAATGATGATGATGACATTCAGTTCTGCTGCTGCCGATGATGATGATGATATGACATGAGGAGATATAATGATGATGATAAAGATGATGATGATATCACCATGATGATGATGTGACACGAGGAGATATGATAATGATGTTGATGGTGATGACATGAGTTCTGTTGATGCCGATGATGATAATTATTATCGTGATGAAGAAGATGATAGTGATGGTGGTGATGAAAATAAGCTCTGCTGCTATGAATGATGATGGTGATGATGACGATGTGACTTGACGAACTATGATGATGATTATGATGGTGACATGAGTTCTGTTGCTACCGATGATGATGATGGTGGCAATGATGACATTCAGTACTGCTGAGCACTGCCCATAGTATGATGATGATGATGATGAAGATGGTGGTGCTGGTGATGATGATGATGGTGGTGGTGATGACATTCAGTTCTGCTGTTGTCGATGATAATAATAATTCACGATGATGATGATGATAACAAAGCCAATGTGTTCATGCTGATGATGTGGCATGATGATGATGATGATGATGACATTCAGTACTGCTGCTGCTGATAATGATGATGATTATGTGACATGAAGAGCTATGATGATGATGTGACCATATTAATGATGTAACATGAGGATTTCTGAAAATGATTAATATAATGGTGGTGGTGATTGTCATGGCATGGGTTCTACTGCTGCTGCTAATGACGACGATGATGATGATGATGATGATGATATCTTCATGTTGATGATCAAAATGTAATATGAGGAGTGATAATGATGATGATGGTGGTGATTATAGATCCAGTTTGGGTTTTCTTCCAGTCAACTGCGTTTTAGTGGAGTTATGCCCCTTTCACTTTGTGAATTTTATCAAAATGATGGTTTCTCTGGACTTTTTTCCGTTACGCTTGAGATATTTCACTCAGATTTGGGGTCGGGTCTTTAGTAGCCTCTCTTGGTTTTTGAAAAATTGAAAATTTATATTTATGCGAATTACTTAGTTTACTTAATTGATAAACATTGCGCGTCATGTCCATTTTGACCATTGTAACATATTTGTACGTTAGAACCTAACAACTTGCATAAAAAGCAGACTTGTTGTTAGAAGCTTCCTGATCACAGTATCTATTATTTGCATGATTTTCATTTGTTACTGATTCATTAGACAAATCTCAGTTTCAAGTGCACATTTTTTTTATCAAATTGCTCAGTTTAGCTGATGCTTCAGTACCTTCAGTACTTTGATTTAGTTTCTGTTTTATTTTACAGTTAATTCAGTCTACAATGAACACAGATCATTCTATATACACATGCAGAATCTGCCTAACGGGGAAAATGAAAATCATTACGAACTTGTCCATGTACTGGGTCATATGAGGTTTGACAGTGGTCATAAACATACCCAACAGAAAAAACATTCAGGTGACTATTATCATATAGATTAAATTTGGTAAATGTGGTTCACCGCTGCGCTGTGACCACCACCTCTTAGCGTTTACATCACGTGGTATAGCAGCGAAACATGTTGGAATGTATCAGGTGTTATTTGTATGAGTTTTGTATGTGCGTAAAGATTCACAGCAAGCACCAGTTAGCTAAATACTTAACCATGATAGCAAAATAGTATTGATGTGATAGAATAATAGAATCAATCACTACTTGTAGTGCCAGATAAAGAAATCTCAACCCGAGTTCTAATATATTTGGTCCAAAAAGAGGCTTGCCGAGTCAAGAGACAGTTCAAGTTATCATTGTGTTACAGAAAATTGATTATTATCATACACAATCCTGTCAGGATTCAATACATTAACACAACTTATGGGGGTAGGGGGTGGCCAAGTGGTCTAAAGCATGTGCTTATGGATTGCAGTGCCTCTCACATGTTTCAGCACCTAGGTTGTAATCCCTCTAAAGACAGATAACTTATGTGAGAAAGTTGGTGTTTTTTTCTAGTACTCCAGTTTCCTCCACCATCTCAAAATTGTCCGACTTGATATAAGTAAAATAATCTTGACTGGGATGTAAAGTTCCATTACTCTACTCTGTATAGGTATACTAATGTGTTAACAGGGGTCCTACCTTTCCTATAATTTTGGCACTTTTCTATATTTTCTATATTTCCTATAATTTTGGCACTTTCCTATATTTTCTGTATTTCCTATAATTTTAGCACTTTCCTATATTTTCTGTATTTCCTATAATATTGGCACTTTTCTATCTTTTCCTGTATTTCCTATAATTTTGACACTGTCCTATATTTTCTGCATTTTCCTATATTTTTGTTACTGGTAGCTTCAGGAATTCAGAATGGGGACATTTTCCCACATTTAGTACATAACTGAAGCAAGATTAACATTTATGTATTTCTAAAGCAGTAAATGTGCGTTGCAGTTGCCAATATTTTATGTTTGTTAGTAAAAGGAGGAAAGGAAATAGCTGAAGGGGGGGGGGGGGGGGGAAGGAGTCCATGGATGTATATTTTATGTGTAAACTATTTGAAAATATTTCTATAATTACAGTGAAAACTCGTATAATTTTTACCCCATCATACCATTTTTCCTAAAATTTCTATAATTTGAGTGAAAACTCCTATAATTTTGAGCCCACATTCCTATTTTTCCTATATTTTTGGACCCCAAAACTAGTAGAACCCCTGTGTGTATCAACAAATATGTTCTAATTTTACTTGTATACTTTTTCAGGTTTAGATGACACTTGGTTAGTGGCTCTGTGTAGGATTGAAGAAAAACAACCTATTTTAGAGATTTCACAGTTTTATGTCAACAAGAATGAGTTTATATCTCAGCATGCCATGGATGGAAAAGTCCTCTTTAATGATCAAAGGTATACAGACATATTAACACTAAATGGTTATGGCATATACTTATCCTTAACACCACTACAACCATAATATCACATATATCATGAGCGGACATGGCTGAGTGGTACCGTCACTGGCTTTCTAAGTCAAGGGTTGTTGGTTTGAACCTCACTAAATAGTTTTTGGTGTATCCTTATCTTTAAACCACATGTATCATCAGCTGGTCTCTGTAAGCAGGTGATACATGTATTTTAGAGATTTGACAAAACAAATACTATTTTATATGTCATTTATATTGGACTACATCTGTGTTTCTTTAAGTTTATGTATTTGGTTTCAGAGTTGCGGTTATAACTGGGTTCATAGCTTCATCTAGAGTAGGAGCATCTGTGTATATAATATGTGTGTATTTGTTTTCAGAGTTGCGGTTATAACTGGGTTCATGGCTTCATCTAGAGTAGGAGCATCTGTGTATATAATATGTATGTATTTGTTTTCAGAGTTGCCGTTATAACTGGGTTCATGGCTTCATCTGGAGTAGGAGCATCTGTGTATATAATATGTATGTATTTGTTTTCAGAGTTGCGGTTATAACTGGGTTCATGGCTTCATCTAGAGTAGGAGCATCTGTGTATATAATATGTGTGTATTTGTTTTCAGAGTTGCGGTTATAACTGGGTTCATGGCTTCATCTAGAGTAGGAGCATCTGTGTATATAATATGTATGTATTTGTTTTCAGAGTTGCCGTTATAACTGGGTTCATGGCTTCATCTAGAGTGGGAGCATCTGTGTATATAATATGTATGTATTTGTTTTCAGAGTTGCCGTTATAACTGGGTTCATGGCTTCATCTAGAGTAGGAGCATCTGTGTATATAATATGTATGTATTTGGTTTCAGAGTTGCGGTTATAACTGGGTTCATGGCTTCATCTAGAGTGGGAGCATCTGTGTATATAATATGTATGTATTTGTTTTCAGAGTTGCGGTTATAACTGGGTTCATGGCTTCATCTAGAGAAGGAGCATCTGTGTATATAATATGTATGTATTTGGTTTCAGAGTTGCGGTTATAACTGGGTTCATGGCTTCATCTAGAGTAGGAGCATCTGTGTATAGTTTAATTAATCCTGAAGACATGGACGCAGTAGCTGTTAGTCATATGAAAAGTAAGTTGTTAAGAAAAAAATAGTACCATTAATGGTTACGATATTTGCTCAGTCAAAAGGTATAGATACAACAAGGCCCCACAGATCAGTAAAATTGGCTTAATAAGTTGAAGGAATAAAAAAAGGTCCGGTCTAAATGCTTTATGGACCACAGTACCACTTAGGTACCTGTAAAGCAAAATACCTAAATAGATTCACAACCACAAATTTTAAAAGTACTATTAACAAATATTTCTTGTAGGTAATTTTATGAAAATTCAAATATTCAAAGTCACATTCTACATGTTCTAATCACAATAGACGTATATCTGTACTTGATAATAGCCTAATTGCCGATATGTTGTAGAATGAGCCATAATTGAAGATTTTATTAATTGATTCCCCTTTCGAAAAATTTATTGTGAACAAAGATAATTTTATGATTTTTATGTTTTTAAAATTATTTATAATTTTGTCTTGTTCTTCGTTCTGTAGTCATGACAGATGGCGAGATTCCATCCACAATATTCCGCATATTTACTGTGACAGGTGCCCAGGTTTACATCCAATCACGATCTGTCATTATTAAGGACGCAGTAACCAAGGCTCAAAAGTACATTGTCAGCGTCAACGTTTGTTTGGGGTAGGTATACTTCAGGGACTGTTTTTCTTTTCCTCATACTTTCTAAAGGAAAAAAACTTATGTAATGGGCAAAAATGAAACAGGTTTCAAAATCATTTTATTATGTTATATTAATATAAAACAACAATACATTTATGAAGCAGGCTTCATTGTCATTTTGTGATGTCATATCAATGTCATCAGTCATCAAACTTTACAATTATACTTTTATATGCTGTTTTGACAGAAACAGTGTTCACTACTATTCAATTTTCAAATTATGTGGACTCTCAATTTTTGGTGTATTTTGGGCCAAATAAGGCCACTATCATATATACTCCTTTCCATGTGTTAAGAATCTTTGCAGGCTCAGTCTTCTTGTGTTTAGAATCTGTGTAGACTCAGTTTTCATGTGTTTAGAATTTGTGTGGGCACAGTTCATGTGTTTAGAATTTATGTTGGCACAGTTTCCATGTGTTTAGAATCTGTGTAGACACAATTTTTATGTGTTGAGAATCTGTAGACACAGTTTTCATGTGTTTAGAATCTCTTCAGGCTCAGTTTTCATGTGTTTAGAATCTCTTCAGGCTCAATCTTCATGTGTTTAGAATCTGTAGGCACAATTTTCATGTGTTGAGAATCTGTAGACACAGTTTTCATGTGTTTAAAATCTCTTCAGGCTCAGTTTTCATTTATTTAGAATCTGTATAGGCACAGTATTCATGTGTTTAGAATCTGTACAGCTCAGAAATACCAGGTGTATTTTGTAGATACAAGTTATCTGTACTGCCTGTGGCCAAGTGGTTATCTGTACTGCCTGTGGCCAAGTGGTCATCTGTACAGCTCAGAAATACCAGTTGTACTTTTTAAATATAAGTTATCTGTACTGTCTGTGGCCAAGTGGTCTAAAGCATGTGTTTACAGATCACAGTGCCTTTACCAGCCTAGGTTGGAATCCCACTTGGGACAGATCCTAGTGTGAGAAAGTTTTGTAAGTTTGCTTGTCAAAGGTCAGTGGTTTTCTCTGGACACTCTAGTTTCCTCCACCATTCTTGAACTTGCTGCCTCAATATAAGTGACATATTCCTGACTGGGACATAAAACACCATTTATATATACAGCTTTTACCATCTTTATGTTTAAGAGTATTTTTTATTTTCAGTCAAAAAGAAGGCAATAGTCTGTTGGAGGAACAAAAAAAGAGAGTTAAAGCATTGATAGCAGCTACAAATAGTTTATCCCTAAACGAAATGACAAACAAGGGAGATAATACACAAAAAGTGGACAAGAACAGTAACTCTGAAGAATCACGATCAGTTGCATTTAATACATGTTCTTCAAAACCTTGTAAATCTGTGTCCTGTGTTTCAAAAGGCAATATTAAAAATGCTAGGTTTTCAAGCCAAACAAATGGAGTGAGCAGAGGAACGAAAAGACAATTTAACGAAGAGGAAAGTGAATTAGAGAGTGCTGGTTGTCATGGAAATTCAGAATCGAGAGAAAGTCAAGAGAATGGACAATCTCACACTACTAAAGAAAATAGTAAAGCATCTTCGTTATTAAAAAGTTTACTGCTATCAGATGATACTGATAGGGACATGGAAATTTTGAAGGAAAAAAGTATGATTACGGAAATGGCCGGAAATTCCAAAAGTTTCCCAGTTTCGTCTCGGATAGATGATTCATCTGGTGAAAAGAGTAACAATGAAATAACAATTTCAAATGGTAATTCGTCGTCCTTACTGGTTCAGAGTGGTGTCAGTCACAAACAGAATAAAAGTTCCTGTATTAATGGTAATTCACCTTCTCCAACTGGAAGTCTGACACCATTCATCTCAAATGATACTTCATCACCAACAGAAGACTTTAGGAATTCACCTTTGAGGGCATTCCAAACTCCATTGCATTTACCAAGTGACACATTAGATATCGGTTTTCCAAACTGCCAAAAAGATAGCTTAGGGAAAAATTCTACTTGTGTTTCTCAAATTTTAACAACTCATGATAATATTGATTTGTTTTCGCAGACCGATAAACAACATTCTCCATTTCAAAATTCACACTCTTCATATAATCAAACTTCGCAAACATCGAAGCCGAACAGTCCATGGAATTTAATGGACATCCTGCAAGGTCATGTCAATAAATCATCTTTGTGTGAAGCTGAATGTACAAAAGACAGATCTTCATGTTGTGGAACATCCTCACTTATTGATTCCAGTGACCTGCCATTTTATGAAACAGACTATAACGCAACAAACACACAATCATCTGATTTAGAAAATGGCGGCACTATAAGTGAGAGGATAAGTGATTTAAATTCCTGTCATTGGAGGGATCAGCATGTCAATCAAAATATTACGGTGTCTCTCAGGGATTCGGATAATCCACCTCTAAATAATACACAATTACAGACTAGAGAGAGAAATGGAGAAATAGCTTCTCCTTCTGCCATACAAACAAATGGGTTGTCTTCAAAAGGTAAGCCATGTATGCTAAACTTATATATTGATCAGAGATTAAGTTTAGCAGGGTCCCATGGTTTCTACAAGAAGTCTGGCCCCTAAATTTTTACATAGTTAAGTGATATATTTCTTGTTATATATTTCTTTAATAGTTATACTCTCAACCATTTCCCAACCATTTTTACAACAGTGGTCAACGACTGGCTCTATTAAAATGACTATAATTTTAAAACTATATGGAGCTGAAGACATGTGTTTATAATGTTGGAAAGGTATGAATAGAGCTATTCAAGTGTATCATGATCAATGAAAATGTGCAAGGTGTTATCGCACAGCAGTACAATACACATTACATATGAAACAACTCCGTGCATGCATACAACTGAAAAGAACATGTATTTTTATGGTGACCATGGTGACAGATGAAAACCTAAATGATCTTGCTCTGCCATTTACATATACAGTTTTAATTCTATAGCACTAGACGGCTATTTTCAGAATACAAATGGTTTAACAATTTAATGTAAAGCACTGCAAATACCGTAAAAACTGTGTCATAACTCCACTTTACTTTTTTACCCGGAGGTGATGGATAGTGCGAACTGGAGTAATGGTGCTTTACACAGTATTACAAAGCATGTCAAGATTCATTTAAATATTGAGAAATTCAGGTCTGTTGTGATGGAGTAAATTTGAGTACCTAAAGAAAACAACAAATTCAGCAAGTGAACTGACAAACTACTCACATTAGGATAGACCAGAGAAAGATTCAAACCCAGGTTGAAAGAGATACTGTGGAACATAAAAATGAGTTTGAGATCACTATGGCAACTGTTAAAAGCATGGATTCATAAACAATATGTTTACATTACAAATGCATTGCTTTATTTGAATCTCTTTGGAACCATTGCTTTAATTTGCGATTCATTTACTTTGAACGTGAGCTGATGCAGTCATACCTTGATGACAGCATTCAAAGTGAAATACAATCCTTAATTGTATAGGCAAACAACATTGACCTGTCTGTTTGACCTTTCCTTCGGAATATTCATATAGGAGGGTACACCTAATAAATGGTTATTGGTGTGAAGATCCAAATTAATACATACACAGTATACAGGTTTATTGCATGAGGCGAATATATCTCATGATGCATACAAAATAAATGCCTGTGTTCCCTATACACACATGTACTTGGTCCATGATTAATATTTAAATGAAAGGTCAAGCAGACAGGTCAAAGTTGTTTGCCTATACCGGTATTTATATAATTATCAACATTATTATTATTATTATTTATCCTTAATATATATGTAATTTTATTTTCACAGTTGAAGAAAACTGTTCAAGTACAGACACAAACAGTTATTTGTCAAAGCAAACGGTAAGATTATACGTCTATACATGTATGATTTAAAAAAAAACAATGATTGCATGTTTTAATATTTTATTATCAGACGGATGATATTTTTTATCTAACATTAGACTAGTTTTTCTATCTGATTTGACGAAATACAAGTTTTATCGAATACGCGTGATACAGAATCTTGTACATGTATCACCACAGTGTGGTGATACAACATTTGCGTTAAAGTGCACGTGCAGGTTCTCATTGTGACGTCATTAGGGAGAATGTAGAACAAATGTCATAACATAGTTCAGTGGTTTTCTGTGGTAAAATTTTTTCACATAAAGTATTGTTTTTTTATTATTTTAAATAACCTAATTGGAAATGTTAGATAAAAATATTATATACACAGTGTGTATGTACAGCCCTTCGTATCAGGTCTCGTCCTTTTTTAGTAACTGTATCACTACGCAACTCTTAGTTATGTGTATATGTAGTTAGTGTATGTACAACCCTCAGTATCAGGTCGAGTCCTTTTTTCATAGCCGTATCACTACGAGTCGCGTAGTGATATGGCTATGAAAAAGGACTCGACCTAATACTGAGGGTTGTACATACACACTGTGTATATTATATGTATTTATAGAACTAGTAAAATTGGACACCATAAAATAAATGCTTTTACAGTAATATATTAAGGTTTGATTTTGACAATACTCAATTTGTTGGATGATGATTATTTCAATTAGTCATCTGCAATTTGAATCAATAGCAAAGTCATTCATGATTAGTTTACATGAAACTGATGAAATAGTTCAGTAAAACCAACGATCAGTCCTATCTTTTGAATTAGAGCAACAAACGTCATTATATTTCATTGAACTGTCAATGACTCCACTGTCGGTAAGCCTGCCGACTTGTCATCATCAAAGGAAACAATTCAGTGATTCATGGGTTAAACGTGGTACGCACGGTACATGCCTAAAACAATCATGTTAAATAGTATTTTTAGTTGCTCACAAAAGCTTTATTGAAGAGAATTCAGTTTGTTTGTAAATTTTTTTGTCAGGATTTATCAGACAAAGAAAGCAAAGTTAAGATGTTACTGGCTCGTCAACTCCACATGAAACATGATCAGATCGGCAACAACCTGAAAAATCAGACGGATCAATTAGACTGTATGAAAATACAGATGAAAATGCTTCAAGATTTAAACAATACATCACTACCAGTTACAAGTTTTATGGAACAACTGTCCGAATTACAGGTAGTTAATATAAAAAAACAAACATACCAATCCATGTCTAAACCACAATCCCAAAACAAAGTAAAAATCCATCCAATTAAAAATAAACATACTGATCCATGTCCAAACCATAATTGCAAAGCAAAGTAAAAAATTTTGAAACTAGAAAATTAGATTAAACACATGAACTTCTACCAGGGAAGTGAGGCTGGGTGCTCTGGAATGGTAGGTAAAACTTGCATCTATTTTCAAGTCTTGTATTACCCGGCCAGGATTCGAATTGATATGTTAGAATGGTAGTTCTTTAATTTAAGACTTCTTTATAATCGAATAATGTAAGCAAGGTTTGGAAAATATCACCAGCCCTATGCAAATGAATTAACAAACTTAAAATTACAATTTGCTGCAAGTGAGATTGGATTTTTATTGAAAAAGTGGTACCTGGTACATTATATATATATATATATATATATCCAACCTGCCTTAAAGGTCACCTCTTTGTAAAGACCACCTGCTTATAAAGACCAGTAGAATTGTACTCCAATTGTTCTTTATTCATATCTATGGAATTCGAAAGTCACATTAATTTGTTAAACTCAATTTATCTCAGTTAAATAAGTTTAACTCAGTAAAACTTAATTTAACTCAGTTAATGCCAATTAATTTGCATTAACTGCAGTTAATGCGAATTACAGAATATCTTAGTTTAACTGAGAAAATGCAAATTAATTGGACTGAACTGGAGAAAAACTTAATTCAACTCAGATAAATCGATTTTATCTGCTTATAATATGACTTGACCGAGGAATAATTGCCATGAACTGACAATTAACTCGTATGAACTCAGCAAGCGTTTTGATTGGTTTGTATCTCATGAAACTAAGTTCAATTGACTTAGTAAGAGATAAAATCTTGGAAGAACTTTGATGATGAAAATAATAAGGTAAACAAGTGTGTCTTGTATCATGTTTATTAAAATCTAAAACAGAATGCTTAAAAATGCTTAACTATTCATCACTGAATAATTTACATATTCGCTTAACTATTCATCACTGAATAATTTACATATTCGGTTGATTATTAACTTTTAAATTAAAAAATAATATAAAAGTATCAATTGTTCATATTTTTTGATAAATATATTCAAACACTAAATTCCTCTAAAAAATATACAATTGTCAGCTTAATTTGTTAATGGTGAATACAAATAGACATTTAGAGGGTCTCCACATGTGTGTATTTATATAAATTTTTAATTTCTTGAACATGTAAAGTCACACATGCTTTATTACATCTCGCATGAACTGAACAACTCAACTTATCTGCAGTTAATGAAAATTGTCAGTTAATAATAGTTACAACTACCATTAACTGACGCGAAAGTCACAAAAATGAGAATAACCAGCTTTATCTCCAGTTAATAAGAGATAGTCCAGTTCGTGTGAATTATTTGTCAGTTAAATTAAGTTTAACTGAGTTAAACTTAATTTAACTGAGATAAATTGAGTTTAACTAATTAATGTGACTTTCGAATTCCATACATATCATTTGAACATGTATATAAAGCCAACCTGCCCATAGAAGTCACTTTTAATGGTTCTCTTAGGTGGCCTTTATAGACAGAAAACAAACTCCACACATATAGGGACATATTTACCATAGTTTTTTAAAAAATGAACAAATTTTTTTCAGGATAAAGTCTCAAAGCAGAAGAAGATGCTTATAGATTTGAAAAGTGAAGCAGTGTTACCAGATATGACTCTAAAAAATCATGATCAGGTAGATGTTTAATAAATCATGATCAGGTAGATGTTTAATAAATCGTGATCAGGTAGATGTTTAATAAATCATGGTCAGAGAGATGTTTAATAATTCATGATCAGGTAGATGTTTAATAAATCATGATCGGAGAGATGGTTAATAAATCATGATCAGAGAGACGTTTAATAAATAATGATCAGCTAGATGCTTAATTGATTCAAAGTGGAGGTGAGCAAGTTGTCAAACAGCTCAAAATGATGTCAAGATTTGAAGAAAACTTTGTGAAAAAGATTGAAATGGCAGCAGTATTGGTGGAGACATCATATTTTATAAGTACATTATATGTAAAGAGTGTTTTTAAGCCACCAGATAGTGTCTTTGATAAAACATTAGGTTTTTAGATGTGCCTAATACGACATGCTTTGTAATACTGTTTAAGGACCATCAGTATACTTGCATTTTCTTACACAGGCAAATTTTGTTTGTGTGAAATTCACTTGAAAAATTTCCATGAATTTTATCAAGTCAGTATAAAAAAAATCACACTCTCTTCAAGTGAAGTCTGGCCATGTGTGATAGTCTATACAGACGTAAAGGAAAGTTACTTCCATGGTTAAACTATTGGTGTATTACTTAAAATAGTATAAAAATTGTGATATTTATTGTTAAAAGTTGTTTTTATGTCCCTGCCATGAATATGGCTGGGACATGTAGCGTTGCCCAGCATTACCCACTGACATATGGAAGAGGATGTGTCACATATCAAATGTAGGTCATCAAGGTCAAGGTCACAGGATCATAAAAATTTTGAAAAACTGCACTTTTTCTCTATAAGTTTTATATAAAACAGTATGAAAGTGATATTAACAAGAGATATATAGTATTGAAAGAGGATGTGTAGCGTACCAAATTGAGGTCATCAAGATCAAAATCACAGGTGAAAAATTGCACTTTTTCGCTGTTTCTGCATAGAATGGAAACAAAGTGATATTAACAAGAGATATACAGTATGGAAAGAGGATATGGCATCAAGGTCAAGGTCACAGGACCTTAACAAACTTAGAAAAATGCCCTTTTACAGTTTTCACTCTATAACTTGTATAAAAAGAGGTATCAAAATGATAGTAGCAAGATATATATACATGTAGTATAGAAAGAGGATGTGTCACCAAACTGGAGTCAGCAAGGTCTTAGGATTGTAGAAACTTTGGAAATTGCACAATGTTAAAAGTTTTTGGATTTTGTTGGATTTTTTTATTTAATATTATGATGCTTTTTGTTTCTCATTAGTGATTATGTGCATCCAACATTCTTCTTTTAAGCTAAAATAAAAGAGTTCAAGTTTCTATGAAGCTGTTTTGATTGGGGTTCACCTCTAGCTGGTGATGCTTTGATATAAGCGAAATAATTTTGAGTGGGAGAGCAAACCCCATTTAATCAATTTATCATAAATGAAGTTGAGGCATATGTGTCATATTGAAACTTTACTCTTATTCTATGTTATTTTTGTTGTTTTTGTTGTTGTTGTTCTTTGTTGTTATTTATGTACTAATTTTATTTAATGTATTATCAGTAATATTTGCTATTTATGTTGAAATTATTTTCCATTTATTTATTTTTTTCACCTTTGAAAATTTAAATGTAAACGAAGTGGTCTGTGGCATCATTTCACATTATTATATGACCAATGATTCAGACACCTTTTGATTGACTAAGAACGCATTTGGGATGTCTGATAAATTGATATGTCCAAGGTGCAATATTGCATGCAACATTATGTGACATAACAAGGAGTAGTGTCCACAGCACAAAAATGCAGGCAACGTTATTTGACGTAATTTTGAAAAAAATTAACAAAGGACATTTCTAATGAAAATTATTTAGTGTATTATGTTATTTAAATAACATAATTACATTTTTTCCAATATTAAATTGATAAAAATTAGTTTCACCATATTTCCTGTATCTAAAATATGCTGTTGTGTTTGAATTAAATGTTGATTATTAAAATATAAACATATTTACTAGCTATTTGTAGTTAAAGATTTTGTTATTTGAAAAAAAATAATATGGTTGATAAAATCATTGGTCATATAATAAAATATATGGCCGAGTATTGTGTTTTTGAGCTTGATAAATCCTTAGGTCTACAAAATCGAAAATCAATAACTGTATACTGTTTCTAATAACGCTGTTTGTTCTTTTACCAGTAATTATTCCTCTCCCCTCCCCCCCCCCCACCTTTCAACCTTTCTAAGAAAGAGGAGGATATTACTTTGAGTTTCTGTCTGTCCTTCCTTCTTTTCTTCTGTTCATTCTAAATTTAAGTCAAGGGAAATCTTGGTTAAGAAAAAATTGTGAAACCGGTAAGGGAAATCTTAGTTAAGAAAAAATTGTGAAACCGGTAGCCAGACAGTATAGACACTAACCAGTTCATGTCATCTGACCTTTGAACTTTGAATATGAACAGGTCTAGGTGATCTTGATTTATAAATAGAGCATAGTTCAAACTTCACTAAAACGGATGTATTTGAATCCAAAAGTCCCACCTTGTTAATTCACCCTATAAATTGAACTGATTTCTAAACCCGAAGTATTTTAATTTGTTGTGATAGTTAGTCATGTTAGTACTGTGTTTTTAACATTGCAAAATTGTGTCTGATTAAGATGAAAAACTTAATTTAACAACAAAAAAAAACCTGTAAACCTGAATTGATTCTTAGGCCGATTAAATGAAATTTTCTATTTCTTCATGTAAAAGTATTTTAGCAGAGCATTCTATTAAGAAAGTTATTTTTATAGTTTAACTCAATATAGTGCTAGTGACATTCAAATGACTTTTGACAATGGTAGCCATGGTTACCACGATCAGCCAATATACTCTGACGGATTACATCTTACTAACAACGGTAACTAACCACACACGAACGACACCTTGATGTCAATGTCAAGGTCAGACAGAGGCCTGTCCAATATAGACCTGCTCACCACTATGACGCGAGATTACTGGCGAGCACACTATATCCTGAACACGCCTTCAGAAATGTTTTATTGTTATAATTATTATGTGAATGTTTTCTGTCCGTTACTATAGTAATATTTTAAGTGGCCTTTATTATCACGTTATGTGTTTGTTGATGATATTAAGAGTATATCTGTTGTTATGGTAATATAGTTTAATAAAGCAAAACTGAAATATATATTTTATGTAGTTGACTTTTTTATCCAGTCGTGTAATAATGAATCTCTGTGTGTGTCCATCTGTTTGCTCTGGTCTGTTTAAATATATCGGTATTGGTGACGTTATGGAATATAAGACTAGTAGTTCTAGATGACGGTTTGTAAAAATAAGTCATGTTTTACATAAAAACAACGAAGGGAGTGTTACCCTTGGAATTAACAATTCCGGTGGAATAAACAAGCAACCTTTAGTTAAGACTGTACTGGTGATTTTTGTACAGCGTGAACAAAATGAACGTGTACTTAGCTATCGCTTTCTTCCAAGATATCGAGCTTCTTTGCTATGCAATTATAAGATATGAGTACACCTGGAAATAGTGCGCCTGGTAAATGAGCGTGAAAGAAGTATATCTGTTTTATCGTGAGATATGTATTCTGAGACGGGTAATGCATTTGGTTACATATACACATTTCGAATAAATTTTCGGAATACATTTCGGAATCTAGTAAAATATTGCGACGGGATGCATCTAATAATTTCTGCAATTTGGCGAACTGATCTCATGTTTACAATAAAAAGTAGTTCGAGAAGTTTGCGTCCTACGATGTAAAATCATAACTGTTTATGAAATGAACAGCAACGGCAGGTTGTTTAATTAATTCTTCGTGAAATCTACGGAAATTTAAATTTATTTTGAAGGTTATGATAACGTTTTTTGATGTTGAGGCAATTGTGTCATATTTTAAAATGTTTATCGATTAGATTTTACTTTCGTGAAAGGGAGATAATTCGTACAGTTTTGTGTGCAAATTTTAAATACAGTCGTTTTACCAGTTCCGAACAGGGTTTCATATAAGCGCTGCTGCAGACGTCATCCACAAGCAGAGGAAATAAAATTTATGTGTTGTAATAATACAAATGTTTACTGATTCCAAATATCGACACCTGTCCTCAAAAACACGTGGTAGTATGTTTTCTTGAAAAAAGCATTTCCGTGATCACGATTTGTTTACATCGTTAAACTAGGTCACCAACAAACTGTCGACCTGTCATGCACATACATTTAGGAAGCGGTTGAAGTTTATATTATTTAAACAATTAATGCCCATACATTCAAGTAGAAGCAAATTTAGAAAGTTATTTTGCGATTCCTTTAATCGAACGGGATTGAAATTTTAGATTATTCGGTAGTAAAAATTCGGAACTGGTAAAACAACTGTACTTCACCATTAACATGAAACGGGAATATTGTGAGTGATAATCAGCAGTTAATTAAAACCCAGATTAACAGCAAATGATCCAGTTACATACAACAGCTAGAATGTACCCCCTCATAGCGACGGTAGGATCTGCAAAACTCTACTTTCTCTCTATCCGAAATGACAAAACGATCGGGTACAACTTTTTTTTAATTTTATTTACCGATTGTCTTTTTCATATATTTATGAAATTATTATTTTCTACCATTTAATTCAGCAATACATGGTTTGGTACATTGTTTCTTTTTCCAAAAAAAAAAAAAAAAAAACCATCCGTCGGACTATGCATAGATCGAACCCCCCCCCGAATTTTCGGTTATATTCTGTCTTGCCACAACACAATTTTCCCAACTACGCTGTACAACAGCACGGCAGTGCTATGTTTTTAAGTTTATAATTACGGAAAATTCTTTACAAGAAAATATTGTGCTTGCAGAAAATATACTTTTCTTAGACCCCCCTTCCCTTCCCGAAAGACTTGAAAGTACAGCAATCAAATTAAAGACATCTGGCTGAAGTTGGAGCAAAGTATAACTCCCAACCATCTCTAACTTGACCAAGACTGTACCTTATATTTAATAGATAACTGTGTTCGTTTGTTTTTTTGTTTTTAAAGGAAATTTTATAATTTTAAGGTGGTATTTTGTACCGGGTATTCCTCCTTCTTCTCAGAACTAGCTGACTCCTGATGAATGTCAATGAAACAAGTTGAGTAAAATGAAGTGATACATATTTTTTTAAATTCTAGTGAAGTCTTTTAATTTTTTGGATTATATACTTACCTTGTGCAAGACTTTTTAGCTCACCTGGCCAAAGGCCATGTGAGCTTTTGACATCACTTGGCGTCCGTCGTCGTCCGTCGTCGTCGTCCGTCCGTAAACTTTTCACATTTTGACTATCTTTTCTGACACCACTGGAGCAATTTTAACCAAACTTTACAGGAATGATGTATGGAAGGTCTTTTACTTAGATTGCCGAAATTATTTTGATCCGCCTAAAAACATGGCTGCCAGCACAGAAGATAGTTTAACATTGGACCCTATGGGAAAAATGCATTTTTAACGATTTCCTCAGAAATGACTGAAGCAAATTTAACCAAACTTTACAGGAATGGTGTAAGGAAGGTCCTTTATTTGGATTGCCAAAATTTTTCTGATCCGTCAAAAAACATGGCCGCCAGCGCAGAAGATAGTTTAACATTGGACCCTATGGGAAAAGCATATATTTGCTATCTTCTTTGAAACCGCTGAGCTAATTTGAACCAAACTTTACAGGAATAATGTATGTAAGGTCATTTACTAAGATTGCCCAAATTTTTCTGATCCGCCAAAAAAATGGCCGCCAGGGCAAACAAAGTTTAACATTGGGCCCTATGGGAAAACGCACATTTTGGCTATCTGCTCTGAAACGACTGAAGCGAATTCAATTAAACTTTACAGGAATGATGTATGGAAGGTCTTTTGCAAAGATTGCCGAAATTTTTCTGATCCGCCTAAAAACATGGCTGCCAGTGGGGAACATAGTTTAACATTGGACCCTATGGGAAAACACATTTTGGCTATCTCCTCTGAAGCTACTGAAGCAAACTTAACCAAACTTTAGAGAAATGATGTATTGGAGGTCCTTCACAAAGATTGCCAAAATTTTTCTGATCCGCTTAAAAACATGGCCGCCAGCGCAGAAGATAGTTTAACATTGGACCCTATGGGAAAAAACGCATTTTTGACTATGTCCTCAGAAATGACTGAAGCAAATTTAACAAAACTTCACAGGAATGATGTATAGAAGGTCCTTTACTTGGATTGCCAAAATTTTTCTGATCCGCCAAAAAACATGGCTGCCAGCGCAAAAGATAGTTAAACATTGGACCCTGTGGGAAAAACGTGTTTTTGACTATGTCCTCAGAAATGACTGAAGCAAATTGAACCAAACTTTACAGGAATGATGTATAGAAGGTCCTTTACATAGATTGCCAAAATTTTTCTGATCTGCCATAAAACATGGCTGCCAGCGGAGAACGTTGTTTCTCATTGGACCCTATTGGAAAAGCATATATACAAATTTGCTTTAAAAGCATTTTAGTCAGGTTTATTATTTGAACTATATACTAGTATATATATATATATATATATATATATATATATATATATATATATATATATATATATATATATATATATATATTAGCTTGCGCTTATTCCTGAATCCTGTTTATTTTGTCTTGATAAAGTATTAACTTTTAATTTATATAATTGAAGTTATATATACATGCCATCTAATAAATTATCACATACCCACCACCTAACACGATAAACGTGCGAAATGTCAACATTAATACGATGTACGTGCAGACTCCCTGCTATGTACAAGGAAATCCTAATTCTCCAAGGTAAGGTGTACCAGTAAATGACACAGCTTCCATGGCGATGTACAGTTTTATCACGTGAAGAAAGCCATTTCCTTTATACTGGAAACATATTACAAAATTATGAAACGCAGCCAAATCTGTATATATAGGCCACCCAAGGCAACCAGTAAAACTGGTCTTTGTAAGCAGGTGCCCTTTATACCCAAGTTCAAATTATATGAATAAAGAACAATTTGGGTACAGTTCTATTGACCGTTATAAGCAGGTGACCCTAATATAGAAGTGACCTGTAAGGTAGGTTAGACTGTATCTATGTTTTTAGCTCACCTGGCCAAAGCTTTTGCCATCATTTGGCGTCCGTCGTCGTCCGTCCGTAAACTTTTCACATTTTGACTATCTTCTCTGACACCACTAGAACAATTTTAACAGGAATGATGTATGGAAGGTCCTTTACTTAGATTGCCGAAATTTTTTTGATCCGCCAAAAAACATGGCTGCCAGCGCAGAAGATAGTTTAACATTGGACCCTATGGGAAAAATGCATTTTTGACTATTTCCTCAGAAATGACTGAAGCAAATTTAACCAAACTTTACAGGAATGGTGTAAGGAAGGTCCTTTACTTAGATTGCCAAAATTTTTCTGATCCATCAAAAAACATGGCCGCCAGCGCAGAAGATAGTTTAACATTCGACCCTATGGGAAAACATATATATGCTATCTCCTCTGAAGCTAGTGAAGCAAATTGAATCAAACTTTACAGGAATGATGTATAGAAGGTCCTTTACATAGATTGTCAATTTTTTTTTGATTGGCCAAAAACATGGCTGCCAGCGCAAAAGATAGTTTAACATTGGACCCTATGGGAAAAACGCTTTTTTGACTATGTCCTCAGAAATGACTGAAGCAAATGTAACAAAACTTCACAGGAATGATGTATAAAAGGTCCTTTACATAGATTGCCATATTTTTTCTGATCTGCCAAAAACATGGCTGCCAGCGGAGAACATAGTTTCACATTGGAGTCCTATGGGAAAAGCATAAATATGCTATCTCCTCTGAAGCTAGTGAAGCAAATTGAACCAAACTTTACAGGAATGATGTATAGAAGGTCCTTTACATAGATTGTCAATTTTTTTCTGATTGGCCAAAAACATGGCTGCCAGCGCAAAAGATAGTTTAACATTGGACCCTATGGGAAAAACGCTTTTTTGACTATGTCCTCAGAAATGACTGAAGCAAATTGAACAAAACTTCACAGTAATGATGTATAAAAGGTCCTTTACTTAGATTGCCAAAATTTTTCTGATCCGCCATAAAAAATGGCCGCCAGCGTAGAAGATAGTTTAACATTGGAACCTACGGGAAAAACGCATTTTTGACTATGTCCTCAGAAATGACTGAAGCAAATTGAACCAAACTTTACAGGAATGATGTATAGAAGGTCCTTTACATAGATTGCCAAAATTTTTCTGATCTGCCAAAAACATGGCTGCCAGCGGAGAACATAGTTTCACATTGGAGTCCTATGGGAAAAGCATATATATGCTATCTCCTCTGAAGCTAGTGAAGCAAATTGAACCAAACTTTACAGGAATGATGTATAGAGGGCCATTTACATAGATTGCCAAAAATTTTCTGATCCGCCAAAAAACATGGCTACCAGCGCAAAAGATAGTTTAACATTGGACCCTATGGGAAAACGCATTTTTGACTATGTTCTCAGAAATGACTGAAGCAAATTGAACTAAACTTTACAGGAATGATGTATAGAAGGTCCTTTACATAGATTGCCAAAATTTTTCTGATCTGCCATACAACATGGCTGCCAGCGTAGAACATTGTTTCACATTGAACCCTATGGGAAAAGCATATATTTGCTATTTCCTCTGAAGCTACCGAAGCAATTTGAATCAAACTTTACAGGAATGATGAATGAAAGGTCCTTTACTTAGATTGTGGACATTTTTTTGATGCGCGTTTCATTTACAATAAAGGCATAACACTTTCAAAATCTCGGAAGCTGAAATTTCATTGGACAATAAACGTTACGACAATGGGTCATTCACATATGCCCCTAAACGGTGTTTCCTCAGATCTCCCACTCCGCGCCTATATAAAAAATGGGGGAGCAAATGAGAGATGTGATTTTAATCAGATTGAAAAAACTGTGAATGGTACATATAGTTCTACAGTGATTTCCTTAGCCATTCTGTCTGATATAAACAGTGCATTTGTTCATCACTGGAATACAAATTTGCTTTAAAAGCATTTTAGTCAGGTGAGCGATACAGGCTCAGCCACACTGAGCCTCTGGTTTCATTGGTTAAGTATGATGTATCTTTGTTCAATCAGCTTTTATTACACACGTGACGGGTGTGACTAGCTAAAGAGGAGGCGCTTGTCCTTCCGGAGTACCGGCATCCCTTCCCTGGTGGAAGTTTGTGTGTTTAACCTAATTTGTCAGTTTCAAAGTTGGATTTTGATTTGGACATGGATTGGTTTGTTTGTTTGTTTTTGATATAGAAGCTGTCATATGCCATTTTCATACAGAGCAAAAGCATCTTGAACGTAGCTGTCAGAATAACCCGCTTCAAATCATCTCCCCCTACTGCGAGGTAGGGTGCACATGATCACTATAATTAAGCATAATGTTGAATAGTTCAAAGTTAGACTGTTATTAATCGGTGTTGATTTTACCCATCGGTAGCAATTATACACCAAGGATGCATCGACGTGTGTCAAGGTCTATATTGTTATTCATAAATACAATTTATTCTTCCCATAGATTGTCAAAATTTAGATACTTGGTCATATTCACTATTGTAAAACTGTGAAGTTTACCTACTCTAGGTTGACACAACAAATGTACGACTAGTGTCAAAAACATTGTACAATATTTTTGTAAAATATTTTATTACAATCATTAAATAAATTAATTAATATTGCACACAAGCACGCACAAACACGCTCGCACGCATTTCTTGTAATTACAAAGATCGAGAACGAAACGTTGGTGTATGCTTTTCTGAACCTTTTTACTAATATTCATCAACATCAAATTTCACAATGACCTAGTGTTAAAAAGTGGGCGTGACCATGATAAAAAAAGATGTCAGATTGGTTTTCACGTTTCTTCAATTCAAATGAACTTGTAACAAACATTTGACTATAGCCATTAAAATTATATAAACACCGGTTCATTGACATTTCATTAATTTTTAAATTTAGTCCGCGATATTCACTGCCTTATACTACAAATAATAAAGCATTCTTCTGAACATCGTATATTTAATCAAATAGTTGAAAGTCAAGCTGTTATTAACCGGAGTTTATTTTATCATGGGTAGCAATATACAACAAGGACGCGTCGACGTGTTTCAAGGTCGATATTGTCATTCATAGGCTAATAAAATATAATAATTATATTGGCTTCTGTTCTTGTTATATAGATTGTAAAATTAAGATCCTTGACCATATTCACTATTGTAAAACTGTGAAGTTTGCCTACTCCAAAATGACAGAACAAATGTACAATTAGTTTAAAAAACAATTCACAATATGTTATAATTACAATCAACAATTATAAATAACAAATAAGTATTGCACAGCACGAACACACGCATGCAGTTCTTGTAATTATATAGATCGAGAACGAAACGTTGGTGTATGTTTTTTCTGAACCTAATGACCAAAATACATCAATATAAAATTTCACAATGACCCAGTGTTTATGAAACAGTGTTGTTTATTACAGGTGAAGAACTGTCATTAAAAATCGGACAAAAAAGTGGGCGTGGCCATGATAAAAATATGTCAGTTTGGTTTTCACGTTTTTTCAATTCAAATGAACTTGTAACAAACAATTGACTATATAGCTATTACAGTGTGTCATATACCACTTTTTGAATGTTTTTTTATAATTAAATTTAAAAAGTGATATAATTATGACAATCATATAAATAGAAACATACCAGTCCACAGATATTTCATTCATTTCTAAAGTTAGCCCGTAATGTTCACGATCTTTACTTACAAATAATAAAGTATTTTTCTGATCATCATATTTTGTCAGTTTCATGTGCCATTTATTCTTAGCTTTAAACTCCAAATTGCTTTAAAAGCAAAATAGACCGTCGTATTTCCATTTGATAAATAATTGCATAGGTTGACCAGCGACATTTATGTAGGCGACATTTAATGTATTAAATGTCGCTGGGTATTTATTATTAAATGTCGCTGGGTTGACAACGACTTTATTTGTAGTATTTGCACAGAAGCGTTTCACTAAACGTCTCTACACAAATCACGTGGTACGATGTCGATTTCCGTTTATTTTCTACCCGATTATCAGTTCGTATATTTGATGTGCGATATCTCCATATGTTTAATCTTTTTTAAATAATAAAATAATAATAATAATATAGATAATTAAAAAATAACACAAAAGAATAGGACGTTTAGGCAAACAACATTGACCTGACCGCTTGACTTTTGATTTAAATATTCATTATGGACGAGTTAATTTAAGAATAGGGATCACGCGTGTTAACTTCGTCTATATGATATGAACACTAATCATTGGCAATTTGATATGTATTAACTGCGATGAGTTGATCGTCCTATATGAAATGAATATTCCTAATGAAAGGTCAAGCGGACAGGTCAATGTTGTTTACCTTTATAATTATCGTTGAAATAGTTGATTTTGGGCCCGAATATGGAAGTATTCCCTGCGTTTGGGTTCGCCGCTGTACCACGTGTGCCCCTAACGGAAAAATGATTTTTATTGGATATAGGATCATAACAGTTCACGTTGCAAGGAAAATGAAAACGCTTTCCAAAAAGTGGTATAGCTGCGACCCCATTTGACGTCAGATAATAGACATCGCCGTCCGTTACTTCAAATTATGAATTGGTTGGTGATGTCATTTAAGTGGCTTCTTATCATGCTCATCAATGGTCTTGCTCTTCGAAGAATCCAAATCACACTGGCCACATGACGAACGAAACTTAAAGATTCTACATTTAGAACATCATACTCAAAATAAGGTTCACCACTCATTTCACTTTATTTTAATCCTCAATATATTTCTTTGACGCCGGATCATCTATTTCAGTGGAAAAAGAAAAGGGCACCAGTTTCCGGAACACTAACAAGAGTAGTCCAATCGTTAACAGTACAAGGGCACTCACAGATACAAACGTCACTCTAGGTCCATATGAGTTATATATTTGACTGACAAATATTGGACCTAAAGTTCTCGCTAAACTCCCAGAAGCAGTTAACAACCCCATCCACACGCCCTGTAAAAATAAAACAGGAAACAGTTATTGAAATGGTTAACAAGTTTGATAAATGCATAGTTATTGAATATTGTTATACTAGAATACTTAAATATTTCACAAATCCAGTTTTCTGATTGGTTGAAATATTTCATACTGGGACCTCTTTGGACGCATTCGATCTAAGTGAAGAATGATGTGGTATTGCCTACATATTATACCAGTTTTAATTTTACAGCACTAGACGGCCGTTTCGGAATAAGTGTATTTAAATGACCATCAACCTTCTCATTCGTTTACAATCATAAATCCATATATTTTACACTTAAACACACGCCTTAAATACGAAACAGCAGATTAACAAGTTTACATGTACATGATAAAAAGTTAATACAAGTTAATAAAAACACTCTTGTTTCTTAGTCAAACTATAGAGGATATCAACATTTTTTAAATTTACTCCAAGACACCCGTTCAAAATGAATTTCGCCAGTGTACCACGTGATGCCCCCTAAAGTTAACGTTCGTGCGGCATAATTATTTCCATTAGATATAAAATGGCATCAGTTGACATTTCCCCATAGCAACGACCTTATATTGCGAGAATTTGTGATGTTTTCCAAAACATTTAGGGGTACTGATCACGTGGTACACATGACGTCAGGTGCCACAGTTCTTACCTGAGGTTTGGGTCCTAGAAGTTTTGAGTAAATGGCGTAGGACATGACGTTACAAGTCGGATATCCGATACAGATTAACAGTGTTCCTATAAGAAACTGAGCTAGAGTTATAACTGGTGTGTATCTGCACCACTCGTAGTTGTCAGGACAACCGACTGGTTCCACGGTAACAGATGGTCTTGTTGTGTTTTGAACAGTTGTTGTCGTTAAGTTTCCTAGGTCTGTTGTTGTTTCTATTGGACCCAGACTCGATGATGAATTTTCAAAATTATTTGTTGATTCATGATCTAAATGATGAATATCACTATTACGTCTTACAAGTTTATGTTTCAAACGTTCAGAATGTTCTATAGGTATGTGTTCCGTACTGTCCGGTAGTCTCGCAGTCGTGTGTTCCACGTTTGCAGGTTGTGTTCCTGGTGTATGTTCTATACTTGTAGACTGTTTCGCTGTTTTATGTTCTGTTCTAGACCGTTCTATTGTTGTGTGTTCCGTTGTAGACTGTTCCACTGTTGTATGTTCTGTTGTTGATTGTTCCGCTGTTGTAGCAGGTTGTGTTTCAGTTGTGTGTTCCGTAGACTCGTGCGTTGTTATGTCTGATGTGTATATCTCGGTTGCATTCTGAATTCTAATATCCGTTATAAGTTTTTCAGTTGTCGGTAATATTGTTGCGTTTTCAATTCTGATTTCTGTAACAGTTGATGCTTCAGTAACAGCTGATGTCACTACGGTGTGTTCTGTCGTCGGAACAACTGTAGCGTTCTGTAAAGGTATAATATTTTCCGTAGTCATGGTGTTGACTGTCGTTGGTAGTAAGGTAACGTTTTCATGTTGAGTTGACTGTTCGGTATACATAGAGGAAATCGGAGTAGTCCATTGTATGGTTGTTATATTTTCTATCATCGGAGTCGTGTTCATTGGCGGAGTGGATGCTTTTTGTATATCTAGAAAATAAAAAAATGCTTCTTCAATGGTCTCTCTGTCTTGCCAGCAGTTTATTATACGGATGTGTTCAGAAAACATTTAAAACCTATAAACCCTTTAAGTTATATGCTGTGATTACATTTTGACAAGTCTATTAGTATCACTGATTAAAATAGTGCATAATAGCATGGTCAAATTGGGAATACTAGTAGCTAAAATGAATCAGTTTGTTTGTTTATTTGTTTTATTGATTGATTGATTGGTTGATTGATCGATTGATTGATTGATTAATTGATTGAGCAAAGTTTTATGTCCCACTCAAGTGATACCACTTCTATCGGGACGCCGACAGCTAAAGATGAAGTGACTGAATCTTTACCATTCAAGTGCGCTCAGGGTAATGATCAGGTAGGGTTCATTAGTATTTGATCAAGCCTTGGCCAAAACCGGACAGGATTCCGGAACCTCGACTTCTTTTAGACAGAGTGAGTGCTATATAAAATGAGCTACCATAGTGATTAAAAGTAATGGAGACAACATAGTAATCGACACACAAAAATGATAAGAAATGTACACGTGATATAAAACATTAATTGAGACTACTGATTGTAAACTATTGGAATTAGAAGACAGGCAGAGGTTTGTGTCTATAGGTGGCCTGTCGGCAAATTTGAAGACCGTAATTATTGGAATTTCAATTGACAAAATGAAATATATTTACCTGTATCCATAAGTGAAGGATAGGTGTGGCCCCATGGTAGATACACAAAGAACCCAATAAAACAAAATATAAAACCTGACAACAGCAAGTAACGCTCGTTAACTCTGCAAATAAAAAAATAAAATTACCAGAAATATGACAAGGTAACCCGACTATTAGTGTGCAAGTTTTGTCAATGTATTAAAACATAAAAAAGTAATATAATAGAGCCAATAAATAAAAAAAGTTTTAATTAAAAAGTCTTTAATTTTGATGGATATGATTGGTCTAGTTCGTCAATTCTAGTGAAGTTGATTTGAAGCTGACGTCACGTCTATTTTTTGTATTGGAAATCGCAGAATCACGCTGGCCACATGACGAATCTTGCATACGAGTACATTTACATTTTGATGATATGAACGCTTTGGACAACATGTTTAAGATATAGTTATTCCCGATACTGGTTTTAAAGGGTCAAGTGAAATGTACATCCCAACGTCTATTCTGACCAGTTGTCATGTGGTAATCATTTCCCCCAAACGAAGTTGGGGACATATAGTGTTTCCTCCATTTTTTGGTTACCATTTTCCCGCCACTTTTCTCAAAAGAAACATATTTAACAGATCTATATGAAACTTCACAGGAACAATCTTTGGGTGGAGTTGGTTGACTATTCGTAATTCAGTAATGCTAATGATTGGCGAAAATGGATCTTCCATTTTGAGGTCGTTCAGGGGATATTTTTTAAATGTCATCCCTTTTCAGTTATAACTTGTTATTAATATTTTCCTGCAAAAGAATTAAAAATTAGCAGGTGACAGTAGTCCTTGAAATCTCAGTCACGCTATTTGTCTTACCTTTTTGATAGAATTTTGATAATTATAAACACTACAATGGATACCACGCCGCCGACGGCTAGAATGATACCGACATACAACGTGGCTTCACTTTTTGTCCAGTCGTACATGTGCATAGTAAGTGGAGTACCAATTCTACAATAAATAAATAAATAAATAAATAATTCGTGGTGCATTGTATCGTTAACGGAGCACTGGCATGTGTGTCAACTTGTGACCTTCAAAATTTTTGCGATTTTCGTTCAAACTCGATTTCGCAACGTAAATATTTTGAAATTCTTTTCCATAAAACTATGGACTCAGGACTGCTATTTATCACTACGGATGTCACATGGTTTACATCTGTCCATTCCAGGTCACATGATTTACGATCTGTCCATTCCATGTCACATGATTTACGATCTGGCCATTCCAGGTCACATGATTTACGATCTGGCCATTCCAGGTCACATGATTTATGATATATCCACTCCATGTCACATGATTTACGATCTGTCCATTCCAGGTCACATGGTTTACGATCTGTCCATTCCAAGTCACATGATTTACGACATATCCATTTTGTTCCCCTTGGTTTATAGTTAGATAGATTTTTTTCTATTCATGACGTGTATTGCCAAAAACATGTCTTCTGTACATGTACATGTTTGGTACATATGTAAACCTAATAAAAAAGAACTCCATGTGCATATGGATACCAATCCAAAAAACAACGTAAAAGGTGTACAACCAGCAAATTTAGTAGAAACGTGTGAACTTCCATCAGGAAAGTGAGACCGAATGGTCTTTCCGCTGGTTTCACGCATACCAATGGAAAGTTATCAGTGAATATATTCTCAGCACAGTACATTTACTCTTTTGTCTATATTTTTATTCAATTCTATTATTTTGACTATAATATACCATTTAGACTCAAATATATTTGTTTCCAAAATTGCGTGAAGCGTGAATTCGTGATTTCAAAATTGAAAAATGCGTCAAATGACTCGGTTAATTTCACGCAGTTAATGACATTTGTTTTTGTATTTCAGAAACTTCTTCGAGGTAAAAAAAAATAATGTTATACTTACGTCTCAAACACAGAAAATAGAAATAATACAATGAAGAAAACCAGAATGGATGCGGAGACGGCTACAATGTCGACTTTATAATCCGGTATATCTGAAGCTGAACAAAAATAAATAACGGTATTACTTGTATTAGTGTATAGTAGAGGGTTTATGCTCTTTATATATCAAACTTGCAAACGTCTTTAAGCTTAAGGGTCTCAAACCCTCTGCATAGGTTCGATTCCCAATTGACAGATCTTAGTGCTAGAAAGTTTGTAACAATTTGTCTGTCGAAGGTAGGTGATCTTTTGGTACTCTGGTTTTCTCAATCATCTCTAAACTGAAGGTACAGATCAGTGTCCAGTACCTTGACTAAATGAATCCAATAGCATGGAAAGCGATGACGGAATTTAAAAAAAATCTTGACAAGGGCGTAAAACTCCGCTCAAAATACTCCAATGTCCCAACGTTGTTTGAACCCACGACCTTGATATTGAAAACCCAAAACCAGTGTCAGTGACAGGAATACATTTTATGACAATATCACGGGTTACAATTATAAGTTTCTCAATTTGTTCAGATATATGATATATATCATCTCCGAATTGTTTGTATTGGAAAATTGAAAAAATACCTGTCCCCTGGATACTAAAATTCATATCTTCATCATTTTCTACTCGATGTTCCCTGAACACAACGAACAGCAAAACAAGATTGATAATTCCACACACTGCACTTAGTATAGCTGGTGATGTATAGAGATCAATATGAAGACCTGGTGAGTGTACCGGACCCGGGTATCCAATAGGCACCATGGCCGTTTGGATTGCTACAAATATGAACATGTTTGTTTACAAATACCATGTACCATGTAAAATGGACTTCGTAATATCAGGAAAATTCCGAGCTTTCTTTACTTTTGCGTCTATTCGCAAGAGTAACAAAACACGAGAAAAAATAGCGATTATTTAATTTTGAAATAATCCACTGGCATTGGAATTCGTATATTCGCAATACATCATTCGCGTTTTTTAAATTAATATTTCGTATTTTCCAAAAAAGTGTTACCAATATACGAAATGGGACTTCGAATGAATAAAGTAGTATTTCGAATATTCAACACTCTAAATACTCTTTATTTCGAATATTCAAAACACTCTTTCGAAAATACTATTGTGAAAATGTTATTTGATATAATACTCCGTATGTATAACCAATTAAGAAATAACTTTCAACTTGTTGTGGCTTACGGGGTATATACAAGGTTTTGCAAGTGCTTATTCCAAGAAACAATGAAGGTGGAATTTCCACCTTCCAAAATATTGTTTATACCCTGTAAACCACAACAAATTGAAAGTTATTTCCTATACCTACATTATTAATCTTTTATATTAATTTCTACTTAGAATTTACGAAAGGGCAATTATATTAGTATTAATTTAAAATACTGATTTTCATTGCTCATCAGCTGGTTCTTCAAATGAACAGAACATCGCCATTCATCCGTTCAGAGCGTTTATCTCCGTCTCCTGACGTCACACATCCATTCGAAGACTTCTACACGTGCCCAAAACAATTACAAGAACAAAACAAAGGAGAATAGTAACTTCAAATCTCGTGGGATTTGACGAGAGGTTGATAGGTGATTGCTAGCTTACCGAAATGTCAACATTATTCTTGTCAATAGTTTTATGTAGAAATAAATTGGCGACTGTAAATATATAACAATGAACTAAATCTGGAGAGTATCCATTACCTGGTCCAATAATGAAGCCAATAGCCTGGAAAGCGCTGATGTTGGCCATTGTTGGAGTTCGTTCTTTTAGTGTCGTGGCACCGGAGACATATGATCTTACTACTGCAACGTTTCCTGAAAACAACCAAGAATAAAGTTAAATTTCATTATGAATAGATTTTGCATTTAGGGAAACGCATATGGGTATCTTTTCACCATTATTATCCTCCCGCTTTTCGAAGAAAAGTTTACGTTCGTCCGTCCGAAATTCTCGTCTGTGCAAATATACCGAAAACTAGGATGCACTATTTCATGAAACTGGGAGCAAAGCATAAAAAAAAGAAGATGTGCATATCGTTAACCCGAATTCGTTGGCTTATTTTCCTCGGAGTTATGGCCCTTTGAACATAAGTGCAAACCACAAAAAAAGAAAGGTAAGATAAGGGCTTCTTTTTCAAAAACCTAATCAGGGTTTACTCCTCAAGGTAATGTTTTTCTATGAGCTCTAGCAACTACAAGCTATGTGTTTTTGTGGTTGAGTATACTCTCTCTCTCTCTCTCTCTCTCTCTCTCTCTCTCTCTCTCTCTCTCTCTCTGATGTTTTTTACCTGCACCAAATCCGATGAAAGCTCTAGCAACTACAAGCCATGTGTCTTTGTGGTTAGGTATACTCTCTAGATATACGTATAATATATTGGCCATCACATTGATTATTAGTGATACAACCAGCGGCTCTCGGCTCTTCCCTCTTCTGTTTGCCCACGCACCAAAGAATGGAGAAGCAAGCAACTGACCCAGACTGTAGGATGCCACCACCCAACCCAGAAAATCAGCTGTGGCTGTGGGGTCTAACTGGAAGTAGAATGTAAACATACATTGCATTACTGGTTTTACTATCTAAGTCATATTATAACTTTTTTTAATTTTCTGAATAAAACATTCAAAAATTTATAATATGACATCTATACAAACATTTAAGTACTACAATACCAATACAAGTTATAACTTAAGTGGGATGCCATTGTCTTTAGACGAATCCCAACTGTGAAATTCCCAACCATATACATGATCAAAATACAAATAGTCAATACTGACACATCTACTCCACCTAAAGATTGTTCCTGTGGAGTTTTATAAAGATCTGTTAAATACTGTTCGAGAAATGTGGTGGACGAAATAGAGAGAACACTAAATGTCCCTACTTTTATATGTTCGCATATACATTTCATTTAAGCAACACAGACGCCGTGGGTGTTTAAAACCTACAATTAAACACACGCTCCATCTTTGAATTACCACAGCTTGACTGCATATGATACAAGTTATATTTCATCAAAATAATTGTCTATACTGTTTATTTTCTCAAATTTATGAATAGTTTAATTTCTAAATCATGTAAATATATCGAGGAAACTTAAGTTGTTCTTGTAAATCTGTCATATTATAAATTTGAATTTTCTGAATGAAATATTCAAAAATTTATAATATGACAACTAAATTTTTCAATATTTCATTCAGAAAATTAAAAAAAGTTACAATATGACAAATCTACTCGCGCCACTACGCTTCGTATGTGGTGGTAGCTCAGGTGGTAGAGTACTCGCTTCGTATGTGGTGGAAGTTCAGATGGTAGAGTACTCGCTTCGTATGTGGTAGATAGTGGGTTCAAAACCCCGTTCCGGTCTGACCAAAACTTAAAAATAGGTAGTGACTGTTCTTTCGCCAAGCACTCGATGAAAGTCATGGCGTCCTTCGGAGTCCTCGATATAAAGGAAATATTCTTGACTGGGATGTATAAGCTCGTTCAATCAATCAATCAAATTTATCGCAACCTACAGGAAAGTAATATTTGAAAAATGAATTTTCTTATAACCTTTACGATACTTACCAGTCTAAGATATGGCCATACTGATGACATGCAGATTGAAAACGAAACACTGCTCAAAAACATTGTCAAGTACATGACCCTTATGGACCTCCATCGACTTTTGTAAATATCTGGGTGTTCTACAATCGATGACTGGCTAGCACTGAAAATATAAAAACGATACACTACTCAAAAACATTGTCAAGTACATGACCCTTATGGACCTCCATCGACTTTTGTAAATATCTGGGTGTTCTATAATCGACGAATGGCTAGCACTGAAAATATAAAAACGACAAGTTGCTCATAACATCGGAACATGAAGCGGACGACAATCAATAAAATACCGTCAAATTTCAAACAAATATCTGAGTTGAGTTAAGTTGAGTTGAGTTGAGTAATGGTATTTTACATCCCAGTCAAGAATATTTCACTTATATCGAGACTTCGCCAGCTATAGGCGAAAGTACAGAAATTTTGCCTGTGTGTTGCACTGATGGCATTATACAGCAGTGTTCTTTAGCGTGCCAAGCCCACCTTGACACGGGACCTCGTTTATGTTAAGCTCCCATCCGAAAGAACCGTGACTTTTATTGCGTATTGCAGAGTGCTTGGCGAAAGAACAGTCACTACCTACTTTCAAGTCTTGGGTCAAACCCGGCCGGGTTTGAATCCACAACCTCCCACTTACGGAGCGAGCACTCTACCAGCTAAGCTACCGCAGTGGTTTGTAAATATCTGAGTGTTTTACGAGAGAAACATACTTTTTTGTAAACGTGGTCAATTAAAATGTTATAAAAGGTTTGTAAGCTTCATCAATGGACACCATGGTTCAGACAACGCGTGGGGCTATTGTAAGCTTCACCAATGAACATACACGTGGTTCAGACAATGTGTGGTGCTATAGTAAAGACGTTCTGTTGCAAGTTTAACACTTATTTAGCCGAAAAAGAGTCCATGCTTGGTTGTCCAATAGGAAGTGGCTGCAAAACCTGGCGGCGAATGTACTGTTTAATAACTCAACAGGAGGGGGTGTATTGGATGAACTGCCGTCGTAAGTTAGTGTTGAATGTACGACAGCTTAAGCTTGTACTGTACGTAGTCACAAGCATAGGGGGTCAGGGAATATTATTTTAGTTTAGATTGGTGTCAAGATCGTGTTCCTTGCTTGTTTGTATTGTATTTGTTTGTCACAATCTGCCATCTGATTATATGACAATAAAGTTTGAATTGAATTAAATTGAATTATTCTCCATAAAACAATAATACGATCTTGACACCAATATAAACTATAAATAATATTCCCCGAGCCCTTGTGAAGAAACCGGATTTTAATACACAAGTCGGAAGTTTATTATCACTAATCTAACGACTTGACAGCTCATCTCAGGTCCTTCGTTAGCTATATCGCGACAACTCTTCGGCAGCTCAGGCCATCCAACTCTCGGCAGCTTTTTGGTCATTAGCCATATCTTGGCTCCTCGGCAGGCAAGCTTTCACTACCTTTTCGTTAGCTCCCGAACAGGGTCTGTATAGGTAAACAACATTGACCTGTCCGTTTGACCTTTCATTAGGAATATGCATTTAGGAGGGCCCACTCACTACATAGCTAGTGTTAGGTTTCGCAGTTACTACATAAACACATTGCCCATGATTGGTGTTCACATTTTACAGACGAAATATACCTGCATGATACCTATTACTTAAATTTACCTGCTTATAATGAATATTTAAATCAAAGGTCAAGCGAACAGGTCAAAGTTGTTTGCCTATACTGTATTATAGTGCGTTTACATGTCACATGGTCAAGATGTAAACAAAATAACCGTGTTACAAGATTATATAGGTAAACAACTTTGACCTGTCCGCTTGACCTTTCATTTAAATATTTATCACGGACCAAGTACATCTATGTATAGGTAACACAGATAAACATCTGTATATATCGGCCATGAGATATACTCAACTCAAAGAGTACACCTGTGTACTGTGTATCTATAAAGTTGGATCTTAACACTACCTATTTATTGGGTAGACCCTCCTATATGAATATTCTTAATGAAAGGTCAAACGGACAGGCCAATGTTGTTTACCTATATACCCAAATAGCTAAGTAAACAAACGTATATACATATATATACACACAGTACAGATATGTGCAAAGTTTAACACCTAAACTAAGGAATAAGTGCCGAATCGGAATTGAATCTGCTAGCATTATCCCCACCCGGAAGATTTTCGGCAGCATCTACCTACCTCTTGTCAGCTTTTCGACAACTAGCTTCCCATGTATCAATCGGTCGACAGACGAGCATAGATTCTTTTCGTTAGCCCATTGTTAAACTTTCGACAGGTCTGTACTGTAAACACGTACAATCAAGGTGATTCCCCTGGTATAGGAATATATACATGTAGAAGATTAAAAAAAAAGTTTAAAACTTATCAATTTACCCGTCGTGGGGAGGGTGGGTCTGTAAAAGTCTGGAGTGTTCATCAGATTCGTCGTAGTCCCCAGCTATGGCCATTTTTACACCGGATATGGTCCAGTCCGCTGACAGCTAATCTGGATAATAAAATGACCTTATCGTCATCTCGAGTGATTATTAGGATTCAGAGTCCAGATTTAAAATTAAATGTTTATATATCTACGTTGTATAACACTGTATGGTGTACATAAAGGGGTAACACTCTGATTGACCCCCGTGTCGGTATTAAAGTCACCATTATTATTTTGTTTTATTATTATTCATAGTATCACCATCATCGTCATCATCTTTCTATTATTTTTTAATTTAATTTTTCTTTTTTGTCTATTTTACTTGATTTTATTTTATTTAACCGACATTTTTTAAAATGTTTTTGTCTCGCCTGAGTAGCCCAAGAAATATAACTTTTTATTTTTGTTTGTCGTCGTCATCGTCTTTCGTAAGTTTGGTCAGATATAATACACAGATTTGGCTTGGTTAATTAGTATCAGCAATTTTCATTACACGGACAGTAGAATCCCTTTTGAAAGCAAGTTGACCGAAAACCCGTGTTTTGCTGCACGCTTTTACTCGTAAACACTTCAAAAGCCTGTTTCAGTCACGGTCATATACTTATTTTTTTAATTTAATCCTAAAATATATTCAAAATATGTCATATATCTTTTTTTAAGGCTTTTTATGATTAATCTTTAAAAAAATGGTATATTGCATGCATGGATGTATTATAATTTTTCAAGACATAACACGTAAAACTAGCGACATATATAACAGAATTATGTCCGCCGTTAAATGTTGACAGGTTTGTGCCATTTCGCTTCTTCACGCGAAGAAGCGCCAAAGCGAAACTCATATGCAAAAAGACATGCTTTTGGTGCGATGTTAAATGAAAGTTTTCGCTTTGGCGCGTAGAGTTCCCTTTGAGCTTTATCGCCCGCCAAAATTAAATATTGAACGCGAAAAAAACGAACTCAACGTGAAAAAGCGCCAAAACTTCTGTCGCTTTTTTCGCGTAGCATTTTACGCTTGGTGTGCAGTATTTCGCTTTGTGGGCAAAAATGCGTCAGAGTGAAATTTCCATTGAGCATCACGCCAAAAGCATGTTTTGGCGCTTTTTCCGACAAAAATAAACCAACTGTATGTTGCACCAAAATTAACGAACGCGGTTTATCCTATATCTGTTGTGAAATAAAGAAACATAATAAAGATATTGGTCTCATATCTTTGTCAAATAAATCTAATTTTATTAGGAGGTATTTATTTCTTAATGTTTACGCAACATATATTCACCTGAGTAATGGTCGCATATTTCAGTTACCCGGTTTTGATGATATTCTACCAGTCAGATAAATTTTTATACACCGTGATATCGGGAACACACTGTCATCTTTTTTTCATCATGGAGGAAAAAGATCCGAAACAGAGATTCTTCACCAGTACAAAATGTTCGGTAATTTTGGGAATAATAATTCTTGTTGCCATAGCAATAGTTTGTGTGGTTACTTTTGTTGATAAAGATTTACGACAAAAGGTGCAGTATGATTCTGGAGATTTAGAATGGTGGAAGAAAACGATTGTATACCAGATCTACCCGAGGTCATTCCAGGATTCAAACGGAGATGGAACAGGAGATATAAGGGGTAAGTTAGGGAACCTCTGAAACAAAAATTGTGGAAATACAGTTTAACCTGTCTTAAAGACCACCTCTATATAAGGGCCAGCTGCTTATAAAGGCCAGTAGAATTGTATCCTAATTGTTCCTTATCCATACTATTTGAATCTGTATATAAAGGTCACCTGCTCGTACAGGCCATTTTGACCGGTTCCATTCGGTGGCCTTTATAGACAGGTTTGACAGTACATTACTTTTTCAGTGCTCATCTTAGAAAGGGACAATCGCTCCTTTGTTTTGCCACATGACTCCGTTATGAAGGCAGAAAGTTGAAGATACATAACAAATATCATGTAACACACACACACACACACACACACACACATACACACGTGGCAACATACCAGTGCTATTTGATCTGTGAACTTGGCAATACCCAGAACACTGACAATAGCCTACGACGTCGAGTGGCCAAATATGCATCTAACCACCTAAGTTCTTTCCCTACTCAAAAATAGCTTAGTGTGAGAACGTTTGTATGTTCATTTGTTCAATTGTCTTAGGTCAGTGGTATTTTTTTATTTTTTTATTTTTTCATTTATTTATTTATTTATTTATTTTTTATTTATTTATTTATTTTTTATCTATTTATTTATTTATTTATTTATTTATTTATTTATTTATTTATTTTTAGATTTTATAATCAGTGTTCTCTATTATACTATAAGGTTTGTCTTTTCTTATTTTTGCTCCATTAATGTGTTTGTTGCTGCATATTTGTGGTTACATCAGGTGTAAATAACTACCAAAACACTTAATTTTAAATGTAGCGGGTGTAGCGAGCTAAAAAGGAGGTACTTACCCTTCCGGGACACCCGGCCTCATTTTCCCGATAGAAATAAACGTGTTTAACTTAATTATTCTGTTTCAAAATTATTACTTTAGTTTTGAATTTGGTTTGGCATTGATTATTCCGGTATGTTTGTTTTGATTTTTTTCATTATAAAGGGATACTGCAAGGTTTCGAACTGCGCTAGGACAGATCCTAGTGTGAGCTTGTTAGTATGATTCCGAATGTCGGTAGTTTCTTCCGGGGTACTCCGGTTTCCTTACTGGAATATTGAAAAAAATTACTCACTTTATGACAATAAATACTTTTCTTTTGCAGGTTCCCATTTTCCTTAAACTAGTGAATAAACTCGTGTTTCTGTTTACTTTCTCCAAATCCACTCATGTTACAAATTAAACTGGTTGTGTAACTGTCCTATTTCCAAATGTCGACCATTCTCAAACAATCCAATTTGTCGTGTGACCATTTAATGAGAAGCGTTTTTAAATCGAACACCAATCCTTTCCGAATGAGCGTTAATCGGTTACAACCCGAATATAAAATTTCACGTAACGTAAGTTTTGAAAAAATAGATAGTAAGTTTTGTAACCATGACAACGGATCACGTACGCGCTATACAGAACAATTGATTACTGACATACATACATAAATTTGGACTTATCTTGAACTTGTCTTATCTTAAAGAAGGCATGTTTGTTTCACCAGGATAATTTCCGAATTTAACGAATTCTATGTTTACCTATAATATATAAATACGAGTTGGGCATGTTTGAGGGGTTGTGTTCTTACTAGGGTCGAAAGTTGTAGATTCCGTTGCTATGCGTTGTCAAGGACATATGATTTCTACATAAAATAGTATTCATGTAGGTAGCCAATGATTATTCGACTTTACAATATTATCTAACCATAAAAATAATAATAAAATAATAATCGTATTACGATCAGCGTTATTTATTTATTTATTTACTTGGTGTTTTTCAATAAGAATCCATAACCCCTTAAATGTTTCAGTCAATTTCCAAGGTCAATGGCCTACATAATACGCGCGAACGCTTATTAGTCACACCCATCCACGTGCAAAATGACGTGAAAAAAACTTAAAAACAATGACTGCAATACACAAGAAAACCTCATTTAAATATAACCATTCTGTATCACCTAGACATCAAAGTGTTCTGTGTACCTCTGGGAATCCATACCTCCATTAATCATTGTCAACATCAAATAACAGCTCCAAAACCATTCTGTATCATCTAGCCATCAAAGTGTTCTGTGTACCTCTGGGAATCCATACCTCCATTAGTTATTGCCAACATCAAGTACCAACTCCAAAACCATTCTCTAACCATCAAAGTGCTCTGTGTACCTCTGGGAATCCATACCTCTATTAATCATTGCCAACAACAAGTACCAACTCCAAAACCATTCTGTATCACCTAGCCATCAAAGTGCTCTGTGTACCTCTGGGAATCCATACCTGAGTCCTCTATTAATCATTGTCAACATCAAGTACCAACTCCATAACAAGCAATTGAACCACAAACCATAACTTTTATACAGTCAAACCTGTCTAAAATGCCACCTCTATATAAGGACCACCTGCTTTTAAAGGCCAGTAGAATTGTATCCCAATTTTTCTTTTTCTTATTATTTGAACCTCTACATAAAGGCCACCTGCACATAAAGGCTACTTTTACTAGTTCCCTCTTGTTGGCCTTTATAGACAGGTTTTACTGTAGTTGACGTTGATTGCTGTACTACATAACCAAGACACTCGGTTTCAAAGTTTGTATATGGCTTTGGGATATGTTTGTTTTTTTATTTGATTGGCTTAATGGCATTGTACATTTTAGGAATCATTAGCCGGCTTGATCACTTTACTTATCTGAATATTGGAGCCATATGGATAAGTCCATTTTACGAATCACCTATGAGGGACTTTGGTTATGATGTGAAGAACTTTACAAAGATAGACCCAATGTTCGGGACCATGGCGGACTTCGAGGAACTCATAAAAGAGACCAATAAAAGAGGTAATACTAATGTTGTAAGGTATGTTCAAAGATTGATTTTATTCTTAAGATATTGATACCATGTATGAACAAGAACTGTCTCTTGAGAGCCAAATAACCCTGCCCCAACATTTAATGTTTATCCGCGACCTTGACCTTTCCTATATGACCTTGGTTCAAGGTCATGACACGCCTTTGGACCATGAAGATGATTCATGTGAAGTTTTATGACAGTTGTTCAATGCAGTTATGAGATATGGCACAGACACGATTTTACACAGACGGACAGACAGACATGTTGATCACTATATACCCCTTCAAACTAGTTTGTGGGAGGATGAAAGGAAAACATAGAATGAGGTGAAGATGGGTAATGATACTATACGTCCCTGTCTAGATCCTTATATCAAGCAGTCCATTAAGGGATAGTTGGGGCAGAGTATTATAACAGGAGAAATCAACTGACCTCCGGCAAACTGACAAACTGTCTCGCACTAGGATCTGCTCGAGCTTTGAATCTAGGCGGTTAGAGACGAGCTGATCCGTAAACTTGTGATTTAGATAACATTAAGATCCCTGGCACTAATAAAAACTAGAACTGTCTCTTGAGAGCCAAATACCCCCGCCCCAACATTTTATGTTTTCCCAACCTTGACATTTATTGTTTGACCTTGGTTGAAGGTCATGGTACACCTTTGGACCATGAAGTGAGAATTATACATGTGAAGTTTTATGACAGTTGACCAAAGCATCTACGAGAAATGGCCCGGACACGATTTTACACGGACATACAGACATTGTGATCCCTATATATACCCCTCAAACTAATTTGCGGGGGTATGAATAACCCCAACTGAGGTGTTTGTAGTACGATCACACCTTCCTTCAATGATATCTCTATAATAAGCCACCTGCGTTTAAAGTCCAGAATCTTTGTTCCAATCGCTCTCTATCCATATTAATTGAACCTGTATATAAGGACCACCTGCCCTAAAGCCACTTTTACTGGTACACTTGAGTGGCTTTTATAGACATGGTTGACTATATTAACAGCAGACCCTCAACCACCCCACATACACATATATTACAGCAAGTGGTCCGTAAAACAATTGAAACTAGTACTGTCTCTAGAACGCCAAAATACCCCCGCTCCCAACATTTAAAGTTTTTTTCTGCGACCTTTACCTTTCCTATATGACCTTGGTTCAAGGTCATGACACACCTTTGGACCATGTAGATTATCATGTGAAGTTTCATGAGAGTCGTTCAAAGCAGCTATGAGATATGGATTTTTCACAGACAGATTGACAAACAGACATTGTGATTCCTATATACCCCCCCCCCCCAACAAGTTGTGGGGGTTATAAAAAGTCGTACTTTTCCAAACAATTAAGCCCGACATGTATACGTTAATTATTAACATGCAGTTTGAAGACACTCCGTGTTCAGTTTGTCAATGATTTGTCATTCTGTTACTTACTACATTCTTTCCAACAAACCCATTGATGACATAATCCAGCCAACAAATCCATTGATGACATAATCCAGAACACTCAAAGTCCTTTTTTAAAATAACATTTCAATTTCTCTCTTCTTTACATTGTAAAGGTATTAAAGTGATTATGGATTTCGTGCCGAATCATTCTAGCAACGACAGTATGTGGTTCCAGAAAAGCAGGAGAAGGGTGGATCCTTATACCGATTACTATATTTGGAATGACGGAAAAGCCGTGGCTCATAACACCAGTGTACCACCCTTCAACAGGGAACCACCTAACAATTGGGTAATACATGCATAATTGTTATACAGTCCAACCTGCCTTAAAGCCCACCTCTATATAAGGGCCTCCTGCTTATAAAGGCCAGTAAAAATATATCCCAATTGTTCTTTATTTATATTGTTTGAACCTGTATATAAAGGCCACCTGCCAATAAAGGCCACTTGTTCATGTTTACAGGTTCCCTTTGGTGGCCTGTATAGACAGGTTTGACTGTATATTCAATTTGTATTGATTTTTTAAATGTTTCTGTTATTTTTTACAGATCCATAGATAATGACAGTGAAATTGCTATAATTGCTTAATATGAAAAACCAACATTAATTTTAGTTGGAATCATTGATGGCGTCACGATGACGTCATAAAACCAACATTCTTTACTGTTTCAAAAATCAAAATAAGATGGCGATAAAACAAACAAAAATTGTTCACGGAAAAATCATGCGACCTTTTCCCCCAACTTCTGCTGGAGTTGTATCATACCTAAAGGTCTTACGATATTTCCGGTGACAAAAACGCGTGTTGCTTATGACGTCACATTACGTTTAGATACTTTTCCGTGAGACACATCTATACTTGAGCGTAGAGTGATAGTTTGTTCATATCAGCTATGAAGGTGTCTCCACATCGTTCAAAACATCAGTATGTGCAAAGACATGTCGCTCGTTAATCTTTTTCTCCAAAAACTAACACTGATAAAAATGGAACTTGATGACATATCATGGATCGTATTATTGACTTGGCTACGGAAGATTGCAGATGTAACATTTGTGTTTCTAAATCATAATATACACGCTTTTCCGATTTGCTTACAGAAATGTTTTTAGGCAGAAATGCATGGAGATTGGAAAACATTTGACAACAATAAGTTTTTCACGTCAATCGAAATCTAAACCAAATCGAGCATTTCAGTTTTGTCTCAATCATTTCAGTTCTGTCTTGCTCCTACTTTTCATTTGATTTTCATTTCCAAATCAGACATTTCAACTGCAATTATGCCTACTTACGTGTTACATTTACGCTAACCCAAGTTGCTTTCAAAAAGCTTTTTAGGCGGATATTATACGGAGCTTGGATGACCTACATTATTTTTCACGCCAGATGAAATCCGTATCCAAATCCATCATTTTAGGTTTGTCGTACACCTAATTTTCATACTTACCCTATTTGCTTTTAGAAGCTTTTCGAAGAATCTGGTCTCCTTGGTTACATGATCATCATTAACAGTTCCACCAAGCTTCTTAAGATCCACTAGCATTTCATTTGCAGTTTTGGCTTATTCGTAATTTTTATGCTTACATGCTTTGCTTTCAAAAACCTTTTTCGACGGACGGGTACGGGGCTTATGCGACCTTGAACTTTTTCGCTCTTCCAAATCAAGCATTTTAATTGTTTTTTTTTTTAATTTAATTTTTCTTGCTGGTGGTATTCACGCTTAATAGTATTTAAATTTGATATTCACACCAAAATAAAGTATTTCATCTGCAGTTTTGTCTCCGTACTCTTTGATATTCAGGCTTACCTGCTTTGCTTTCAGAAAGCTTTCTTTGGGGGATCTGCCTGGACCTGGGATGACGATCGACAACAATATTACTATCACGCATTTTTAGATTCACAACCTGATTTGAACTACAGAAACGCGGCAGTGAGAAAAGAAATGTTGGTACGTTGTTATGACTTTCGTTTTATGTTTAACGTTTCATTCCGAACTGATTTGTTTTCAGAAAGCTGTATTTGGCGGCTCTGCGTGGAGCTGGGATGAACTTCGACAACAGTTTTACTATCATGCTTTCTTAGACTCACAACCCGATCTAAACTACAGAAACAAAAACTTGAAAAAAGAAATTCTGGTATGTCATTTAACTTCATTTCACTTCGAATTTATTTATTTATTTATCTATCGTGTTACTTTTTGAAATGGCTTTTATTATTTATTCTAAAATTGCTTTAAAATTGTTTTCCTTTATTTTAATTTCATTTTATTTATCTTTTAAATTATATCAATCCGGATCGTACCAAGAATCTAAAGACATATTGAAACCTTACCATATGCATATACATGTATACTAGATTTGTTCCCATGTTTTATAGTTTTTTTCTTCGAAGTGTAATTTTTGGATCGCTGGTTGTAAATCAAAACAAACATACTAATCCATGTCCGAATCACAATCCAGCACACAGTAAAAACTTTGGAACTGACAAGTTAAACACGTGAATTTCCACCAGGGAAGTGAGACTGGGTGCTCCAGAAGGATAAGCACCTCCTGTTTAGCTACCTACACCCGCCACGTGTGCAATCAAAATTGTGTAAATGGAACATGGAACTATGTGACGTCAAAAACATCCAGGACAATCCAGGACGCAGATACATCAATCTTATCAACAATACTGTGATGACGGCCATAAAACTTTTTGAGGGCCTTGATAAGCCCAGGCTTGCAATATCCCTGAGTCAACAACTTATTTACAAGTAGTCTGTTTCGTTGTACAAAGTCTCCGTAGTGGGAGTTACCTTTACCATAGCGTGAAAAATAAAATGATTAGAACCTTACAAAAGTACTTGGGCCTATATCTGTAGTCCGTTGACATTTTAATCATCTCCTTCAAAACTATGGGGCCAAATTATATGAAAGTTAGTGATTATCATGCCTGGTCCCAGTCTCGCAATCATTCATTTCTTAGCTTAGATTTCCCTTAACTTGAATAGGAAAAATTTTGGCATTATTTCATACAATGTAATGCTGCAATTAAAAAGTTTCAACCAAATTAGAATATAGATGTAATAAGCTTAGAATGATCATCAAAATGGCACCTTAAATTCATGAATGTCATAAAAACTAACAAAATTATCAATCGTTCATAATGATCGTTAAACTATAGCCCTCATGGGCTCTCCGATTTGCACAAATAAAGGAGATTATCTGTTCTAGCAATCACTGAACATGATGTAGCCTCGTGAAAGTCGGAAGGAGCGATGGGGTTGCCCTTATATGTGTGCTTATAAAACTATTGCAATTTCTAGCTTTTTGCTACATGTCTTTTGTTATAGTACATTTTAATAGTACTTGACATTTTACCACCTAAAATTCATTATTTGATATTTGTACAACAGGACGCCATGAGGTTTTGGTTGAACAAAGGAGTTGCAGGTTTTCGGCTAGATGCTTTGAAGTTTATGTACGAGACGACGAATACAACCCTAAATGACCCGGATGTAAGTCAACTTTTCCATAATAATAATAAATTATTATTAATTAGTTACATTAATTAAGATGAATTACAGAGAGTGGAATGTATTAGATTTTAGAAAATAAAGAAAAAAGAAAGAATGAAGAAAATTTACATGTATTTTCGGAAAATAAAGATTAACAAATCTTGAAAAAAAATTTAAGTGAAAAGGGTGGGACGCGTAGTAGGGTTTCACCTCTTAATTTGCTTGATACATTTTTTTATTTATTCTGTTTAACCCCCCCCCCCCCCCCATAAGTTTTTTTAAAGCACTGCTGGTTTTGTTTATCATTTATTTCTTTGTTTTTGTTATTTTTATTTGTACTTTCAGTTTGAGAATTTTGTTTTATATAACGACTTACAACCACATAAATATACCACAAACTCTCCAGAGATATACAGTGTACTGAGAGAATGGAGACATATGATGAATGAGGTTGAAAAGGGGGACAAACTTAACAGGTAGGCTTTATATAACTACTTTAAAGCAACTCATCTTGGTTGGTAAACACAAGTGTAGGCGATATCTCTGCTTAACGGTGATTCATCTTGGTCTGTACAAATCAAATTAAACCACCCACCCCAAACAGATAGGCCATATATCTACTTCATCTTGACTGGCACGAGTATATAAAATCCTAGAGGTAGGTCATATATCTACCTCAAAGCTCCTCATCTGGATTATTGCTCAAATTTAACACCGAATAGGTAAACCATTATGTCTACTTCAAGATAAACTACTTTGGTTGGTAAAAATCAAACTTAAGCAAGTATTAAATAAAACCTAATAGGTAGGCCATATTTCTACTTCATAGGAACTCAGCTCGGTTGCTTGCTACAAATCAAAGCAAACAGCCAGTCCATAATATCTACACCTTATATTCGTTGCGCGTTATGATTAGTTTGCCTTGCATATCAATTGCGTTCATATCGACTATGAACCGCATTTCTAAACAGTTCAATTGTTATATTTACGTTTAAAACTATTTTCTTTTCTTTTTCTTGGTTCAAAATCATTTTAGAAAATTTTAATTTCGCGCTTTGTCAACAACGATTTTCAATTAACGGAACAGCTGATGGAACAGCAGATCCAACTGATCAGCTGTGCAGTTTGGCGCCAGAAATTCTAGGACAAAATAGACAAAATGTAAATATATATACTTGACTCCTGTGTGAAGCGACACTTGTCTCCTATGTATAGCGACACTTGACTCCTGTGAAGCGACACGCGGTACCCACGTGAAGCGACACTTGACTCCTGTGTGAAGTTTCACTTGGCCTTTTGGGAAGGGACACTTGACTCCTGTTTGAAGCGACACTTGATTCATTTTTGAAGCGACACTTGATTCATATTTGAAGCAACACTTGAATCATGATTCCCACGTGAAACGACACTTGACTCAATGTGAAGCGACAGTTGACACTTTTGTGAAGCGACACTCGACTCCGGTGTGCAGCGACACTTGTGTGTCTTACTTTATGTTTCAGATTTATGATAGCTGAGTCGTACGGTTTAACGTCACATATGAGAGACGAGTACTACAAGGCCGGGTCAGTACCCTTTAACTTTGCTTTGATATCACAACTCAACAAAACATGTGGAGGAGAATGTATAAAGACTATAGTACAAGACTCTGTGGTAGGATTACCAGATAATGCTTGGCCAAACTTTGTGGTGAGTCTCTCTCTCTCTCTCTCTCTCTCTCTCTCTCTCTCTCGGATCTCTCTCTCTCTCTCCTCTCTCTCGGAAATTTATTTATTTATTTATTTTAGAGAGAAATTTATTTATTTATTTATTTATTTATTTATTTATGTGAAATAAGTTGAGTGGTGACAGTCCTATAATAATACTTGCATCACACCTCTGGATATAATTTTGTCATTATACCCAGTGCCGGTTGAAAGTCGAGTGTATTATAATCAGTGTTGTTAGCATCATATCCTTCGGCTCAATAGCTCGACTTCAAATCTTTTTTTCTCTGTATTTAACTTTTTATATTAAGTCATTCCAATATGAGCAACATTTGTTGAATAGGTTTCGACTACTGCTATATATATGCAAGTGTATTGGTGACCAGTTTGTTATACCTTTTCTTTAGATGGGTAACCATGACAACCACCGTATTTCTAACAGACTAGGAAAGGATATGGTAAATGCGTTTAACATGCTTCTGCTGACATTACCCGGAACTCCTACAACTTATTATGGGGAGGAAATTGGAATGGAAAATACAGAATACATTTATGAGGAACTAAAAGATCCGAACGGCATTAACCATAAGGTATAACTTTCATGATTAAAGGTGACTTAGCTGTTCTTACCAAAAATGACAATTTTGTAGTTATGTCATGTGCTGATTTTGAATTTTTATTTAAATAACTAGATTAGTTGTCATGTGCTGGTTTTGAATGCATTTGATGTTAATAAAAATACCAAATCAGCACATGACAATTATAATGACCATTCAACGTTCTTTTTTTAAGACAAAATTTAGATTTCACTGTAGTAATAGTGTTTTACACCCCGGTCAGTCAATGTTCTTTCACTTGTACCAAGAAAGCAAATTCGATTTAAGTGAAAGAATACCAACTCTTCCACGTCTTGTTTGCTTGTGTCATTAGTTTGGGTTTTTTCAGGCTGTGCTTTTTGTATTTAGTCTTTATGCAAAAACAATACCAAAAGGAGAGTATGGTTGATTTTTATCTGTCGTTTTTATTCTAAACAAATTGTAGAATTTGTAGACAAATATAGCACTAGATGATATGGTCATTCGTTACATGTATTTTCCAGAATTCCATCCTATTTTACAGATACCAAATTTCGAGCATATGTGACATCATTATTTTTTCGTCACTGTGTGTGTTACTTTTCTCTATTATTAAGGATCACTTTCAAGAAGTCGGACGAGATCCGGAGAGATCGCCAATGCAGTGGAACAGTTCCAGTAATGCGGGATTTACCACAGGGAAACCTTGGCTTAGGATAAATCCTAATTACCAAACTCTGAATGTTAAGGTAAATATTTTGGGTTTTTTTTTGTCCCCCCAAAAGCCTTCGAGAGCCCGAGAACTTTAGTTCCAAAACTAGCCATCTCTTTCAAACCATGCAAAAACACTCGCGTGGAATGGGATTCACAAGTGTACCAAGTGATATCTGCTTACGCCGTTTTTGCATGACTTTTTCCACTGATTATGAAAGACGTTCTTGCGACAGTAAGAAATTCCTTCATTTTACAGGGAAAATATGGAATTATGCGATTCCAAATGGTACCGCACAAACATAAAAAGAATATGCATCACACGATACGCTAATAAACCCTTTTCTTTTCTTGATGTATTAATAGTTCCGTTTATTTATCTATTCGGAATTATCCTGTATATATTGGACATGTTCCTTTTATTCTCAATTATCAGAGATTATACACACGTGACTGATGTGGCTACCTTTTCAGGAGTTACTTACCCTTCCGGAGCACCCAGCCTCACTTTCCTGGTGGAAGTCCTAGTGTTTAGCTTAATTTACAAGTTTCAAAGATTCTAGTTTGCTTTGGCATTGTGATTTGGACATGGATTGGTATGTTTCTTTTGATTTTGATTTTTTCCAGATCCAAAGGAAGTCAAAACAGATAACGACGTTACAAGTGTACAAAAAACTAGCAGAACTCAGACAGTTGCCATCTTTTCTAAATAGTGATATAAAATTAGGAACGACAGACGAAAATGTATTCTCATATGTACGAAGTGCGTTAGGAAGACCAAAATACTTAATAATTATCAATTTTGGAAAAAGCGCGACTACGACTGATTACAGTATGGAGCCAGTAAGTTCGTCCGCAGGAGAAGTTGTCATTTCGGCCACAGATTCGGTAAATGATTTGTACCGTGTAGGAGATGCAATAGATTTAACTAGTATAACACTTCAAAGAGGACAGGGACTTGTGATAATAGTTAAATAATCATGAACGAAACGTTAGGGTACTTTATACATTGAATCTGATTTTCCTCCGGGCTATTGACTAAATGATCTGAATGTACACTGTTTAATCACGAATTGGAAATCAAACTGGCTGTTTTTGCATCTTTCAACCTTTGAAATTGTCAGAAATAACTAAGAAATAAGGAAAATTTTTGATGGCCGGATGAAACTAAAATTTACAAATATCTCCGGTTTGATGGTAAGGTTCATCTAGTTTGTCACTATGAAACTAAATCTAATCATTTTATATTGACTACAAGAGTACTAGAATCTTTTTAATTCAAAATTGAATATTTATATAAAATCTGCTATATGTACCAACGTATATAGTCCGACTAATCAGCTCTCTAAACCGAAATTTTAATTTTTGACTTAAACCTGCAACAAGCAAAAAATTTAAAATGGGGATTTAGTGGGCTGATTAGTCGGACTACAACGTATATAGTTGCATACATGAAAATCGTGAAATATTTTTTGTACGAATTCGCGAAAAGGGTATTGCGAAAGTAAATTAAATTAAATTAATTGTATATATAGTAGCTATATTGTGCATTGGAGTAAAGGTGTTTTAAACCTCAGTCAGGATCATTTCATGATCACATCTATCAGTCAGGCCTGGGTATGAGATGGTAAAGAAAACAGGAGTTTACAAAGAAAACCATCGACGATTTGAAAACGAACATTAAGCAAACGAATTGTCAAACTTTCTTATATAAGGGTTTCATGGATAAATTTTCTCAAAATATTTACATTCAAAAACAGTAGGTAACAATATATTGACATCGTATCGTACAAGTAAACAACTCGTAAACACAGGGAAAATTTTGTTTTTAAATAAATGCGTGCGTAAAGAGAATATGCCTCTTATCAAGTAATATATCTTATTCACATGACCATTTATTCAGATGTGTTTTATTTATAACCAGAATCATGTTATTGATATCATTATTTTTGTTTACATTAAACTTTGACTTTCACTCCTCACAAACTACGAATAAATTTGATTTCATAGTGTAGTAAACATGGCATGAATGAATACACCAAATCTTTTATGGATGTAATTGTTGGAATATTTTTTTATGAAGGTACATTATTGATACCTATGTCAAGATCATAGGGATGTGTGTGTGTGTGTGTGTGTGTGTGTGTGTGTGTGTGTTGATTCACTATACAGAACAGACCTGTCGAAAGGAATCGATGCTCAGCATCCAGGTGGACGACATGTGGCTGAAAGATTGCATGCTCTTATGCATGCCGAATAGCTGCCTATATATATATAACGAAGAAACCAGATAAGCCGTCGATTCGACACTAATTTGTTAGCCGAGTGTTCAACTTTCGACAGACCTACACCGTATACACTCGTATATAAGGCATTTGAATAAAGACTTTAGTAAAATCTTCGGTGAATGAAATTACAAATACATTCAAATTATTTATCAGTGATTTATTTTCAGAAATAACACATTGCTAACACAATGAAACAGACAGCGATCCTAATAATGAACTTATTTTTCAGCCATTTATTTTCAAAATTTGATGTTACAAACACGATGAAACAGACAGTAATCCTAATCACAAAATGTATATGCGTCTTCCTTTGCTTTGGTGTATTAGCTTACATACATAATCATTGTAAAATCATTACCATTGAATGTCATTTATGTAATAAATGATTCTAACCTCCATTGTTGTGTTAATCATATTTCTTGTTCTCCAAAATTATCTGCTTCTTAAATTTTAAAAGCTGTAAAAAACTAAATAATGGTTAATGGTTCAAAGTATTGCATCTAGTGAAATTTGATAAAATTTGGCCTGTCTTTTTTTCTCTCTCATTTTAACATTTGGTCAATATTTGTCATTTTTTGACGTCTTTCACCGTGAAATTGAAACAGGTTACGAAATAATTGACACTCTTCTGAAACACGTTTTGATGAATTTTTTGCTCTATTGTTTGTTGTTGCAAGTAACATTATCATGATTCAACGCCATGTATTTGCATGATCAACTAAACAATATTCTATTTAGAATTTTAATTTTCACCTCCTCGTCTTAGCTATTTCTAATGTTCCGGGAAATTTGTTAAAATGTGGCTCAGTATGCTGCATGCAGTTATTTTTGTTTATTTCCCTATTCAAAAAAATGTTAACCACCGATAAGTAACAGGAATGCAGTGAGATAACGGTGTTTATGTTACTAGTAGGTCAAGATTCTTTAAGGGTTAAAAATCTGGAGTGCCCATAAAAAGCCACCCACAAATTAAGATATTTCCGATTAAGATTCGAGCTTAGCCAGTCAGAAACACTGTAATTCAAAAGTAGTAAGTAAAAGGAAAATTTCTTAAAGAGCCCGTGTGTGAATAAAATAAAGTTTAACGTCCCAGTCAATAAATATTAATTCATGAATAGTATTTGCCAAAACTAGTGCACTCGCACTAAGATTACAAATTTGAATCGCTTACCTTGTCCTTTTGTAAAAACTATTGCTTTATTGAGACGAAAAATACACTAGAAAAAACAGCTTCCCTAATCAATGATGTTAGGTGCTGTATATCTTTGAATGTATATTACTCGTCCAAAAAGGTAATATTTTTATCCCATTTCTATTGGTTGTTTTTGCGTCCAGAAATATCAAAATTAGTCCTGTCACGTGTTATATTGAATACATTATTTTTTAAAATAATGGCACATGACAGTCCAATAATTTTAATTTAGAAAATAAATCCCATTCATATACTTATAGCAATACACACAATAGACCGTTATAACGACCGTACTTTTTCCAGATCACCCGGTCTCACTTTCACTGGTTGAAGCTCCCGTCTTTTGTCTTTTTTTTCCAGTTCTAAAGTAATTGCTTTGCTTATTGATTGTAATTTGGACATGGATTGGTATGTTTGTTTTGTTTTTGAATTAATAAAAGATAGCATGAAAGATAATTTTTACAAACAAGTATCGTAAAGTTAAAACAGCTATCTATTCTCAACTTGTTATGCATAGCAACGTAAATGATAAACAACTAAGCCCTTACTGAGACAGCCAATGTATTTTATCTCCATTTATTCAATTCTTAAATATTTGCACAACTAAAGAAATCAGGGTGATATTATATATAAGAAAAAGAGTAGCACAAATTTATCGGATAGATTTCACTTAAGGATACAAGGGGGTACAATTTTCGGAGTGGGTGTGGCGTGGTTTTTCTTCTTTTTCGTTTTGTTTTACTTTTTGAATATTTGAAAACTAAAACTAAATAATTTTCCGAATTTTCTTAAATACGTATGGAAAATTTTAAATTTTCCATTATATCTCTTTGGTTGACGTTTTTACAGTATTGCCTTTACCCCAAACAGATCATGTATATATTAACAAAAATCTATTTTTAACTTTTAAAAAAATCAGCAAACGGGCACCGGTTCCATTCGTTTTGTTTTTGGATTAAGTATTATCAATATCGTTGGTGTAAGCATTCTTCTTATAAACGATTAACTTGTTTGAAACAAGACAGGATATAAACCACTCAAGAGGACATACAGGCATAATCGTAACCCTCTTGTCACCTTAAAATTACAAGCAAATTGCCGTTCAGGACAGTTACAAACTTGTATGTATGTTTTGCACCTGAACAGACTTATTTGTATGCATGTTATCATCTCCGTGAAACAAAAACATTTACATATTCCGATCTAGGTGTAATGTAACGTAAATATGGAGGGAGAAGACAGAGAAAAGAAACCGTCATTTTTTACCTCGGTAAAATGTTCTCTTGTTTTGGCCGCGATTGTTCTGGGTTTCATTGCCGTGGTTTGTGTCGTGACTTTCCTCGATAAAGATGTTCGTGAAAAAGTTCAATATGATTCCAGTGACTTGGTATGGTGGAAGAAAACAATTATTTATCAAATTTATCCGAGGTCGTTCCAGGATTCTAATGGCGACGGTATTGGAGATCTGAACGGTAGGTGTGGAGATGATATACTTTTGTTGTACCTTTTAAGTTTTGGATTTCTAATTCCAAACATTAAAAATGATATAGGACAATAGGCTGAACTATAATTTTGCAGTAAAACATGTCTACAATGACTAGATATGAGATATAAAGTAACCCTTATAAACTTGTCCCGGTTTCACAATCATTCCTTAAGTAAGATTTTCCCCAACTTAAATCTAACTAATTTTGGCAAGCTGTTTTTGGAACTACGAATAAATATTTTTGTCAAAACTAAATGCAGATGCTATAAGCTTGATATAATCAATAAAATGACACCTTCAATGTTCCAATATATTAACAATTAACACAATTATAAAGTTTTTAATTTGCCAGATTTAAGTTAAGGAAAATCTTAAGTTAAGAAATGATTGTGAAACTGGGGCCTGGTGCTTTAAATGTTTCAATAACATGTCATAATAAAACATAGAGTGCGGCAAAAGTGTTTTAGGTCATAATCAAGATTTTTTCATCGATATCGAAGTGGTCAGTTTTTATATGGTTAAGTAAACTGGAATACCCAGAGAAATTAATCGACAGGCAACCAGACTGACGAACGTATAGTGTTGGCAACGACTATCGTTTAAGAAATTATTTTCTCAATAATGCATTTCGATGGAACAAAACGTTTTGCAAATAATACTATGTGTGGCATTTGTTGTCAAGATATACAAATCCTCGTTTCTAGGATAAGTAATTCTTCAAACGCTTTCCGCAAGTATATATTCTGATACTATTTTTTTACAATTTAGGCATCAGACAGCGGCTTGACCATCTTAAATATTTGAATATTGATACGGTATGGATAAGTCCGTTCTACAAATCACCAATGAGGGACTTCGGTTATGATGTGGCGAACTACACAGAAATAGATCCGATGTTTGGAAATGGGACAGATTTTGACAATTTACTGAAGGAGGCAAAAACCAAGGGTGTGTAACAGTATAGAACAGTCAAAATTTTAACACACGGGTGGAGAAAAAGGGTTAAAGATTAATTGTCAATAGAAATTGAAGAGGAAATGCGTTAAACATAAAATTATTATATTGATTGATTTTCAATGAAGTTTTACGTCCTAGTCAAGAAAATTTCATTATATTAAGATGTCACCAACTTTAAGTGAAGGGGCAGTCATTTTACCTTTGCAGTGCGTCCAAGGCAATTACAGAGAGGATTTGTTTACATATCACGCCTGTCGTGATACGGGACATCAGGTTTTAAGGTATTTTCCGAAGGAACCCGTGACATCCATTTCTTAACACCGAGTGATTGGCGAAAGAACAGTCACTGCCTATTTGCATGTCCTTGTCAGACCGGACGGGGTTCGAACCCACGATGTCCCACCGACGAAGCGATTACTATACCAACTGAGCTACCATGGTGGTATGAACTGAAATAATTATAGAAAATCGAAAGTCTCCTTACTCTTTCCATATGTATAAGTACATAAAAGTAACGTTTCATAACGTGTATTTTATCATTAAGGTATTAGAATTATCATGGATTTTGTACCGAATCACACAAGTAACGAAAGTGAATGGTTTCAACGAAGTAGAAGACTGCAGGATCCCTATAAAGACTACTACATCTGGGATGATGGGAAACACGTTAATTATAACACTACTGTGTCTCCATATAACAGAGTCCCGCCAAACAACTGGGTAAGATCCAAAATTGCAACGTGTTATCACCATTGATCTTGTATATTAGACCTTGTTTCGAGTAAGTTACAGTAAAACCCCGTTATATTACCAATCGATAGCTTTGCTACCTGACTTATAGCCTGACTATTTTGATGTCCAAAAATCCATTTTTCTTACTTTTTAAGTCTCTTGATTATTTGCCAAACCCCCTTTATAATGACAAAATCTTGGTGGAACCTTTTCTTTTATTTTTGTACGGAAGAACTAGCTCTTGATGCATTCTACAGCTGGATAATGTGAGTTAGATATAGATCACCATGGAAACAAAATGTACGAAACAAGAATACAGAATACCATACCAGTAATAGAAGACAAAATTTTGTAACTAAACATTGCGTACTTAGCCAAAGCCAACAGAACTAAGAACATGGCAATACAAAGTTTGTGAAAGAAATAGACAAACAAACAAGACAAGACAATAAAGGAACAAACAGAAATGGACATGCACCAATAAGTATAATACCACCAACCTTGGAATGGTACTAGATAAATTTCAGTTGGGGTTATGGTACTATCAGAGGGCCCTTAACCTTCAACCATCACCGTGTCTCATTTTACAATTAGCGGGTTATTCATACGTTATTAAAATTATTAAGCATCAGTTTACCAACAGTAAACCAACAAACTTAACATACATTCATACATGTGTAATGCATCAACAAATTATAAAAATCTCGATGTTTATTATTTTTTAATTGTTTTATCTATCTCTTCTTCATTAAGAAATCGGTGTTTGGTGGATCTGCTTGGGCTTGGGATGATTTACGAGGACAGTTCTATTATCATGCTTTCTTAGATTCTCAACCAGATCTAGACTTTAGGAACGACAAAGTTCGTGAAGAGATTAAGGTTAGTGAAGTTAACATGTAGTCTCAATTTCAAATGTATATATATTAGTACTATATACTTCATTGTAGTTGATTGAAATAGCAATATCAAACACAAAGTACTGTCACGTCGTTATGATTTTTTTATTTTTCTGTTTTGTTTAAGAAATAACAGTACAACTGTACATGTACATACAACAACCAACAACCCCTGTCTATATAGGAACCAGTAAACGATGCCTTTATATACCGAGGACAGGTTCAAATAACCCGAACAAAGAGTTTTATTAGCCTTTAAACACAAGTACATGTACACTTATATAGAGGTGGTATTTAAGGCATGTTCGACTGTACATGAAATTAGAAATTGATCGTTTTATTTAGTCGAAACGAATCGATTAATTAATTTATTTATTTATTTATTTATTTAGTTTTATCCAGCAGTAGTTTATGGTGTTAAATTCTAGCAGGTTTTATTGTATTATGTATGTTTTGTATTTCAATATTATACACTTTAGAAAGCAATGCGGTTTTGGTTGGAGAAAGGTATTGGCGGTTTTAGACTTGATGCATTGAAAAACATGTTTGAAGTGAAGAATAAGAGTCTTAATGACCCGGACGTAAGTAGAACTGTACAGTATGTGCAATTTCTTGTCACTTCCTTAGCAACCTATAACAACTCTGCCCTGCTCTGGAAATCGGCTCTGGCCGTTAAGGAGAAAGTTCGATACCTTATCTACTGGTTCAAATGAATCAATCATGCCACATGCAATAAATGCAACAGGGGACAGCACTTTCTTCTAATTAATTCCTGGCTTTTGGTATGGAAATATAACGTTTCCAATTTTCGTTTTTATTTTAATAACTTAATTAATCTCAAGTAAACGATAAGCGTCTCGTCCGTATGTTTTAACTTAAGGAAGGAAATCGAATTGTTTACTCTTTAGAGAATCAAAACACTTAACGTTGATTTGGTTTCAAGATTGTGTTCGAAGCCAATGTAATACTGATATTCAGAAAACTCAAGATTAAGAAATGCACGAAATAATGGCAATATTACACTTAAAGGAAGAAATCGAAAAAAGAAAACAAGACAAGGTCATTAGTCATAAATCTATTACTATCCAATTGTATCGAGTTCCTTGTGTCAGTATTGTAATATAACATTTATGCAAAAATCCTGACTTTAATAAATATTAGGCCGAGTTTCAATGTTATGTAGAACTGGATGTTAACAGAATTATGACGTATTGTTCGCTGTACTTTCAGTATGACAATTATACGATTTTTGACGATTCCAAGCCGTATAACTTGACGACCAATTTACCTGAAATATACGGAGTCCTCAAAGAATGGAAGAAGCTGCTTAATGAAGTCGAAGAAAAAGACAAACTCCCAAGGCAAGTAATAACACTGCAGTGGCCCAGTTGGTTGAGTGCTAGCCCCGTAAGTCGGAGGTCGCGGGTTCGAACCCCGACCGGGTCTGACCCAAGTCTTGAAACTGGGTAGTAACTGTTCTTTCGCCAAGCACCCGGCATTACGAAATATCACGTTTCTTTTTTATATGAACTTAAAATAAACGAGGTCCCTTGTCACGATAGACTTGGCACGATAATGAACCCTGCTGAATAATGCCGTCAGCGCAACGCACAGGCAAAATTTCTTCTTTGTAAATAAAATATTCTTGACTGGGACATTAAACACCATTACTCAACTCTCCCAAGGCAAGTTACACCTATAGATAACTTCATCACACTATTGTTGATAATATCAAAGATTTGAGTCGGATTAATATTGTTCCACATTGCTTTTATTCTTAGTTTTAATTTCTCGTTTACCGGATGTAGCTATCTTAACAGGATGTGCTTACCCTTCTGGAGCACCCGACCTTACTTCCCTGGTAAAAGTTTACGTGTCAGTTTTGAAAAAAAATTAATTACTTTTTGGATTGTGATTTACACACGGACCGCCTTCTTTTGATTTATAATTGTATACAGCTTTAGATGTATTGAAACGTTTTCGTGGCTTTTTTTTATTTCAACTCTGACTTATGTCTTCGGTCATATTTCCCGATATATATAGGTTAATGATATCAGAATCCTATGGTATGACAGAGGACACCATTCAACATTACTATGAAGCCGGGGCAGTGCCGTTTAACTTTGATCTCATAACACAACTAAACAAGTCATGTGGAGGAAACTGTATCAAGGACATAGTGACGGGGGCAATGCACAACCTTCCGAAAGATGCCTGGCCAAGTTTTGTCGTGAGTATTTGAAAATGACTTTCTTTTCTCTTGTAATTCATAAAAATATGAAAACAGCGTACTTATGACTAACGAAAATCATTAGAAAATATTAAAAAAATTGCAGTAGGGCTTAAAAATGACAACATCCAGTGGGTAAAAGAATGTCATTTATTGTGACTTTGTTATCTTGTAAATCGCTTACAAGTGCTAGTTGCCGTCACATTATTATTCAGCGCGGATCTAACGTCTCTATTGCTTTGGCAATGTTTACTTCGCCTAGTGATGAAACAATGCCATTTAATTAATTTCATGCGATTCTGTGCCAACATTTTAAAAGACTGATTGTTCTTTCGCCAGACACTTGGCATTTAGAAATGAAAGTCGGGTTTCTTTGGAAGAAACCTTAATTCCAATGCACCGGTGTCAAGGCATGGTAGGCGTATTAAGTTAAAGAACCCTCCCTGCACATTGTCCTGAGCGCACGACAAAGGTAAAAAATCTGCCACTTCTCCAATACCCATATGTCTTGACTGTGAAACAAACTCAATCAATCAATCAATCAATCAATCAATCAATCAATCAATCAATCGATCGATCGATATTATTTTTTCTATGGTTAATTTTAGATGGGGAACCACGACAAACACCGTATATCTGACAGGTTGGGTACAGAAATGGTTGACGCTATGAACATACTTCTGTTGACACTACCCGGAACTCCTACTACATATATGGGTGAAGAGATAGGTATGGAGGACACGGACTATGACTACACAGAGCTACAGACCCATATGGCAAAAAACACCCGGTAAGGTCTGATCCTCAATCTCAGCAGAAATGGACATAAAGCATTTGCTTAAAAATGGATTTTTATTGAATCTAAAATGTTAATGGAATACAGCATTTTGTTAATAGCTAGTGTCCATTTCTTATTTTTATTATTATAACTAGTATTATTGTTGGTGGTGGTGTATTTTTCAAATAAATTATATTATCTAACATTAGACTAGTTTTTCTGTCTGTATTTGATGAAATACAAGTTTTATCGAACACGCGTGATACAGAATCTTGTATCACCACAGTGGTGTTACAACATTGGCGGTAAAGCACACGTGCACTTCTCATTGTGACGTCATTTGGGGATTTGTCAAATGTAAACAATGACATCAATACAACAAAACATGTCATAACATAGTTCAGTGGTTTTCTGTGATAAAATGTATTTTTTTCACATAAAGTATTGTTTTTTTTTATTTTAATGATCTAATAGGAAATGTTAGATAAAAATATCATATACACAGTGTGTATGTACAACCCTTCGTATCAGGTCTCGTCCTTTTTTTTTTTTTTTTTTTTGTAGCTGTATCACTACTCGTCGCGCAAGCGCGACTCGTAGTGATACGACTACGAAAAAAGGACTCGACATGATACTGAGGGTTGTACATACACACTGTGTATATAATATGTATAAATCATTACATATAGGATTTAATGGGTAAGTGTACAAATTGAAGTCTTGCCAATTTATTTATGTCTTGTCATATATACATGTATAGTCAAACATGTTCCCAAGGGAACCAGTAAAAGTGGCCTTTAAGGGCAGGTGGCCTTTATATACAGGTTCAAATAATATGAAAAAGAACAATTGGGATACATTTTTACTGGCCTTTATATTATAAGCAGGTGGCCCTTAAATGGAGATGGCCTTAAAGGCAGGTTGGCTGTATATATACGCAATCTAATTACGGTGATGCGCTACTTATTTTTTTTTCAAACCGCAATTAAGGCAAACAACAATGTATATTAACATTTATTTATTGTTATTGTAATTAGCCAGTTTTTAAAGATTTTACTTTTGCTTTTTGGATTTTAATTTGGACATGGACTAATACATTTGTATTTGTATTATCTCTAGGATAAATTTAAAGAAGTCGGTAGGGACCCAGAAAGAAGTCCGATGCAGTGGAACACCTCAACACAAGCTGGGTTTACAACTGGAAAACCTTGGCTGAGGGTCAATGCCAATTATCCCCGCATAAATGTACAGGTATGTTGTCTTAGTAGAAACATTAAACCATAACCAGACTCCAGTTTCACAATCTTAACTAAGATTTTTCTGAACTTAGCTAGCTAAACAGGAAGTTTTTACCCTTCCGGAGCAACCGGCCTCGCTTCCCTGTTGGAACTTCACGTGTCGAAAGAATAGACACTACCTTTTTCAAGTTGTCACATCCGACCGGGATTCGAACCTCCCAGCTTTCAAATGCAAAAAGAACACTACCAACTGAGCTACCCTAGTGGTTTGGCAGCAATCTTTATGGCATCTAGACTGGACTATGACGTTTGGTGAGGTATGATACTTGTTTATCCAGGACAAAATTTTACTTCCTGTCTAAACCGGTAGGTTTGTACATGTAATCGCTTTCAATATGTGATTATCTTGTGCCTTTTCCCATGCATTAGTTGCACATGGCGTATTTTTCATTTTTGCTATTTCAGGTAATGGTAGTAATTGATATATTTAAATTGTTATGACCTTCTTTATTTTCTCACAAGAAATATGTCATTTAAATAACTTCCACGGACATTGCTGAATGTATTTTCTTTAACTTTCAGGCACAAATGAAAGGAGAGGAAAACAATCGTCGACATTAAAAATTTACAAGGCTTTAGCAGAATTAAGAAAGCAGCCTTCCTTCCAGAACAGGAATATCACTACAGGAATTGTGAATGACAATGTCTTCTCTTACGTCCGCGCTGCATATGGACGTCCCAAGTACCTGATAACGATTAACTTTGGTTATGCGTCCTCGACTGACGATTATAGTCAAAACCTTTCCAAATGAAAACGGGAGAAATAGTTGTTAAAACTAACAATTTCAATTCAAATGATTACAGTATTGGAAAAACAATAGATTTGAAATCAATTACACTGAAAAGAGGTCAAGGACTGGTCCTGCGTTTGAAACATAAATAGAATCAGTGACGTGTGTGTGTGTGTGTGTGTGTGTGTGTGTGTGTGTGTGTGTGTTCAAGATTATTAAAATGTGGATTATCAGAGCAAGTAACGGCACTCTGAAGAACAGTAGCGCGTATATAATATGACTATTTTTATTCATCAGTTTTAATTTAGCAGTTTGTATAATTGAGTACTTGTGTATACTTGTGACATTAAAATATAAAACATAAAATCAAATATTCTGTTTTAAATTAATTCAATTAATGTTTTATAAAAACTTTTTTACCCTTCCGGAGCAACCGGTCTCGCTTCCCTTTTGGAACTTTACGTGTCGAAAGAATAGACACAATCTTTTTCAAGTTGTCACATCCTACGACGATTCGAACCGCCCATCTTTCAAATTCAAAGAGAACACTCTACCAACTGAGCTTAACCTTAGTGGTTTGACAGCGATCTTTATGACAGGGGTAATGTGTACTTGTGACATTAACAAACTACCTATGTAGTTTATATACAATAAAGTATTATTATTATTAAAATATAAAATATAAAATCAAATATTCGTTTTAAAACTAATTTAATTTACGTCTTGTACATAAGAACGTTATCTTTTTTTGGCGACTAATAGTAATTGAAAGTGAAACAATAATGCTGTCTTTTTCTCTCATATTGAGGATTGACTGATCGAATGGGGTTATACCTCCCAGTCGAGAATATTTCACTTATATCGAGACGTCGCCGGCTAATAGTGAAGTGGCAGATATTTACCTTTGTTCAGGGCAATGTGCAGGGATGGTTCTTTAAATAACGCGCCACGCCTGATGTGTATATCAAGTTTTTGATACACCAGAATCTATAAGCATTACAAAAATTAAGAAAACAAAACAGGAAATTTTACCCCACAGTATCCATATTTACTAATTTGATCAAATGCCTATCTGATTTTTAGAATATTACTAAGTCTCTTTATTTTAAATACCAAGTTCAACACCAGTTGATACCTCTGATTGTGCATTGACTGTCATTTTTTCATACAATACAACACGATAATCTTTATTTGACGTCGAATATGATTTACATGAAAACAAGCTCAGTAAGCTTGTACTCAACAAACATATTAAAACGTTATAACAAAACATGTATGCAGTTATCACAAGTAATATAAATTACATGTCCACATATATAACAAAAGGTATAAAATATAAAATACAAAACTAGATTTATAACATTTATGCCAAAGCACAAGAAATAAAAATAAAATAGAATTAAATAAAATAAAACAACAACAAAAAACCAACCAAAAAAATTCCACAAACATTGAAAAAATAACTGGGACAAGATCTACTACTAGGTCTTAAAACAGCGCTAAGCTAGGATCTGAAAGAAGAGTTAAGTTGAGTAATGGGGTTTTACGTTCCAGGCAATTATATTTCACTTATATCGAGACGCCGCCAGCTTTAGGCGAAATTTCCTCAAATACACAAAAGTTACGATCACGTGACCGTCGGGACAAGGGAAGTAAAAGGTGTATTTTCTTTACAACTTTGAACCCCAAATAGTCATCATCTAAAAGAAAAAACACAACGATTTTAAACGAACAATGTGGAGAAATAGAAACTGGGCATGTTTTAAGGATTTAATATTAAAATCTCTCCAACGTATGATACATTTTAAGAAAAAAGTATATCTCTTGGGCTTCGAATCGCTACTTCACTGTACAAATTAATCTAGAAAACATTAACAAATAGTGTTGATGCCTGAATACCGATATTAATTCGTTAATAAATATCTGTTTGTTTAGTTAATTATACAAATTCTGTCGGTTATTTTAACATTTTATTCAAAAATGACAAAAAACACACAATCGGAAACACAGCTAGGGGGAGAGAGCGATAAGTCACGTGCCATCCTGGTTACGTTGCTAGGTGTTTTCTATCACGTCCGTACTGATGACTTAAACAGAAGCGATTCCTATTTTTGCGTCATTCTCGTCTCGTATGTCAACAGGGACGGCAGGCTACAAAAAGCAGCCAGCATCCGTATGTCTTTTATGTTACAAACGTAATAGTACAAGAAGTTGTTCAAAATGTTATAAATCGGGGAAAAACTGTATTACGTATTTATAAACAGCGATGTTTTGAAGCTAAACCGCTTACTGGAGCCAGCTGTGGCAGTTTCGGGTAGATGGTCGGAACATGGCCTGTGGGCTAAAGTGTTTTAAATAGCGTGTGAAACCAAAAAAGTTCCTCGATGGTCACGAATCAACTGATGTCTTCTGCCATGTATTAGACAAGCTGTATAAAAAGTTATGAAGCGTATTATGCGCTTGCGATTTGGCAGTGAAACGTTTTCGACTAACGCGGTAATTTTTTTTAATACGTTTATTCTGGCACAATGCGCGAGAATTTTAGAAGTCTGGTTGATGCTCAACCAGTTTTGATCCGACTGGAACTGTCCATTGAAACATACAGAAGAAAGGTAAGAAAATAATTGTCTATCTAATTACATTATACATCTGTTTGAATTTAAACCCACATGACCATGGCCACGACCGAAGCTACTGGCTTTTAGTGTCTCCCACATGACCATACTTTCGTTTTCTTCAATGCATTGTAGCAACTGAAGTCCAACGCAAGACAGTGAATTACTCTTCATATCCAGATATATATCTTCATATACAGATTTCCTGTTACGACTAGGTACAAGTAAGTGAAAAATATAAATCTTTATTCATTTTTTTTTTTTTTACTTTCTATGGATATGGAGAGTATTTCACTGTCACAAACAGAGTGGTTCCTACAGTATTAATGAAGTCCCTATCCCTAACCCTAAACTGAAATTACAACGCCTTCCGGACTTCATTTGGCGTTGACAATGAAGTCCAAATATTGAGGATCAAGACAGACCAAAAAATCGTCTGGGGTCTCAATCTTTGGACTTCGTTAGGCTTTGGACTCCATTAGTAGTTGTTACAAGGTATACATGCCTATATAATACTGTCTCGTCGTCAAAAATATACAAGTATTATTTATGTCGTTTATATCATTTAAGCGTCCAATGACTCGAATGCAGTTCATCAATTATTTTCTCTCGACCAGAAGACCTTGTTTTCTAACCATGTAAACATTATGTTTTGAACTTGAGTATTCTGGCTTCTGATTATGCCGTACATCTAGGAGATAATTAATAACTAGACCTACGATTATACAATATAACTGTTTTCAGCGTTGGTGAAACGTATCAAACCCAGGAGATTTCGAAATAGCTTGGACTAAATATGCACCTGAAAATGATACTGATGATTATTTTAATGAGATGAAACCAAAATAATGTCGATCAATATAAAAAATTCATATTGGAATGCAGAACTTAACATTTGAGACATCTTGGAGTGCAGCACTTAACATTTGAGACATCTTGGAATGCAGCAATCAACATTTGAGACATCTTGGAGTGCAGCAATTTACATTTGAGACATTATGGAATGCAGCAATCAACATTTGAGACATCTTGGAATGCAGCAATCAACATTTGAGACTGTGACATCTTGGAGTGCAGCACTTAACATTTGAGACATCTTGGAATACAAGACTCAACATTTGAGACATCTTAAAATGTAGGCTGTAGCACTCAACATTTGAGACATCTTGGAATACAGCACTCAGCATTTGAGACATCTTGGAATACAGCCTTCAACATTTAAGACATCTTGGAATACAGTACTCAATATTTAAGACATCTTGGAATACAGTACTCAACATTTAAGACATCTTGGAATACAGCACTCAACATTTAAGACATCTTGGAATACAACACTAAACATTAGAGACAACGTGGAATACAGCTCTCAACATTTGAGACATCTTTGAATGCAGTACTCAGCATTTAAGACATCTTTGAATACAGCACTCAACATTTGAGACATCTTTAAAGCAGCACTCAATATTTGAGACATCTTGGAATGAAGCTCTCAACATTTGAGACATCATTTAATGTACGTTGCGCTCAACATTTGAGACATCTTGGAATACAGCACTCAACATTTGAGACATCTTGGAATGAAGCATTCAACATTTCAGACATCTTGGAATGAAGCACTCAACATTTCAGACATCTTGGAATACAACACTAAACATTAGAGACAACGTGGAATACAGCTCTCAACATTTGAGACATCTTTGAATGCAGTACTCAGCATTTAAGACATCTTTGAATACAGCACTCAACATTTGAGACATCTTTAAAAGCAGCACTCAATATTTGAGACATCTTGGAATGAAGCTCTCAACATTTGAGACATCATTTAATGTACGTTGCGCTCAACATTTGAGACATCTTGGAATACAGCACTCAACATTTGAGACATCTTGGAATGAAGCATTCAAATTTCAGACATCTTGGAATGAAGCACTCAACATTTCAGACATTGGAATACAGAACTCAACATTTGAGACATCATTGAATGCAGCACTCAACGTTTGTGACATTTTAAACTTTTGAAATGCAGCACTCACTATTTGAGACATTATGGAATGCTGCACTCAACATTTGAGACATCTTTGAATACAGCACTCAACATTTGAGACATCTTGGAATGCGGAATTCAACATTTTTGACATCTGGAAATGCAGCACTCAACATTTGCAAGACATCTTGGAATGCAGCACTCAACATTGAGACATCTTGGAATACGGCACTCAGCATTTGAGACTTCTTGAAATACAACACTTGAAATTTGAGACATCTTTGGATGCGGCACTCGGCATTTGAGACATCTTGAAATGCAGCACTCAACATTTTGAGACATCTTTGAATACAGCACTCATTGAATCATTGAGACATCATTGAATGCAGCGCTCAACATTTTAGACATCTTCAAATGCAGCACTCAACATTTGCAAGACATCTTGAAATGCAGCACTCAACATTTGAGACATCTTGGAATGTTGCACTCAACATTGGAGACATCATTAAATACAGCACTCATTGAATCATTGAGACATCATTGAATGCAGCGCTCAACATTTTAGACATCTTCAAATGCAGCACTCAACATTTGCAAGACATCTTGGAATGCAGCACTCAACATTTGAGACATCTTGGAATGTTGCACTCAACATTGGAGACATCATTGAATACAGCACTCAACATTTAAGACATCATTGAATGCGGCACTCAACATTTTAGACATCTTGGAATACAACACTCAACATTTGAGACATCTTGGAATGCGGCACTCAACATTTGACTGAGACATCTTGGTATGCAGCACTCAACATTTGAGACATCTTTGAATGTGCACTCAACTTGACATTTGCGACATCTTGGAATACAGCACTTAATATTTGAGACATCTTGGAATACAGCACTTAACATTTGAGACATCTTGTAATACAGCACTCAACATTTGAGACATCTTGGAATGCAGCAATCAACATTTGAGACTGTGACATCTTGGAGTGCAGCACTTAACATTTGAGACATCTTGGAATACAAGACTCAACATTTGAGACATCTTAAAATGTAGGCTGTAGCACTCAACATTTGAGACATCTTGGAATACAGCACTCAGCATTTGAGACATCTTGGAATACAGCCTTCAACATTTAAGACATCTTGGAATACAGTACTCAATATTTAAGACATCTTGGAATACAGTACTCAACATTTAAGACATCTTGGAATACAGCACTCAACATTTAAGACATCTTGGAATACAACACTAAACATTAGAGACAACGTGGAATACAGCTCTCAACATTTGAGACATCTTTGAATGCAGTACTCAGCATTTAAGACATCTTTGAATACAGCACTCAACATTTGAGACATCTTTAAAAGCAGCACTCAATATTTGAGACATCTTGGAATGAAGCTCTCAACATTTGAGACATCATTTAATGTACGTTGCGCTCAACATTTGAGACATCTTGGAATACAGCACTCAACATTTGAGACATCTTGGAATGAAGCATTCAACATTTCAGACATCTTGGAATGAAGCACTCAACATTTCAGACATCTTGGAATACAGAACTCAACATTTGAGACATCATTGAATGCAGCACTCAACGTTTGTGACATTTTAAACTTTTGAAATGCAGCACTCACTATTTGAGACATTATGGAATGCTGCACTCAACATTTGAGACATCTTTGAATACAGCACTCAACATTTGAGACATCTTGGAATGCGGAATTCAACATTTTTGACATCTGGAAATGCAGCACTCAACATTTGCAAGACATCTTGGAATGCAGCACTCAACATTGAGACATCTTGGAATACGGCACTCAGCATTTGAGACTTCTTGAAATACAACACTTGAAATTTGAGACATCTTTGGATGCGGCACTCGGCATTTGAGACATCTTGAAATGCAGCACTCAACATTTGAGACATCTTTGAATACAGCACTCATTGAATCATTGAGACATCATTGAATGCAGCGCTCAACATTTTAGACATCTTCAAATGCAGCACTCAACATTTGCAAGACATCTTGAAATGCAGCACTCAACATTTGAGACATCTTGGAATGTTGCACTCAACATTGGAGACATCATTAAATACAGCACTCATTGAATCATTGAGACATCATTGAATGCAGCGCTCAACATTTTAGACATCTTCAAATGCAGCACTCAACATTTGCAAGACATCTTGGAATGCAGCACTCAACATTTGAGACATCTTGGAATGTTGCACTCAACATTGGAGACATCATTGAATACAGCACTCAACATTTAAGACATCATTGAATGCGGCACTCAACATTTTAGACATCTTGGAATACAACACTCAACATTTGAGACATCTTGGAATGCGGCACTCAACATTTGACTGAGACATCTTGGTATGCAGCACTCAACATTTGAGACATCTTTGAATGTTGCACTCAACTTGACATTTGCGACATCTTGGAATACAGCACTTAATATTTGAGACATCTTGGAATACAGCACTTAACATTTGAGACATCTTGTAATACAGCACTCAACATTTGAGACATCTTGTAATACAGCACTCAACATTTGAGACATCTTGTAATACAGCACTCAACATTTGAGACATCTTGGAATACAACACTCAACAGTTGAGACAAAAGTCTTTTGTTCATACTCTTATGCATTCGTTGTGTTTTAGTTGCCATATACCTTTAAATACATTCAAAAATGGTGATATGACAATATTGTCATATATACCAATTTTTAATATATAGATCATTATACATGTACTACTATCCGGCAGCGAATGTCGGTTATGGTCCGACCAAACCGTTCTCCGGTTTTTCTTTTATTATTCTTGGTATACTTCCTAACACATGATAAACTTGTGTATTCTTAGGAACAGACGTGATTAAGTTACTTATTGCCACGTAAGAAACTCCGTGACAGCTCCTGTACTTGTTGCAGACTGATAAGCATATTTAAATTTATTTTCATTCGACCATAGATTTTAATGATTGGCAAATGTAACGGAGCTTTAAGATAACAAGGGTACCGACGATAGATCGCCTTGTATTTATTTAGCACACAACCTGACTGACAACTGAGCAAATAGGACTATTTTAAGTGGCAAAGATTTTCTTGGTATGTTCAAAGTTATATTTATGTTTGTGTAAATATAATTAAATGGTAAAAAAAATGTATAAAGTGTTTGTATAATCAGTTTGGTAAAAGTTGAATTGCAAAGGTTAAATAAAGAAAGAAAATTAGATAATAATTTATTCAGTCATTTGTTTTTCATTCTCTACAAGACATAGATCGTTGGTGCTACCCTGCCCTTGTCTGTTTGTACATTGGCATTATGCTGACATCAACATAATTAAACCACTTTTGTGTCCAAGACCACAGGATGATTTTTAGGCTTTTTTCTAATGACCGTATCAAGCGCCTGTGCCCAAGCTAGATTTTTCAGGTCAACAAAAACATCTTTAAGTGCTATGGGCAAACTGAAAATTAAATTAATTATAAGCTTTAATACTTTGATTTCATGTGACAATTTTATTTTTTAGCCTTGTGGCAAAATGCATGTTTTTACTTGAGATGGCAGGGTTCAATCCTCAGCCAGGGCACTCTGCGAGATTGTGGATTTTTTTTTTAAGTGTTTCCTCCCTCCCGTTACATCACTAACTAAAATATAAATATTATGTTTTCACAATCTTTAATGCCTTAACATCAGTCTACTGGCTATGTAAGCAATGCAATAATAAGTAGATTTTGTATGTTTACAGTGCTAGTCAGGATGGACACAGAACTGGATGATGAGAATCCGGACATAGATTTGTCGGAAATGTTAGAGTTACAACTATCAGAGATTGACATGATAAGTAGTATGTTTCCGAACCCTGGAGAACTGAGGTTGGATGACTCTAGTGCTGTCCCAAGTATTAAAGCTTTCCTTGATGGTAAAATTAAATATGAAGACTTGCTGGTTAGAATTGGTTTTACTTTGAAAATAGTTCCAGAAGGAAGCAAGGTAATATTTAATGTTTAAAAGATTCCAAATTTTAGTCATTTCACTAGTCAGATGCATGCAACTTTTCAATCAAAACTGTAATAGTTTGTAAATTCCCTTTATAATTATTATGTTCTTAAAGAAAATATTCAAATCTGAAATATAAGGTGGTAAGATTTTCATTTCTGACTTTATTAGAGATGTTCCTTTAGTTGGCCACTATGGAAAATAGTATTTTCTTAGCTAAATTTAAGTTAAAGTTAAAGTCTGTCTCGAGCCATTAGGCCCATCAGGCCGGAGCTTATCCCGGTTTCGGTGGCGTTAAGTGAATGAGAGTACAAGACTCTCCCCTGAATGGGACGCCGGTCCATCGCAGGGTTAACCCCCAGCATTTTGCTGGTACTCATTTATTTTTCAGCTGAGTGAACTGGAACAACGTGAAATTAAGTGTCTTGCTCAAGGACACAACACATCGCCCGGTCCAGGGATCGAACCCACGACCTTCGAATCATGAGTCCAACGCCCTAATAACTAGGCCACGCACTTCCACAAATTTAGTTAAATATATTTAGTCATTTAGATATTTGTTCAACTCCTTGGAAGAAAATTTAGTTTCACAATTTTGATCCAAGGACTACTGATGAGATTGTATTATGAAACGGTCGCCTAGTAGTGCTGGAAAATAAACACTAGTATAATATCATGAATATGCAATTTATAAATGTACTTGTAATGGTTTGTTTTTATACTTTCAGTTTCCATTGGAATTAGTTTGTAATTTACCTCATGAATATCCAGCAGTACTTCCAGCCGTTTTTACAAGATGCCAACAGATGAATCGGACAAATCATAAAAAATTAAATGACGACCTAGATCAATTTCTTCGTAACATAGAAAGAGGTGAAATTTGTTTATTATCAGTAATCGAGTGGATTCAACAAAATCTTAAATCATACATCACTCGAGATACAAAATCACAAAATAAAAAACAGGACGTGGAATATGACACTGTTTTCTGTCGCTTGTGGATTTATAGTCACCATATTTATAGTAAATTTAAAAGAAGGGATATAATTGATTGGGCACAAGAGTTAAAACTTGGTGGATTTAGTTTACCTGGGAAACCAGGTGTTATTTGTGCAGAAGGATATAGTCGTAATGTGGACGAATATTGGCACAGGTTGCGTCGACTCAACTGGAAAAAATTAGCTATAAAAGAAAAAGAGGAGTATGATATTGGTAAAGAAGATGCCAAAAACCACAGAAAATTTGGTGATTTTGAAGAAAAAAATTTTGAAGTTCGAGGTGGCAAAGCAAGAGAATATCATATGGACCTAGGAAAACTTTATGAATTTTTGACAGAGCATGATAGTGGAAACATATTTAGTTTGTACTTCGGGGTAGATGGGAAAAGCTCAAATGATTAATTGTAGACCTTAAGATTTATTATTTCATTTTAATTTATAGAGGAAATAATTTTACAATCCATTAGTGTATTGTTGACATATAATTTGGATCAAGAAAAATCAGGTTTCATCTTCATGATAACTGCTAGATTGGTTGCTATAGTTGACAGTAGACAGCCTTGATAAATTATCAATATATATTTATACTACATTGTACTTAAAAACCTAAAAATCACAAACATACCATGTGTTCTGTTTGACTTTGATCAATGATGCTACCAATTTCTAGGGAGGAGGGGCACTTTTTACAATTACCTGTGTTCACTGTATTTAATACTGAGATATATGCATTGCTGCGATAATGAAAGTGTCTTTATAATGAAATTTCATATCTTTTTATATGAAACGTTTTATAGTTTTTGTACAAATACCTTGTACTAAAAAATCTATTAATTACAATTATACTATTGTTAATGTACTTAACTACAGGTAACAGGACATGTCTATTTACAGTTGTACCTGCATAATAATCACCTTCTGTATTAGTCACACTGACAGTCTATAACAAGATATCAATTAGGTGTAGTGATACTATATACATGTATCACACTATCCATTAGTTACTAATAGAATCTTACAATGGTAACAGTGTAAGACAGAAATATCTCAAACAAGGATGAATATTGTCCTGTCTAGAACAAGCTTTAACGAGTAAGAGATATCTTTGTCTTACACTGTTATTGGTGTATGATTCTTTTTCTCACACATTTGCAACAAATATTTTTATCAAATGTTCAGTTTTCATGCCACCCATCCATTCCTTCTGAAAGTGATGTCATTGGATTCTGTAGACGTTCCTGCGTAAAATGATTATGACATCATCAATTTAGTGTCAGTAAATGATTGTGTCTCAGCCAGAATGCCCTTTATTTTTCATAGAATCAGATTGAAAAGTCAGAGAAATCAAATTAATGCAGGAGATGGTTTGTGTGATATGTCTCAACAAGGGCAAGACAGGGAAATCTAGCGCCAATGAAAAGCTGGATTCCCTTGTCACATGTGTGAGAATTAATGTGACTAGGCCTGCATCAATCTCTACACATCAAACAGAAATGTCTTACTCAGTTATAATCATAATGACATTTGTTACACTCACTATCTGCCATGTTGTTATATATATTAATCCTCTGTAGGAGAATATTCTTTTGAAGTGCCTTAGTTCCATCGCTGCCATATTAAACTATTATGTAGATAAACTGCAAAGCAACTTTTATTCCTGTGTGATTAACTTTTGCATGTTTTGCGAGCACAAAATAATTGCAAAGTTAATTGACACTGACTTGTTTTTGACAATGGTATTATTATGCCAAATATTGAGATATAGTCAATATAGTTAATAGTCTTGAAATGATTTTGGCAAGATAATCACAAAAGTTATAACCTGCAAGTAATTGCCTTAATTTTTCTAAGAAATTACTGAAACTGTTCTGTTAAGATCTTGGACAAAACTGTGATAGTTATTTTTGCATTGTTGTACAAACATATTGTTACATTTTTAGAACTTTAGAATTGTTAATAAAGAATTACACTCAACCTTAATTATAGCTATTTTCTAAATTCTTTTTTGGGTAAGTGAAATGTGGTTTAATACCCAGATTTTGCATTTAAATTGTAGGATATATGGAAAAATCATGTTTTAATGCTATTTACTCAGTTAAATATAAGCATTATAAGGAATTTGGTAAGAGACTTCTGCTATGGTTAGTCAAAACATAACATTAAACAGCAAGACATGCACTTTAACCACTTGGCTACTGTTACTTTCAAACATGATACAGTGCCTTTAATTGCCTAGGTTCAAATCTCACTTGGTCAGTGTACTTGCAGAATGGTTGGTGGTTTTCTCTGGATTGTCAAGTTTCTTCCACCATTTCAGAGCAGATCGCCTCAAATAGGTGAACAAATCTTGACTGGGGGTATAAACCCCATTCCTCCTCCTTTTAAGGTCTCATCTGAAGGACCAAAATTAACTACAGGCTTACAGCAAAGAGTAACATTAAAATAATTTATTACAAGAAATTTAAATGACTACCGGTATACATTTAACTGAAAATTTTTATCAAGTTTGGTTTTAATCATTGATTAACACAGAAACTATAGGTTAAAATAATGCAAGCTTTTCCATACTTTTGCGAAACAAATACATCTGGGGTAAGAGCTGTGTTATAAATATTATTGTATTTTGATTGGCACTAAATGCTTGCTAAAGATCTGGCTTATAATCACTGTGACAGTACATATTGCCACTTAGATTCAATCCCAGTGTGAGAAGTTTATCAGTTCAGTGAAAGAATCTTGAAGAAGTGAAATTGGGTAAAATACCAGTACACCACATTGCCACAATTTGATTTTCACTAAAAGGATCAGAGTGAAAAGTTATGGTCAGTTTGTTTGTCAAAATGTGTGTGTTTTCTTTGGGTAATCCTTCCTTTGCCATTTCAGAACAGAGATGTAGTATTCAATCAACCGACTAATTTCTGTGTGGAATACAACTCGTTTATTCTATTAATAACTGACTTTAAACTGTATCTGATACTATCTACACAGGATATAGTTACCACAACGGTTCATTGTTATAAAAAATGGTGGTAGAAACTAGAGAAAATCACTAACTTTAAGCAAGAAATATGACAAAGTTTTTAAAACTAGAATATCTTCAGGGTGGGACTTGAACTTAGTAACCGGACTCCTGATTTATAAACCTGTCTACCACCAAGCCATTAATGATGACTTAAATTTAAACAAGAGGCCCATGGGCCTTAACGCTCACCTGTGACCTTTGAACCCATGAGCTTCATTCAAATATCAAAATGATAATTCGGCCAATATTCTAATATACATCCCTATACAAAAAGTTTATAGTTTTTGAGATAAATAATCATCTCAGTACTTGTTTGTATCTGTGATCTTGACATTTGAACCCATGCTCTTCATTCATCTATCAAAATGACCACTGTGCCCGTACTAACAATATTCTAATATACATGCCTATACAAAAAGTTAATAGTTTTTTAAGATAATTAACCATTTAGGTATTCATTCGCATCTGTGACCTTGACCTTTAAACCCATGAGCTTCATTCATATATCAAAATGATCATTAGGATAATACCTAAATAGTCTAATATACATGCCTATACAAAAAGTTCATAGTTTTTGAGATAAATAATCATTTCAGATCTTTGTTCACATCTGTGACCTTGACCTTTGAACCCATAACCTTCATTCATATATCAAAATGGTTGTTAGGCTAATACCTACAATATTCTAATATACATGCATATCCAAAAAGTTAACAGTTTTCAAGTAATAACCATTCAGGTATTCATTCACATCTGTGACCTTGACCTTTGAACCTATGACCTTCATTCATATATCAAAATGATCGTTAGGATAATACCTAAAATATTCTAATATACATGCATATCCAAAAAGTTAACAGTTTTCAAGATAAATAACCATTCAGGTATTCATTCACATCTGTGACCTTGACCTTTGAACCTATGACCTTCATTCATATATCAAAATGATCGTTAGGATAATACCTAAAATATTCTAATATACATGCATATCCAAAAAGTTAACAGTTTTCAAGATAATAACCATTCAGGTATTCATTCACATCTGTGACCTTGACCTTTGAACCTATGACCTTCATTCATATATCAAAATGATCGTTAGGATAATACCTAAAATATTCTAATATACATGCCTATACAAAAAGTTAATAGTTTTCAAGATATATTGACAAATACATAATTTTTAGCAATTTCCCCACTCAGCACCTTACCATTTCCCCATTTTGAGCCCCATGGCTACCATTTGTGCAAATCTGAAACTAGATGACCTAAGGATGTTATATATGAAATAAATAAGGTATATGTCTTGTAGATTCAGAGGAGAAGATTTTTAAAGTTTTCACTATTTCCCCCCTTATGGGGCCCCAAGGGGACATAACTCCTTCATTTGTGCAAATCTGAGAGGGCTTCACCCAGGCATGATGGTTACCAAGTTTCATTAAATTTGGCCCAGTGGTTTTGGAGGAGAAGATTAAAATGTAAAAAGTTTACGCACGACGGATGACGCACGACGCACGACGGACGAAGATGGATAGCAATAGCTCATCTGAGCTTTCAGCTCAGGTGAGCTAAAAAATAACAACTACTTTATTTTACATGTCATAATAAGAATATATTTCAAGGTACATGTATATAAATAAATAAAATATATTTTATACATAAATCTCATGTTATTGTACAAATAAGTATTATCACTGTAACCTTGACCTCTGACCCCAAGAAAAAAAATCATTATCACTGTAACCATGACCTCTGACCCCAAGAAAAAAATCATTATTACTGTAACCATGACCTCTGACCCCAAGAAAAATCATCACTACATATTACAAAGCATAAAATCAGCCAGAGAATTCAAACTTACCATATATAAATATTTGAAAATTGTTTTGTCTCCAAGTAAGAATTAAATTAATGTACAGACTTATAAAGTCATTCAAAGATATTGCATACAAACTTACATACCAATCAATATAGACTTGCATGGGGGGAAAAACATTATTTTTTGCATATAAAAATATTACAGAATTTGAAATGGGTAAATCAGTTTTAAGTGACCTTGAGCTTAATTACACTCAAACCTGCTTTTTAATATAAAGTTACCTTTATATAAGGGCCACCAGCTTTTAAAGGCCAGTACAATTTTATCCAAATTTTTCTTTATCCATGTTATTTGAACATGTATATATGACCTGTCCATGAAAGCCACATTCACTGGCTCCCTTGGGTGGCCATTATAGACAGGTGTGACTGTTTACCAGAATGTAAGCCCAAGAATAAAGTTCTGACAATTGTACATGTGTATTGATATAACAAAAAGAACAAGAAAATAAATAGTATATTTATAATAAATAAGTTATACATTTGTACATAATGCTGGTAAAAAATTCATGGAAGATAGAACATCAATGCACCATATCTCTTCTGGTATACATGTACAATGTATGACCATGTATTACAACCTTCATACATATAGGACATTTGGCCCGGATATCAGGAAGGTTCATTTAGTTTCCACGGAGTTCAGCTTATGTTTTCCAAAATAACTGCAGAATCTATAATAATTATGACATCATTACATTGAAATTTCTGAAGAAAGAGTGCTTTGTCGCTAAAACGTAGTTGCTTACCTTAGTAATTAAATGTTCAGGTCTTGTTATTGTTTTGCGCCAAATGTTTCTCATTCTAAATTTTCTTGGAGGTTGCTTATACATCAATTTGTTTGTGTGGTTATTTTGAATCATATTTTAAGAAACACCTTCTACATACATTAAAAGATTCATATTTTAACTGTTTCAGCTATATTCTGAATAAATAAAGTTTTTCTTAACTAATATAATAAATTTGCTATTTCATGAACACCCCTTTCCCATATGCGATACCTCATCCTGATAATACAAAATAATTAATGAAATTATAATAACCCATAGAGATATCATTATACTTTTAGTCATTGGCAAATATGATTATATATTTTAATTCAGTATAAATATGCATAACTTTATCACAACCAATGTCATTTATGGACGGAAGTCACATCGCTAATGGCATCCTTACATAAACATGATAAAACTATCGCACCCCATTCACAATGTTCACAAGCATCCAGCTTTGTTCTCAGTCACACCTTAACTAAGATTTCCTTAATATTAATAAATCAACTTTTGGTAATCTAATATTAAATTAAATTTAACCTAAATTAAAAAGTTGACGTTGCAAAATTAAAGAAATCATTAAAATAACACTTTAAATTCCCCCTTTCTTGAAATCCTACTAAATTACAAAAACCTGGTATGTAACTTTCAAAATATTCAAGATTTAATTTAAGGAAAATCTCATTCACTGTAAGTATTGATTTTTAAAACTGTCAACTTTCACTTGGTAACCATGGTAACTGTATCGTTGGTAACATATCATTACATAAAACTTTCAGATATCCATGTGCCTCACAGCTGTTATCACATTAACAATTTTCTGAACTGCGACCTGTATTTTTGTGTTCGTCACCTGTCTGATGTGTTGTCTATTTCACCTGATTGTTTACTTATGCTGGCAACCAATGATCTCTTACTTGTAGCTAAATCACTAATCAGCAATGGATCCGCTTGTCTGAAGAAAAAAGATAAATAAATAAATAAATTTTTTACAAATACATGTAAATTATACACCTAGTAATGAAATTAAATCAACAGGCCATTTACAGAGTAATTCAAATTTGTCAAAATCAATTAACACAAAAATTGAATCAATTTAAAAAAAAAAATAACGTCAAAAAAGGGCTCAAATCTTATCGTGTGTAGGGTTCTAGTTCTAGTTCTTTATTACACTCAAAACCACCGGAGGTGGTACCTGAGGTTTATATACATAATTATACATAATATGGCGATTGATACAATGTATAGAATATAAACACAATAATATAACATTATACCATAAAGTAATAGAAATAGCACAACACTATCATATAAACTATATACATAAAGTGTGTTAGAATACTTTACCAGAGAATTAACATAAAATAATGGGTATTTGGTTGGATAATAAGCAGAGCAGTACGACGAGTGATTGGGAAATGCCCCCACCAACAAGTACAAACTGCAGTTCTTATTATCCAAAACAATTTGTCCATTTCTTTATTTATATATACATGTATAAATAAACCAAAATATTACCTCTTGTATTAGCTGTAAAATTTAGACCCTCCTTAATAAATTTGCATAAGTTAATGATATCTTCCCTGTTTCCACTTTGAAATAAAGATGCTAATTTTAAAGTATTTGGTCTGGTATAGTATTTTTCTTTAATATATTTTTTTCTAAGACCGTTAAAATTGTCACATTCCAACACAAAATGATATTCGTCACCAATACAAGATTTGTCACAAAGTTTACATTTTCTTTCATTTCTATCAATTTTTTCCCATCTTCCCTTTTCTATCGGTAAACAATGATTTGTAGTTCTGAACCTTACTTTATTCTAGGAGGGGGCTATAGTCATTGATCCCTTATTTTGCCAAATGACCCCAATGTTTAGGCCTTAGTTGGCCATATTTAACATTAAATGCATGCAAAAATAATGATGTTATGGTGTTTTACAGGATTTTTTTTAAAGTGCTCCCTCTGAAAATATCCAAACTGAACACTGAGCTACCCAAAGTTTTACACTGATACATTTCTAAAAGGCATTTTAAATTGACATGTCCGAATATGTATAGTACAAAATCATTTTATAAAATTGTAGAAACTGTATTGTGTAGTGTCAATTTACCATCTTTGTTTTTAACAAAAATTAAATGTTGAAATGAACTGTCAACATTTTCACAAGTGAATGTCAATTTCTACCATAAGATGCCCAAATAAAGTGATTCTGGAAAAGGTGAAATGTACATTTCCATTCTACCTGTCAATCATTGCTGAAACTGGCAGTTGTTCAACAAATGAAATTTAAAACACCTCTCTAGCTGTCAATCATTGATAAAGTCAGGTAAAAAAATATGCAAGATGCTCAACAGGTGAAATGTACATCGCCTCTTTACCTGTCAATCATTGTTAAAATCAGGTAAAAAAGTTGCTCAGGTGTCAGATGTTCATTCCACAGCAAGTTGCAAATACTGAAATGTACCCTTTTATAACAATGTTTTTATTTTGAGGCTCCAATAGGGGTGTATTATATTGAATATAAATTAATTCTCAAAATTTTGATAGCTTTTTTTAAAATAATCTATTTGAGTTTACTTCACTGTACCCAAAATCTTTAATCTTTCCCATTATTTTGATGCACACATAAACTGATTTTACATTTTAAAACTTTTTATCAAAGAAGAAAAATGAAATTAGAAAATTCTTTAGTGCACATTTTGTCTATTGGTCATTTGAGCTTCAGAAAACTCTCATCATCTTCTGGGTGGAATGGAATTTCTGAACACTTTTTTGAAAAAAATTGAAAATCCTTTAATGAACATTAAGAACCCTTTTCCACTTCTAGGGTGGGATAGAATTGGTGTCTAATTTATATCCTATGTGAGCTTAAGTGAGAAAAAAAATTCTCTTGAAAATTGCTCAATCTCTGGTATAAACAATATTTTATTGTTTACCCTATATTGGATCTGTTTGAAGAATCCATAGTGCTTCGTTGTAGCTCCTGAATTAAACTTCTATTCTCACTTTTAATCTGTCGCTCCCTTGCTGACTGTCTGGCCAACTACAATAAATTAATTTTAATATATGTTTTTATCCTATTGAATTGCATCAGCATCTGATAAAAAGAATTACTTGTAATATGTGTAGCCGTCCTTATGATGGAGGTATGATCATAATTTAAAAAATTCTCACGATTGCAAATACCCTCAATGTCTATATCAGTATGATGGTTCATGTTTATGGGGCAACCTTTATCAAAATATGTATCCTGGTAACCGTTTGTCACCCTCTGGTTATTACTAATTTTTAAAATTATTATCATTTCACAACATATTGTTTTACTTTTAATGTATTTTTATTGATTTGATATTTTCAGGCTGATTTTATGACAGTGACAGTATGCGTGAGTCTAGTACGTACACACACTTCAGACAAGACTATAACCATTTCATGTACAGACCTGTTTAGCAGCATCTGCAGCTCTGTTTTCAGAATCTCTCATCCTTTCTTCTAATCTTCTGATGTTCCGCCCATAATCTGATATTAATCTCTCAGCCTACAATACATCAAAACATTTTTAAGACATCATTTACTTTATTTTCATTATATGACTTCAGTGTCTTTAAAAGTTATCTGAGCCAATACTGTACATAAGCACAGACTAAACTTCAATTTGTTATCAATCTGGAGGGAAAAGTGACAAAACTATAGAAAATAGACCCAAAAGATCTAGAGTATTATTATATCTCCAACAATTAAAATTTAGTGGGGTATATAGCAATCAACATGTAAATCTGGCCATTTATCCCACTTTCCTGTCCCATCCATATCTTGCATGTCCATGCATGGATTTTTATCAAATCCACAAATATATACCAACACTAGATGTGTGTTGCATACCAAATGTTGTGTCGGTCTGGTCATTAGAGACAGTGGTATTCTCCAAAGAGACTGGTCTAGTTTCTGAAGGCTCTAAGATGCATTTTAATTGTGATGACATTTAGGAGAATGTTTAATCAAAGCACTGATAGTGCTGAACGTAGGAAAGTAGTGATGATGATGGTTATGGTTCTGCTGTTGCCTATGATGATGATGATTATGATTATGATGATGGTGATGGGAATGTGACATGAGTAGTTACTGATGAAGATGGTGATGATGAATATGATTTCATTTTTTGATGTTGATGTGACATGAGAAGTTCTGATGAAGACGATGAATCATGATGATGCTGCTGCTGATGATGATGACGATGATGATGATGATAACAGTGTTGGTGACATGAATTCTACTACTGATGGTTATGATGATGAAGAAGATGATATGACATGAATAGTGATGATGATGATTATGCTGCTGCTGCTGCTGCTGCTGATGATGATACAAAACCTTGTTATCTGAAAATATACAATGATTTTGTAGTAGCAACAGCAGAGCTATGTTTTGTTTTGGGTCTAATTTCAGTCAGAAATCATAACAAACATCTTTTACATCAGAACTCTCAATGGCAATTCATCATCATAATCATCATCATCATCATCACTCCTCATCATCATCACTCCTCATATTACATTGGCAGCAGCAGTAGAACCCATGTCACCACTATCAGTGCCATCATCATCATAATCATTATCATAATCATTATCAGAAATCCTCATGTCACTGTCATCATCATCATAATCATTATCAGAAATCCTCATGTCACATCATTAATGTGGTAACAACATCATCATTGTCATCATCATCATAGCTCTTAATGTCACATAATCATCGTGGTGACATCATCATCATCAGCAGCAGAAGTACTGAATGTCAAAACCACCATCATAAGCATAATCATCTTCATCAGATCATCATCATCATCATCATCATTAGAAATATTCTTGTCACATCATCATCAACATGCACATGAAGACGGTGTCTTTATCATCATCACCATCATGAGTTATTAGCATCATAATCAGCTTCAGCAGAACTGAATGTCATCACCACCATCATCATCATCATCACCATTTTCATCAGATGATCATTATCACCGTGTTCATGATAATATGACATGAATAGTTCTGATGGTGATGACGACCATGATGATGATGATGATAATGATGATGAAAACAGCAGGGTTATGTTGTTGAACAATATCTTTAACAGAACTCCAAATGGCAATTCAACACCACCACCACCACCACCACCATCATCATATCATCATCATCATCATCATCATCAAAACTCCACCTGTTACATTATCATCAACATGAAGACATCATCATCATCGTCATCACAATGATCATCATCAGCAGCAGCAGCAGAACCCATGTCAGACTATTTCCAATATCATTATCAAAATCATTATCAGAAATCCTGATGTCACATAATTAACATGGTTACATCATCATCATCATCATCATGGGCAGCAACAGAACTCATGTCACCATAATCATCATCATCATTATAGCTCCTCATGTCACATCGTCATCATCATCATCATTGGCAGCAGCAGAACTTAATGTCATCATCACCATCATTATCATCATCTTTATCACAATCATCATTATCATCATCATTGGCATCAACAGAACTCATATCATCATCATCATCATCATCATCATCATCATTGTCGTCGTCAGCAGCAGCAGAACTAAATGTTACCACTATTATCATCATCTTCATCAGATCATCATGTCACATCATCATCAATATGGTGTCATCATCACATTAAACACCTTCACCATGACCAGCTACTTCCTTTGATTTGCATTTGACACATTAACTTCTTTCCTCTCTTTTTAAGTCATCAATTTAAGGGATTGAATACACAATTAATTTGAAAAAATAAAATGAAATGAAAATTTAAAAAAAATCATTTAAATGTAGTTAAAATTATTGTTGAATAAATATAAATTGACCAAGTGAGCTTCAAAAGCCTGAATTGATATAATTCTGACACAACCTATACATAGCCCCTAAGCTAACAATTTGCATCTCCAATTACAGAAGTTGTCCAGGCAACTGTCTCTTTCAGAAGTTTGTTGACAAGAATGGTGTACAAAAGGGGGGAATATTTCTTAATAATTAATTCATTATTATTTGGATAACTGAAATTCCAATAATCCTCTGCTACAATAAAATTAGATCTACTTTGAATTTAAGTATTATTAGGTGGTCAGATAATTTTATTTTACCAATTTTAAATGTCCAGGTAATTTACTCCCGCTGTGAGGCCCACTGAATAAATAGTCTAAGGAACCAGACATCGTTCTATTTATAGTTGACAGTGTCTACCTGAACTTTACAGAGTTGTTATTTTTTCAGGATTTCATTTTTATCAGCTTCTATTTAACGGATTAATTATCAAGTGGCCACCAGGATTTTTATGAATTAAATATAAGGTAAGAATAACACAATCTCGGACTTTGCATTTTTTTCTGTGCAAGTTTATCATACACGTGGAATTTTGATGACTTTTTTTGTTCCCGGAGATGGCATTTAAAAGAGAATGTCTGTTGTAGACACGGGTGGTCGCTAATATAAAATTTGCATTCAGACTGAACTGTCTAGACTAGTTATATATTAATTAACAGTTATATAATGCTGATACACGTTAATTTTGCTTCTCATAAAGTGGTGAAAATTCTGTCACAATATCCCCGATTGTCCCCGATAAAAGTAACGTGTATGTTTAAAAACTGAAATCCCGATTTTCGATGTGAAAGAAAACAAAAAATTCTATATTTAGATCGCTGATGTAAAATATTTGTTTACATACGGGCTACTGTAGTTTAACATGCGTAAGATCTTCTAGATCTACTCAATATTTTCTAAACGGACGACGTGAAATAAATTTTATTTAACCACGAAAAAAAATTGTTTTTATTTATTACATCAGTAGCCAAAATATTGTTTGAATGTGTCATTTTAGCGTGTAGTATAAAATGAATCTGAAAGTGAAAGTTCTGCCCATTGACCAATCAAATCCATTGCCTAGAATTATATATGCAAATATAACTTCACAGACGGGACTAGGTTCGAAATTCCTACTCGCTGTATCAGTGTGTGGATTGTTGTTTGTTAGTTTTATTTTCATTGAAGTTGTTTTAAAATACTTGCCTGAAATTTGGCATTCAAAAACCAATTACAAATAACCAGAAATGCATTTGTAAAATTAAGATCGGGCTCTTGTATATGGGTCTATTTCTTGTAACAGTAGTGTTTTGGTTAAGGGAAGATTTTGTTTACATCGATACGCCGTTAGTAACCAAACGACGACAATACTCTGAAAAGTCTTCGACTTTCCTACGTAAAAAATCAAACCATCATTCAGTTTGTCTATCCTGATATACCTCTAGTGTTTTCTCCTGACTTTCTTTCAGTAAGTTGGTAAGTTCATCATTTCTTTTCCTCTGATGGCTAAGTTCTGATCTTACATCACTCAGTTTATTCTCAAACTTCTGTGATATTGTCTGACATTCTTCTTTCCATCTGTTTAATAAAATAAAACTGTAATAATATGAATTGTCTAAAGTTTAGTTAAAGGAATGGAGTGTATAAATAGTGTATCACAATTCAGTCAATTATTCTTTTACTTATATTGAGAGTGGTCACATCTGGAATGGTGCAGGAAACTGGAGTAAACCCCCCCCCTCCCCAAAAAAAAAACCCTGCTTACTGGCACCTTCAGTGGAATTCCTAACCTAGATGGCGAGAGGCAATGATGGCACTAAAGACCATTTTGAAACTGAGATTCCTAGTTTAAATAATTGACGAATCGCCAGCCAAGCCCACAATGTTCCGACACTGGCTGCCATCACAGTACCAAAGCAGCGCCACGGCAACAAATGACTACTAGTGTCAGTGACGTCATTAAATGGGGCAAATCAGGGCGAGTTTTATTCTTTTTGCGTGTAAATCAAGCATCTGGTCATTTGTCGTAACATTGTGGGCGTGGTCGGCGATACGTCAATTGGGATTAAAATAAAGGCTCTGTGCAAATCTGTTATGGTGGAGAAAACTAGAATGCCTAAAAATTCACTTGTCTATGACCAGCAAACACAAGGATCTACTTAAGAGGAATTTTGAGCTAGATGGTGAGAGTAATCTGACATACCTTGCACTCATTCTTTGTTGAGCTTGTAGAAGTTTTCTTAATTCTCCAATAGTCTGTCGATTAACATCTTCTGAACACTGAAGTTTAACTTCATAATCCTGAAACCTCTGTTGTTGTTCATTCTCCATTATAGTCATCTAAATAAAGCAACAAATCTTGTAAGTTTATGATACAAACTACCGGGAGTCCTTCAATGAGGATATACTAGTACAATTACCATATCATGTATATATATGCTGATGGATTGACATTTTACTTTTACTCACAAATTAATTAAATATCTGGCAAACCTCTATGATGTTTATTTAGTCTTTTGACGAGTAAATTAATTAAATTTACCATGTTTACTTTGACAAAAGCTTATTTACATACAAGTACTAATTATTAATCATCAGTGATTAAAAAGTAATTTCAACAATGAAAAATGATTACTTTGTGAATACTAAAAGATATTTCATAGGTAAATACAAAATGAATGAAAATATTAAGTTTGACTTTTTTGGGAATTTTTTTATATTTTTTTTGTATTTTTTTTATATTATTATTGTTTTTTACACATAATTCATGTTTTGATAAGAAATACATGTATGTTAGTTTTGACAAAGTATACTTGTTGCTACCTTTTTTTTTTAAGATATTTGAAGATCTCTAGAAAGATTAATTGCATTATGTCATACAAAAAAGTGGAGTTACTTTCCAGTCAAGGAAAAAGGACTTGGATCATCAGAGAAATTCATTTCAATATCACACATTATGCAGAATTTGTGGTTTTAATTACAAAAAAAAAAAAAAAAAAAAAAAAAAAATTGTGAAGTGCAGAAAAATAAGGACTTGAAAAGATAAATTCACAGCTTCCAACATTCTTCAAAACATTTTTTTATTGTAATGTTTTTAAATAACTTATTTTCTATTTGTAAGATTTTCAACAGCTAAGAGCAGTTTCATGTTTACTTGATGAAATACTAGAAGTTTATCCTACCTCTTTCTGGTATTTACGTTGAGCATTCTCTTTCTCTTTTTCAGCGAGTGATACTCGTCGTTTCATTTCATCGACCTCATTTAGTAGTCGTAGCCTATCATCATTCAGATGTTCAAATTCCTGATTCATGACCGCCATCCGTTCTTTAAGCTGTGACATTTCCGTGTCTGTCTGCGACTTTAGTTGTTCCATTCTGTAGTATCATAAACAATAAATATTCAACTTGAAATATTTAGAGAAATGAAGTTTTATTGCCCAAGTCAATTAAGATTCTTCAACTTTAACTTGTGTGGTCAGTTCTGAGATGGTGGAGTAAATAGGAGTGCCCAAAGAAAATCATCGACCTTCAGCAAGTGAACTGACAAACTTTCTCAAACTAGGATATGTCCTGAGTGGGAATCAAACCTAGGTACTGAGAGGAGCTCTGTACCCATGCACTTTAGACAACTCAGCCCCTGAGACCCGAACCTGAAATATATACTATCACATACTGACTGATATCACCTCCTGGTAACTATTCTCAGTGTGGGTCTATTCTAATCATCTGGCTTACTTTATATTGTAATCGCCACTTTGCACAATCATTAGTTCTGCAGCAAGAAATTCTAGATAGAGGTCACAGAAAAAATATAAACTAATTTTGACACAACAGCCAGCATATATAGCAGAGACATGAGATTAATAGAATCTGTCACCTGTTTGTGACCGATACCGGTTGATCTCAGTCGAGGGTGATGTGAAGTAACATATATCCCAATCGAGGCTCTGCCGAGATTGGGATATGTTACATCACAGCACCCGAGACTGAGATCAACCGGTATCGGACACAAACAAGTGATAGATTCTATTTCTCGTACCATTTAAGTGTTTATAACTGCGTATACAAAACAAAACACGTACCCTCATGGGACCTCTTGCATTCCTTTGGGCACCTAATGCATTGTACAAATCCGCCCTTTGAAAATAATCCCATCGACAACTCTTCAAAATTTTAAAATATCAACGATTTGTATTCAATGCAAATATAAAAAACTTTGACAATGAAATATTTTGAATAAAAAGTAAAATAAAACACATATGTGAAAAATAAATAAAGAAACGCTTTGTTTTGATGACGTCAAGCGCAATGATCGGAGACGTCATCCTGATTGTTCAATTGTCGCGTGAGGCAGTACCAGACAAACTGGACAAGACAGAAAAATCTAGCACTGGTGTGCGCGTGAGATTTTTCTGTCCCAGGTACGAGAAAAGATGGTCCAATGCCAGTAAAACTGCCATTTCATACTTGGAATTACATTTCACATCATACTTCATAGATTACCATCTACAGATAAGAGATCTTAATCCTGCCATACCTACGGTGACAACAGGTAATAATGGCCCAACTAAAGTATCAATGTTTTTTGATAATAAATATTGAGTACCAGTACTTGATAAATGAACAGGTCCCAGTTTCACAATCATTTCTTAGCTAAGATTTTTCTTAACTTAAATCTTGGAAATTTCAAATCTTTATAATTCTGTTGATTTTCAAGATATTGAGGAATTCAAGGTGTCATTTTTAAGACAACTTCTAGATTAAAATATTTGCATTTAGTTTTGACACAAATAATCACCAGTAGTTCCAAAAAGAGATTACAAAAATTTGCTAAATTTAAGTTAAGGAAAATCTTAGCTAAGGAATGATTGTGAAACTTGGGCCAGTCAATGCCAATTTTTAGTAGGACCAGCCAGGTTGGTTGGTTGAAATTGTATATTACAAGTATATGCCCAATTTGTGATAATTTCACTTACACTGAGGTGAAAAATTTTAAAATAGTAGAGAAAACTGGAGTACATGGAGAAAAACATTAACAATTGGAAAGTCAACATACAAACTAAAATAAGTCACTTGTATGAGTCTATTGAAGGCAATGTAAGTCACCAATCTAGAAACTAGCACTTTAGACCACTCAACAGATTATCCAGGGATTTAATCAACAGACCAAACAGTAATTCAAACACTGCTTAAACAAACTTACTTTAATTCATTTCTTTTAAGTGTACTCTGTAAAGCTTCTACTTTGATCTCGTAATTATCTCTTGCTCGTTCAGCTGTGACTGCACGTCGATTGAGATCTTCGTAAGAATCTTTCTGCTTGTTCAGTTGATTCATTGTTTCTTTATGTACCTTCAATATGTCGTTATAGATGTATTACTTATTTGATGCTTGAGTTATGAATATAGGCAGTTATGTTTAACCTGTAATGCTATACCCATGATACCAACAGTGTGCTTCATTTGCATAGTCCATTTAATATAAATCGCCAGCCACGCCCACAAAGTTCTGATAAAGGCCCAGTATGCTTGAATTAGACACAAAAAGAATGAAAACTCGGCCTGAATTGTACCGTTTAATGACATTAATGACACTAGTACATCATTAGTTGCCTTGACGGTGCTTTGATACCGTAATGGCGACCAGTGTCGGAACATTGTGGGCGTTGTCACCGAAATGTCAATTACATGTATGTCAAGATGTCACCAGCTATAGATGAAGTAGCAGATGCTTTGTTTGATCTTTGCCGTTTGCTCTGGGCAATGGATTCTTTAACATGGTATGCCTGTCGTGAGGCGGGCATCATTTGTTAAGTTGAATTTTGGCATTACAAAGGGTTTTTTTAAAAGTGGCTATCTTGGATTCCCAACAAAGGTGCAGGATAAAACCACTAGCCTTTGATTTTCAAAATCAATTTCAGAGAAACAGATTAAACATGTTTATACTTTATACACATAAATGTATGTAGTGACAGATACATTGTGAATAAACACTTCACCATGTTACATGATATACTATGCACATGATGCAGTAAGTTATTTATAATTTTTCTCAACATACAATGTACATGTACTTACATTTTCCAGTTCAGATTCCACTTTCCTCTTGTCTCTTACAGATCTTTGTACCTGTTCATGCATTTCAGCATTATCCTACAAAATATAATAAACACATAACATCCTGTGATTGGTCAACTTGTCCAGGAAAAACACACTCACACACACACACACACACACTTCCATGTATTGTGGAAAACTGGTGAACATCACTTTCTGGTCTTAAAATTTGGGAAAGTATGATCATACTTAAGTGATTTCATTTTCAAAGTTACATCTTCAGCATTCTGTAAAATCAAAAGATGTTTGTGAATGATAAAATTTTAGTATTTTCATGAAGTAGTATTAATACCTTAACAGTATCAATTTAATATCCAAGAACATTTTTACTTACCAAGGCCCCCAACAGGATTTATTTTCACATAACACAATTCAACAAAATTTTCTCTGTTAAATTGATGATTTTACAGTTTTTAAAATAGCTATTTCAATGTGGCTATTTTTTTTTAAATTATTTTTTTACATATACCTGTACTTGTTTTACAATAGATTTATCTTCTATGTAATAAATAACTGAATTGGGATGCCTACAATGCAAAAAATGAACCCAATTGGGCAATGCCCAACCATGTACATGATAAAAATACAAATAGCCAATAGGACATTTACTTCACATAGACATTGATCATGTAAAGTCTCATAAAGATCTATAAAATAGTTTTCCAGAAAAGTGGCAGACAAAATGGTGGCAGAAGAAATGGAGCAAGTACTATGTGTTACCCAACTTATTAGGAGATATAATTATAATCTTACCATTTCCATTTTATGTAATTCTTCTGTAAGTTTTGTTATTCTGTCATTACATTGCTTCCTTACATTGTCAACCTTGTGAACAGAAACAATAAGTAACATAAATTGGGAAATTTTGGTAAGAAGTCACATTTTAAGTTAATTGTATACCTTAATCTCTGTGACAGATATGGACTTTGTGGACATAATTTTGCTTCCTTACATTGTCAACCTTGTGAACAATAAATAATCATGATAATATAAATAGGGAAATTTTAGCATCAGTTAATTTTGGCAGTAAGTCACATTTTACTTTTGTTTTTTCATGTTACAGCTAGTGCATAAAGTATGCAAGTAAATTATAAAAAAACCTTAAATATTCTAATCTTCTTTTTCCTGCAAATTTACATGTATATGAAAATAAAAGGCACAGGAAAATTTACAATGATGAAATACTATATATCTAAAAGTTTTTTCTAAAGCTTTCTAACAACTAAATAATTATAATAAAATGAAATTATTTCATTTAAACATATTTTAAATAAAACAAGGCTTTGAATATAAGAATTAAAATGCTACAGTAAGAATGAAATGTTACTAAATTTATTTTTAAGGGCTCAAATGAAATGCAAAAAGTGAAAAGATGCCATTTTGTAGCAGAGCACCTGTTGTTGAATTTAGTCTTATACATGTGTATATCCTACCTCTTGTCTTGTCCTGACACCAGCTTCATTGATTAATTTGTTAACATTTTCTTGTAATGAATCTAGTTCTTCTTCTTTTGTTTTAACGATACCTCTGCCTGCAAATCAAAAATACAAAATATTCACATACAATATAGTGAAACCTTAATAACTTGACAAATAAGGGACTTAATATTTTAGTTCCAATTGTACAGGAACTTCATTTTTGAGTTCCATATCAATTTCTGAGTAAGGATGACACACTGACTTTGATTTTGAGTTCCAATTCAATGTCTAATGACCAATGACACAGGGACATTGATTTTGAGTTCCATTTGTACAGGAATTTAATGTTTGATTGATTTCAAGTTACAATTACACAGGATTTCCATCTCTCTCATTTGAAAATCAAGAAATAAAATCTGTTGGGACAAAATAATGACAGAGTTTTTTTGGTCATAATTACCGTACATACCAATGAAATCAAAGTTAACAAAACTTTGTCATTATTACAACTCCAACATGTGTCCAACAGACCAATGAAATCAAAGTTAACTAAATTTTGTCATAATTAAAACTCAAACAGACCAATGAAATCAAAGTTAACTAAATTTAGTCATAATTTCAACTCAAACAGACCAATGAAATGAAAGTTTACAAAGTTTAGTCATAATTTCAACTCAAATAGACCAATGAAATGAAACTTTACACAGTTTTGTCATAATTTCAACTCAAACAGACCAATGAAATCAAAGTTTACAAAGTTTGTTCATAATTTTCACTCAAACAGACCAATGAAATCAAAGTTTACAAAGTTTGGACATAATTACAAACCTGTTCTTTCTCCAGTACAGCAGTCTCTACCATTTGTACTGCATCTCTAACTTGTGTTACACTATTTATTTCTCTCTCTTCTAAATCAGCACTAAAAGTATGAAATGTAAACATGGTTAAAAGGATAGTAAAACCAAACCATGGTTATGATGTCACTCAATAACTTGATCACTCCACTGATCACCATTATAGGAATGAAGTTAATTTTTCTTTTTGTTACGAAAGCGTAAAAGATTTGGACATTTTGCACATTGAATAATTCATGTAGCAATATACATGTATGTTACGTATGCAATGTCCAATTCTTTCATACTTCCATAACAAAAAGAAAAATTAACTTCAATTCCTATAATTCAATTTTTAGAAATGTTTCAACAACAAATCAACAATTTAAACAGAAATATAGCCGTAGCAAGTAAAAATGGCAACGCTATGGCCTAGGAATTCAAATGCCTCTGTACGTCATCCATAATAAAATGACGTCACTGAGAGCCAATCTATTCATGCAAATGTAACAGAAAAATCTGACCAATCAAAATGCTTTTGACAAATGAGAATTGAATTATAGTATTTTGGAGTCCCAAAACATTCATTTTTTATTTTCCTTAATACATCTCCCTAAACAAAAGCTGTCAGAAGAAACACATGATATGTAGACTGTTTGTACATCTATGAATATGAGCTATCAGATAAAAGCTTAGATATAGGCCATTGAAGATCAAACCAAAAACTTCAAACTTCAATGATGGACATAAACAAGCTTGCTGGTTTATAGGTATCACATAAGATCATTAATATTTCACAAAGGCAGTACAATAATTGTTAGGTCTACATTTTATAGTAAAACTTACCATCTTTTCTGTAATTCTGTAAGGCGAGCTTCAACTGCTATTTTATCTCTTTTAACTTCATCTAATTCTTTACTGGTCTGAGAAAGTCTGAAACAAAAAGTTATACATCAACAGGTAGTTTTAACACTTTTGATTGTATCATTTGACATATATGCCATGACAGTAATGAAAGAACTAAATCAAGTACAACAACATCAGAAAGATTTAGAGTTCAGTTGAGTGGAGTAAGATAATGTAATGGAGTAGGGAAATGACTTTTCATGCTGCAGCCATTTTTTTGCTTGTATTGAGGCTGTCAGTTCTAGAAAGTGGAGTAAGCCTGAGTGCCCAGAGAAAACCACTGATCTTCCACAATATAACTGACAAAGTTGCTTACAATAGAGGTGGGATTCCGAGAGCCACTGTAACTGCACTCATTAGACCACTCACCACACAGCCACCTAGTCTCATTTAGACGAAATATTATGAGTTAGACAGGGTTTTGGCAGCTAACAAGGCCCTATGTACTCTGTCAAAGATTTATGTACCCTGAGCCGCAGGGTTAACCAATCGCTATGGGAGAAATTTCTTTGAAGGGTGACAGCTAGAAATATTTAACTGGCAGTTTCATGTACTGATATCATACTTATTTCTGGTGTCGTCCATTATTCTCTTTAGGTCAGTCATCCTTGTATCAGACATTCCTTCTTTAAATATTACATCTGCCATTTCTTGATCCTTAATAAAGAAATAAACAACTAACATGACTAAAGTGGAAATACCAAATCTATAGCAGTAGTACCATTACATGTAATACATGTGCATGATATATTTCTAATATAAAGGTTGGTTGAATGTTGCTTAATGTTGTATCAGTAATTTTTTAGCTATTTGTGACAAGAACTATTTTATTAAACTTTATGAATTAATCTATGAAAAATTTTGTGTATACAAGTGAAGTGCGAATGTGTTGTATGGTCTGCCTTGTACTAGCTCACACTCAGGACCATGACTTTAAGGTGATAGCTCACCGAGTCATTCCACCTCAGACAAGTGTACCACTTCCCCAGTCCATTATACTGATACCAGGTGAACCAGTAAAGGCCAACGGCAAGGAAAATTCAGTTTCCCACATGTGGTCTGATATCAGATGTCATTTATGTACATGACAGTTCTTAAAACTTTACCGCATTTTGAGTGTCCAAAATGTAAATATGTTATAATTATACCTTCCACTGAAGTTGTTGTTCTAATTCTTTATTTGTTCTTCTCATATCCTTCCCTTGTATCATAGCTGTCTCTAATTCTTGTTTAGTTGTCCTACGTAACCAAAATAATAATAAAATGCAGATAAAAATATACTGGGAACAAACATCTAACAATGAATTGCTCAAGACAAGAAATATGACAGATAAAAATGTTTTATAAGAAACAAACTACAGTATCACTTTATTATTATAAACATATTAATTTTAGTAGTGTATCAATTTTAGCCATCGTCGTGATGTTACAGTAGTGCAAATTTAAATCCATCACCAAATTACCTGATAAAAAGATTCATTCCACAGGGTTTGTACAGACATTTGAACCCCAAATTTAAGGACTTTTTAGGGTTGTTTTAAGGGTCTTATTTGCAAATTGAAGGCCTAATCAAAGGGAGAATTTTAGCAAAAAAAAAAAATAATGGTGCAAAGGCAATAAAAATCAATAAAAACAATTACTTACAAGTCAATAGTATGGATACTTGAAGTGGAGGTTGAATTAGTCATTCGGGAGGGCCAGGTACCTTTAAATTGCTCATTTCAGTGCAACTTATTAATTTATTTATATATATATATATCAGTCTACATATGTATTTGCAACCACTTATTATAAAAATACAGACACCCAACTGGCCAAATTCAAGGGCCTTCAGAATAAATTCAAGGGGTTTTTAAGGCTCAGACTTGTTGTAAGGGTCTTTTTAGGGCAAACCTCAACATTTAAGGACTTTTCCAGGCCTGTATGAACCCTATTCCACACTAAGTGATCAACGAGATTTAAGCTAGAAGGACATTATTACACCTAGATACATAATTTCACACATTTACTTAGCTACAAAATATTGACAACTAGAGCAATCTCCTGTAGCCAAGTTGTTATTTCTGAGATCTGGTCCTAAGACCTTGATTATTGGCCTTAATTTGGTATGTGACACATATTCAAATGTTGGTTTACACTTGTGCCATGTTTGATCAAAATCCATTCATGTACATGAAAGATATAGAGCAGACATGCTATTGGATGGATGGACAGACAGAAGGAGACAGATAGGATGTTTCTGATATACCTCTTAAACGTTGTTTGCAGGGTGTATAAATATTATACAAACCTCAATTCTTGTTGTAAATCATCAATTTCTTTATTAAGTATTTCTACAGTTTCATAATACTGACTCTGCATCTGTAACAAAATAACAATACATTGTAGTACACAGACTTTGTAGTAAAACATTGCAAGTTACAGTAATAAAATACATATGCATACAATGTGTTCAATACCGTAACAGTCTGGAATAAGGTCATGTTGCAAATTTGGAAAAATATGCCATTTTATTAAAAAAAATGATCACTTGCAATGGAAATAATTGTTCGCATTAAGGTTAGGGGGGTATCATGTGGGACCCCATTCAAATCTATCACAAAACCTGATCTCTTTGGCAAATTAGGACCTTTTTAGACTTGATTCTTTTAGTAGGCTACTGCATAGTGCTTTTTCTTTTGTGATGTCAATAATTGAAAACAGGTTAAAATAAGTTCTGTAAATATATTGTTATGTCTTTATCGTTTTTTTAAAATTTGTTCTCCTTAAAGATAGTAAAACCTCGAAAGAATTTGAAAAAATGTTAAAATATTTCAACTGTTGTTGCTTTGAATGGTGGCAAAAACATTATACAGGGTTTTGGCAGGTTATACAGCCACATGTACCCTGTCAAGACAAAGATTTATGCAATTCAGGATACATTCAACTTTGACGGGGTACATGGGGCCATGTAACCTGCCAAAAGCCCTGTATAATGTTTTTGCCACCATTCAAAGTGACAACAGTTGAAACTTTTTAACTTCCTTTTCATATTTTGTGTGACATGCGTATGTTGTCGCCATGTTTTTTATCGTAACTTGACGTCTGTGATGTATGAGTTACTTCCCTTTTACCGCTAAACGTCGCGTAGGTTTATGTACCCGGCAGATTTCAGAACATAGTTCTATGAACCCTGGCAAGTTAACCAATTGCTATGCGGAAATTTCTTTGAAGGGTGACATAAAATTACAAATCTAAGTTTTGCTGTATGTCTTGCACAACATGCACAACAGAAATTTAAAAAAATGAAGTATAAAATCCATTTTTTCTATGTTTATCTTTATGAAACTCCCTCAATTTATCCTCAAACCCTTTTTATAATGCCAAAATCTGATTGACATATGATAAATTGAGGCTAACTATTCCTTTTTTAAAGAACAGATAACTTGTTCTCGACATCCTTCTGTTTTATATTCAACAAATCAGTATGTTTTAAATCTTACTTGGTTTGCTTGTTGTTCCACAACTTTCCATTGATGGCTGTCTTTTTCCATCTACAACAAGAGGACAATATCATTACATCAGAATCGTAACTTGTGCACAAAATCAAACAAATTTAAGAAAGAAAACACAGTGAACTGAAATTGCCTACAGGTCTATGACATTTATGATAAATATATAACAGAAAAAACATGCAGTGATCAAAATGTCCTGTTTACTTTGAAACTTCTAGGTTAGTAGGTAAAGCTTGCTTCAGCATAAGGGAGAAGGTTGATCTTCAGTCTATCAACATGACCAATTCCCAACTACAAGTTAGGTCTGTGGTGAGTGGATTCTTTAAGCATGTGTATCCAAAACCAAGTACAGGGTGTTTCATTTTTGTTTGACTCTGGTTAAGCGAGGGAAGGGTGGGTGGGTGAAGGCTACAAAATCATAAATTTAATCGACAGGTTGTCTAGTAACATTTTTATATAAAGATCCAGACAAAGTACATGTATAAAATGTCAAAACACTTAAACAATTGGTATTTATATAGAAGTTACCACTATATCAATTAGATAGGAATGACTAGTAGTGAAGTGGAGTAACAGGCATAGAACTGAGCTTACTGGAGAAAAATCTTGTTGACCTTATGCTCTTATCAGAGTAAAATGGAAAGGTAGGTACCTAGCTAGATCATTATATCACATTTACTGTATATATCACAAAACAAAAGCTGTGTAACAGGAAAGAGAAAAAATGCAGGGTTGGACCGGGTATCAAACCAGGGACCTCCCGCACTATAGTCGAGTGTTTTACCACTGAGCTACCCAGACTGCTACATTCCTTCATTCCTTTTTTTTCGATTAAACTTTCTTGAATCGAAACCACCAGGTACCATCCTGGGACCAACCAGTTCCTCGGCCACTTCCCAGGTCGGACAAGCCCCTAAATGTAACAAGAAAGAGAAAAAATGCGGGTCGGACTGAAGATTGACCCTGGGACCTCCCGCACCATGGGCAAGTGCTCTACCACTGAGCTACCCAGACCCCTACAGCTGTAGTACAGTTCCACATATTTCATACCTGTAGTTGTTTCTGTAGTCTGTCAATTTCATTGTCTGCCTCCTGCCATCTCTCCAATGCAAGTTCTTTTTCCTAATAAAATACACAATTTATAGTCTACACAGGTTATCTAAATGTTTTGTGAAATGGCCTCATACATCATGGAAGCATGCAAAACATGGGTATCATTAAAGATTTTTAAAAAATTGCCTAATTTTTTTTTATCTTATTGGCACAATTCATAAAAATGGATCACAAAAAAATTCTTTTCTTAGAAAACCATTTACATATGTTAAATGGAATATAATATCTATACAAAATTTGAACAAACTGGATTAAAAATTGAATCTAGAATGGCTATGAATACATTTTGGCTATTTATAGTGATGGCAGCAATCTTGGATATCAATTTCAGGCCCTGTTGCCTGGTACAAACTTTAATCTTGCACATCTTCATAAGTGGCAAACTTTTTTTCATTTTACAGAACTATTTTGTGTAAATTGCAGATTTGCATAGCGATTTTCATTTACAACTGGGCTCAAGCAAGTGAACAATGTCAAACAATATCCAAGCTTAATGAATGTTCTATGTCAACTACAGTCAAACCGGTCTATAAATGCCATCCAAGGGAAAAAGTCAAAGTGGCCTTTATGGGCAGGTGGGCTTTATATATAGGTTAAATTAATATGAATAAAGGAATAAGGACCAATTGGGATCAACTCTACTGGCCTTTATAAGCAGGTGGCCTTTATATAGATGTGCCCTTTAAGGCAGGTTGGACTGTATACTTAATTCACTGACACAAACACAGTGACTCTGATATTAAGATAATCCAAATGTCAGTACCTGTAAAGCGCTCTCTGCTTGGTCTTGTAAGTTATGTAATACTTGTTCATCATTTGTTGCTGGTCGGTATTCCTCATTACCTCCCCCTGACGATTCTACCTGTCTCGCCAACGACTCGCGTAACTGATCCGTCAATGAAGCGTTCTCTTTTACCAGTCTGTCCAGCTGAGGTCTGATACGGGATAACTCATCCTGGAAAAAACAATTAAATGTTTAAATTACCTAAAATCATTTCATTTTACTTGGTTTAAAATCTATATTTATGATCTTGAGTTTTATTGGTTGTTCAAAAACTTTTTATATAGTTATTTCTAAATATCGAAGATTCTAATTTAATTGTTCAAACTGTGATGTAGAGAAAATTGTTCATCTTTTCAGCACATTTTATTTTGAGTTGCTACTCCCTATTAATGCATTAAAACATTTTATGGGTGGTCTCAAAATGTTTAATGTTCTTTAAAAATTTACTGATTTACAATTAACATCCATTCATCTTGGTAGCCCGAGGTTTCTAAATGACAGCTAAAGGATCACAGTGCACATTGCCTAGGTTAAAATCCTACTTGGACAGAACTAAGGCTGTAACGATATATCGATATACTGATATGTACCGATATTTTAAATAGATATGAGTATTGGTTTTGTCATCACTAAAATATCGCTGTATCGGGTTTTTGTCATTATTCCTATTTCTTGTTAAATTATTCAGTTACATTAAAAAGAAATCACTTTGGAAGTTGTCAGATATAAACACACGTCCACATTTCATTTTGCTCGATGTAAACAGAAGTTACAGAACCATGTGTACTGAGTACCAACACTGCCTTATCTCCATGTAGCAGAATTAAGAAAGTATCAGGGGCGATAATTATTCCGGATATCATAATTCAAAGTAAAACACAAAATTAACAAGACAGATAAAAAATATCTGTATCGTCAATATGTATCATGTATCGCTCTAGGAGTATCCTGATACGTATTGTATCGGAACTGCCCCTCCAATAAACAGCCCTAGACAGAACCTAATGTCAGACAGTTTGTAAATTTGCTTGCCAAAACTTGATTGCTTTTCTGCATGTTCTGTATACTTAAGTGAATGATCAACTGTTATGTGATGTTATTTGACATAGTTTTTAATCCCGCCTATTATCTTCTACCCGGTAATGGCAATTTCACAGGACAAGACTGATTACTGCTATAGGTTGGCCTCATCAAACCAATTTTCTATCAGGAAGATGTACCAGTAATATTTTGGCAGGGTTATGTTGATAGATCTAATAGAAAAGCATTTTTTAAACTTCATCTAGTACCATAGAATGTTAAAGTACAAAGTTACAAACCTTATATAAATCCACTTGTTCAGACAATTCAGCTATCTGTCCATCATACTCATCAATCAATGGTGACAATAGACTACAAAAAACAAACAAACAAATAAATAAATAACAAATAAATAAATAAATAAATAAATAAATAAATAAATAAATAAATAAATAAATAAATAAATAAATATACATGTATTCTATTTATGAAACAAACTTCAAGTGATATTTGCAACATCAACAGCAATCAAACAATAAAAACATGAGTGTCATTTTATCAGAAATAGTCCGACTCAATTTCAACTCCAAAAATGTGAAATTATCAATTTTCATTGTTTTTGTGGATACCAGAGCTGCCAACTGACCCATATCACACGGGTACAACCCTCATTTGGACATACATTCCAGCTGACCCACCAAAAAGGGGACTGACCTGCAAATGACCATAGAGTTTAAGGATTTTTAATGTTCATTCATTACCACTCAAATCCATCTGTAATCGTGATTTACATGGGTGGACTAAGGGTGTAATGGATTAATTTTGTGCCCGGGAACAAGTGAAAAATCACTATGTGCATTATACTGTATCAATTTCTGACAATGCACCATATTTTTTTATCTTATTTTCAATCCTTTTGGTAGGGATGCACCCAGGCATGGTCGGATTTTGGTTGGACCCGCAATTACACCAAATAGGGTTGGCAGCTCTGGGATACCCTGACCCTCAAATTTTTAATTGTCAATAAAATAGTATTATTACAGACTCACTTTCAACAGAAACCTCAAACTACTGATTTACCATCCCAAATAATTGTATTTTTTTATATAAAAACCACAAAAATAAATTATTACACAGTACTACATAAGTCACATTTTGATTGTCCATTGTAATTTGGAGCCCAAATGAGGCCTTTTCATATTTACTACGCATAATTATATACACTACAAAACCATAAATACAGAAACCACTTAATTCCAACTTTAACAGAGGAAATAAAATGTTTCAGATTAAATTATTTATTTCAGAATATCTCATCACCATAAAAAAAGCACAACAAAGTCTTGCAGAGTTAGCACTTAAGATGAAGAATGAATGTCTGCTAACAGCTAGGTTCTGTATATCAAATGATAATTCATGTAAAGAATTTTGGGAAAATGTTGAAAAATTAAAAGTACCCTCTAGAAAATCATCTGCTTTTGGATAATTAACTGACTAACTTTAACACACTAGGATCTCTTAATGGCTTGTGATTCAACCTAAGCAATGAGAGACATCTTATTCATGTATGGTAAAACTGTTCTTTTAAACAACATTTGCTTAATATAAATATTTATAAGTTGACAACTAAAACAGCAGAATAACTAACAGGTAAGTTGGTCTCAGTAATTAAATGGTCATGCTTGACTATGGATGACAGTATCTCTCACTGCAGAGGTTCCAGTCAAACTCAGACACATCCTAGTGTAAGAAACAATCAAAAACAAACATACTAATCCATGTCCGAATCACAATCCAGAAGCAAAGTAAAAACTTTGGAACTGACAAGATAGGTTAGACACGTGAACTTCCACCAGGGAAGTGAGGCCGGGTGCTCCGGAAGGGTAAACACCTCCTGTTTAGCTAACTACTAGGGTAAAGGTAAAGGTAAAAGTTTGTCAGTTTGATTGTCAAAGGTCTGTAGTTAATATCCCTGTTTTCTCTGAGTACTACAGCTTCATAACTTTAGTGACTGTCTTAATATAACATGTATAAGGGGAAGGGGAAAGAATCTTGACTGGGATTTAAAATACCATCACTCCATTCAACTTCATATACCCAGTATAAAAAAAATCTTGACTGGGATGTCATTATGGTACTCTCCTACACTTCTGAGACAAAATAACTTGACCCAAGTGTTCCATTAATTCTGATTCTACAAAGCAAAAATGTATAAAGCAAAGCATCACATTTTCACTCAGCTGAAAAAAGTGACCCAAAACGCTAAATGATAATAATAATAAGCCAAAAATTCATTAAACTGAAAATAATAAGCAACATTGACCCTTTAACTTTTATGTAGCTGAAAATATTACGCCACAGTGACCCTATAACTTTTAGATAGCTGAAAATATTAAGCCACAGTCACCCAAAAGAACCTCACTTAGCTAAAAATAATAAGCCACAGTGGCCCCAAAACACTAAGATGGTGATATATCATACAACACAGAAAAGTGAAATAAAAAGTTCTGGAAATAAACTCAAGATATAAATCCACAGTTCTGCAGTTCAAGTTTATTAGTTATTCATTTATTGTAAATGCAGTGTTCATTCTAGAAGGGGGTCATAGGGCTATTGAATCCTTAAATTGCCAAATGACCCCATTGTTAAGGCCTTAGTGGGCCATATGTAACATTCAATGAATGCAAAAATGTTGAGGTTACGGTTGTTTTTTTAGAAATAATTTGAAAATGGCACACATCCCTCTCTGAAAAAAGGTGGGCCATATTTAACATTCAATGAAATTGCAAAAATTTTGATGTTATGATTTTTAGAGGAAAGGTTTTTTTTGAAAATGGCACCCACCCTCTGAAAAAATCCTAGATTGAACACTGTGAATGTACCTGATGTATTGATCAAAGTTTAGTTCTGGTCTAAAATAATAAAAATAAAATCTGAATGTAACCCAATATCTAAAATTAATTGTATATATTTTGGGTCCCATTTGCAAAGGTCTGGAACTAAATTTTAGTGGAAAGAAAAATAAGAATACTGTAGATAAAACAATAAAGTTTCCACTATGTTTGAGAAGACTTAAAAGGAAAAAATAATTTTTGAATAATTTTTGAAGACTACAATGTGTGAAAACTGAAAAAAATCATTTATATATCAATCATATGCATGTCTGTATCACACAATTTGATGAAAAAGCTATCACTTGTACAAACACCTTTCTTGTAAAATTGACAAATGACACTGATAGAAAATATACTTTACCAGTAATAAACAGTGGAACCTGACTAAATCAAAAACATAACCTGGACCAAAGATTTTTTTTTTCAGATTAGACAGGCATTCAGTTTACAAAAGTTATCTTTACAAAAAATACAAATGGTCCAACTGTATTGTACCTCAAGTTGGACATTTATTTATTTAATTTTTTTTTATTTAATTTTTTTTTTTTTTTGTCTTTATTGATCAGTTTTCAAAGGTTCCACTGTACCTGAAGCAAGCATTTTTAAATGTCACTTTCTCTTTGCTATTGAAGGCCCTTTAATTGACATGGTTAAAAATAACTTAATTGATATGGATAAATCTAATATTCTTGAGAAATAGAGAGGTAAACCTAATTTTTGTGAGTACATACTTCTGATCTGTAAGCCATGGTGCTGTGGGAGGTCCATCTATGTCTTGATCCTACAAAAAATCAAACAAAAGATCTGATGAAATTATCAAACTCAGAATAACAAGAATCACTCATCAAATGGGTCCATAAGTACTAAGGAGATACAGATGGGTATGAAAGTATTACTGAGAGAATTGAACTAGACAACAATCCACATCTTCATTGCAGGGGGTATAATGATGACATTTAATCATGTTAATTCTTTATAGAGGATTATAGAGGAAACCAGGGTGCCTGGAGAAAACCAGCTAACTGATAAACTTTCTGAAACTAGGATCTGTCAGATTGGAATGATTTTGAACCTGGTAGTTGGTGACATGGACTGTGACTGTAAGCTGACACTTTGTATCATTTAGTTACCAAGGCTTCCAGCAATGGTAAAAGATTTACAAAAGGATCAAAGACCAAACATCTTAACCATTTGGCCACTAGGTACTAGGGATGAAATACCCAATAGGGTGTGCAGCAATTAAGATCTACACAGCATTAGCAACATTTTACTTACCTGTTCACTTTGTTCAGCTCTATCTTGTCTGTATCTAGCCAACTCAGCATTTAATCTTTGAACTAAAATATGGAAAAAATATGGAAACAAATTCAGTAATTGTTGTTGTTTTAAAAGTGTAAGTACAATGAAAAACGATATTAACATATTTTAATAAACTCCTTTCCCTGAGACGAACGCCGTATTTCTTTCAAAAATCGAATCACTAATTACGGAGAAATTTTGAAATAACCCCTTTTGCACACCTGAATGGAAACTTGAATTTCTCTCTGATGACTCGTGACGTCACAAGTGTGACAGCCAATGTTTGCAGACATGCGCATAAGCACCCACTTGTTTACAACATAAACAAGTATGGCGCCCGCCGAAACTTAAAAATGTTCAGTCAAACCGCATTAAAGGATCTCCACTGAGGACAACTTTACATAGGTTTAGTAAGAAGAAGACGAATAAATCGCAAGTGATCTGTTAATGCATTATGATGAGGTTTGGTGGTTAAATTAGCCTGTAAACAGCCACAACCGTTCCATAACACATGCACATGACCCCTCCTCCCTGTTGTTGATGTTGAGTTCATAGCGGAATTTAATCACGACTGACCTAATAATCCTTAAATCCTTTTCTAACAAAACAATCGTTGCAGTATAACGTGTATGTTGCGATATAGCTATCTGTTTGTCGGTCACTTCCAAGACAGGGTTGGGCGAGCCTCAAAATGCAATAGGGAAAGAAAAATACAGCGACCAAACCGAGACTCGAACCCAAGACCTTCCCAACAATACTAGCGGGATATACTACGTCGTAACTACCGGGTTCGGTCAACCACTTGCTTTTCAGTATGGGGAGGGGGTAGGGTCACAAATGTAAGTACTGGTTACAAAATGGCTTCATCATAACTAGAAGGTGCAAGGGGATGGTTGAATGCAAGCTACATCACACCAGAAACTTTTTCTTGTTGATGGAAACACAAGTTCATGTTGTGTGAAATTCATGTGTTTCTGGTTTGCTTTGAATCACACAAGTGTCAATGCACCAGCAATATGGAAAGGGTCAGATGTTATACTGTCTGCCTCTCATGATGTAAAATATAAGAACACCTTATTTATTTAGTCAACCTTAAATTATCCACAGAAAAAGGAAACTGCAACTTTCCTGTGTGCCTGCTCCTGCAGCTTTGAGAAATTCAGTTGACTGCATCTGGAAGTCATAGACTCCTACTGGTTGTGTTAGTTCAGGTATAATGGACTGAGTGGTAACTGGCTTCAGTGCAAAGATAATGTGGTAATATGGCAGCAACCTTACAAATGTTGTTAGCTATCAATTAAAGCCACTCTTATATATGCTTGCACTAAGTACCTACATGCACAGAGCCAAGCTTCTATGGAATCATTTTGTACATATCAAAGTCAGGCCATAGATACCTCTTTCTAAATATAAGTGTTGGAGTAAAGTTTACATCCAACCAAAATTATTTTACTTATATCAAGGTGGACATCTCTGGAATGTTGGAGGAATCTGGACTGTCTGGAGAAAACCACTGACATCAACAAACAATTGACAATTTTTCACACTAGGATAAGTCCCAAGTGGCATCTTCCTAAATATATGTGTTGGAGTACACCCAATCAAAATCATTTTACTTATATCAAGGTGATGATTTCAAAATGTAGAGGAATCTGGAGTGTCTAGAGATAACCACTGACATAAACAGACAGATTGACAAAATTTTTTACACTAGGATCAGTCCCAAGTGGGATTCAAGCCTTGAAATTAAAAGGTGTAATAGAGACCAATGTGCCACCAACCCCCTTGGAATAGGTCTACATATACACTGCTATCCATAAATTTATACACATTTCAAACTGGTCATTTCATTATAGGCAGAAAATCTCCACAAAATTACATTATCAAAATATGTTTGTAAATCTGAGTGTTGTTTAAGTAAAATATGTTTTTAACTTTAAAAAAATATTTTTCACAGATTTTTATTTTTTCTCAAATTAAAAATAAATGAAAACTGGTTTTAAAAAAATGACATGAAAATTTAGATCATTATTACCATTTCAAAATACTGCAAAACCTCTGATATATTGGTAATATGGATGGAATTTGACTATAAAATTCTATAGTTATTTATGGATAGCTGTGTAGATGAAGTTAGCCAGTACCAATATTGTGGGTACCTGTTACATGTACTTGTGGCAGTGAACCTGTGCCATAAAATCTGATTAACCCCCACCCCCCATTCCAAATTAATTTCTATCAGATAGTTTTTGAGTAAGATCTATGAAAAACTCTGAGTACTGGTAGTAAAAACAAACTATTTCTCAACAATAATTTTAATACATGTATGATGCATAAACAAATTCATGTAAAGAAAATACCTTGCTACTCTTCAATTAGACAAATTTGTGCTAACATATAATTTATCTTTTTTGCATTTTGGTAAAGTTTTTTAACAATCTGGTCAAGTGGTTGCAAAACTGTAGTTGAGAACCTAGACCTTGCACTTGATGTTCAGCTGTCTCATGTCCAGTATGTCATTTTTAAATGCTAAGCTGTGTATATTGAAGTAATTAAACCACTACAAAAAATTTAAATAATTAAATGCATACTGACTAGTACAAAATGAAATATTATACACAGTTTCTTTTCCTTTAAACTTGTCTGGGATATTTCACTTCCTCTCTGAATTCTGAATTCTCTATCAATATCAGGTTGAATCTGTATTGCAATGAATGTGTACCTATCAAAATATAAATGAATACACTGTATTTTCAATTGAATTTGATCATACAAATCACACAATAGCCAAAATAAACAAGAATTTGTCATGAACGTAAGATAATAATCACACAATATATTAAGTTTACTTCACATAACTAGAGCAGCTCTTTAGACAGGCCCCCCCCCCATCTTGCTAGTTGTCATTTGTAAGATTTATTTCTTGTTATATTCACCTTAATTTGGTATGCAACACATTGTCTCATGTTGTTTTCATTTGTTGCAAGTTTCATTAAAATTGATCCATAGACATAGAAGATATGGAGTGTACATTATATTTGGACAGATGGACAGGGTGATTCCCATATACCCTAGTGGGCCCCACCTTTGTTTGCACTGAGTATAAATATACAACTCTGAATTATTCAATATAATGAAAAATAGAACTTGGCCATATTTGGCCTGTGAGACCTAATGAATATACAGAGGTTCAAAATTGTCTTGGTCTGGGATATATTGGGTGTTGGGACGCTTGAAAAGTTAAAAGTTAAAACTGAAAAGTCTGATGGACCCAAAATTTTTCTCTTAACAAGAAAATACTACTTTTTTTTAAATGATTACATATTTTCAAATGTTAACTCAATTGCACATGAAACTTTCAGTGATATTTGTCTTTCAAAAAATTATGTTGAACCCATGAAAAAAGACAAAAGGTCCTGGACCTTTAATTAAAAAAAATATGTTTTGAAATTTTGAACCCCTTATTTATATATATTAAACAAGAGTCACATATGCCTTAATTAACACTCACCTGGGGATATGTCCCAAATCTACTGAAGAAGTTAAATAAACAATAACATTAAGTACAAGGACTGTCAAAATCTTGTCAATTTTGAACCCCACTGTTATCATGACAGATCAATGTAAATTCCATCATGTGACTGCTATACTGTATTTGTTAAGCCTTCATTATTTTTTTAGTTATATTATATATTTTAAGTATTAAAAGAGGCTTCATTGAAAACAATGAAATAATTAACCATTAATTTCTGCTATATCATAATTATGTAAACCAAGTTATTTAAAGTGCAATGAATTTTGATTGTTTGAAAACATTTTTTTTACATTTAAATCTAACCCAACATAATTAGACACATAATTGGTACCTGGGGTAGGACATGCTATCATAATCAAGAGTGTATGGTAGGGTAAAACAGATAGACACAACAGCAGATTAACCATATACATGTGTAGTAAGTTTTTTTCTGGAAAGAAAGTTGGACAATGTCATATTTACCAGAGAACAAGATGGTCATTAGACTGTCTTGACCACAAATTGGATAACAGCTATTATCCAGTCAGGATTAAAACAAGTGATTTGCATACACACATGAGGTTGGGTATTTACAGATTATGGATATTTCAATTCATCTGCCTGATACAAAATTGTACATCCTCCCCACTGTATACCTATTAAACAGCACACACTGATTAATGATGGATATGTTGAATGTCTTCCTTAGATACCCATGTAACAGAAAAGAATAATCAAATACATTTTTTTTTCAATTTACAATAAATATAATCCTGAGTGGTGATGTTTTAAAACTAGACTTTAACAGATTTATAATTATTATTATTTTTATTATTATTAAGAAATGATGTTTTGACATGTTGAAACTGACACTAGCTGACCAGCTTAAGTTGTGAAAGTAAGGATTATGGGGTTCAAACTCAAGGCAAGTAGCCAACCAGTGACTTCATATCGGTCTATATTATATTTTTAACAAGCAGTGCCAAGATAGTGGTTATAACAACCTATGCAAATGTAAACCTAAAACCCCAGAATGCATTGGAATTTGTACCCGTATAAGGCAAAATAATAGGAATGATTATGTCAGCTGGTCATTGTCATGATTGTGGTATGTGGAACCGGTAGCCTGTACTAAAACGTGCATGTGGTGTGGTTGACACATAGACACCTACATTCATTAAACATTGACCTTCAAACGCAAGGAAATACAAAAATGACAATACACTGTAGATGTGCTGTAAAAAAAGAGAAAATAGTTCGTAAAAATTACAATATACACTACCATGTACAGCATTAACCCTGTCAGACAGTTTCTTCTGATGAATCTGATACATTTTCCACCTCACAGTTTCGTATGGCTCGTAAAATTTATGGAATGTTCTGTCATGTTTACACCTTGAAGTCTGTCAGTATTTCGTATTCCCGTAAATTCCGCCGTTGATTGGAGAGCTGAAGCGCACCTTTCAGTCGTTGTAACCCAGACAGTTGTTAGTGCATCATGCGCACTTTCGCGCTACATGTACTTATTGATGACGTCACAAGTGTGATCGTCGAAAACCGGAAGTTGCCTGTACAGGCTTGATTACAAATTTTTCCAGGTGCAAAATTGGAGGTTTCACCACGCATATCTCGAAAAGGAGACCATGTACGATCACGGGGTTTTCGACATTGTTTTAATTACGGCATTTACTATTTATACGCAAATTATCGAAAATCGTTTAACTTACACTTTAAAATGATTCTGTAATAGGTTGTTTCAAATAGGATACACCTGCTGTTATTTTATCAAAACAAATAAATGAACAGCCAAGTAACCACCATCCCAATCATAGTGCTACATATTCGTGGGTAGATGAGTGAAACTATGTTTTATGCCTCAGTCAAGATTATTTTTCTTATACATAGACATCACCAGCTATAAGTAAAGTTGAAGATTTTTTTTACTTTTAAGGTCTTACTTATTAACAATGAATAGAAGGTTTCTTTTCTTGCTATAATTAATTACATTGACTTGGGGCATTGGTTTAGGGTCTCGTTCAAAATACCAAAAAGTATTCATAATAGAAAGCACAGCTTTTACTAGGGCAAAGGCTGCAAACACCAAGCTTTCACCATAGATAATGTGTGTACATAATTCTTAAATCGATCAAAACTACAAAAAGTCAATTTATCAAACACAACAATCTGTATACTGTTGAGTTGAAAAATTTGCGTCAAATTTGTGAATTTTCCTGCAATACCATCTTGAAATAGGATCTCACGAGATGTCAAGATCATTTCTTTTATTTCCTGAGATCCTGCCACTATCTGGCACACCACTGTTAACAGAGTGAAAACTTCAGAGTTGTCTGCTGCGCTTTCTTAATGGTCACACCGTCAGTCATAATTTTAGTTAACAACTGTGTTGACATCTGATAACTGACCCAGGATTTACATAGTTTTTCAATCAAACTGTCTAATTTTGTCAAATTAGAATGTGAAACAGTGGACTTTTGGTCTGCTAGTAAAAAATAAAAAATATTTTTTTTAAAGACATTGGGTTCTATTCCTTCAACATAATTTCTCCTTTACATACAAATATGCATAATGACCATCCCATACACTATACATCATTGAACATAGTTCAGTAACTCTAAATTCATTTTCAATAAACATTGCAATCAATCTTATCAAGAACAGTCTAAACTTGCTTGTAAAAATACCCGCCGTGTAAGCTTACCTTGGTCCTTCAAAAACTCCACCTCTTCTGTTGCCATTTTCTTAACTATATATTTTCACTTATGCACTTTACACATTATTTTCGAATAATTAAGTTTTAAGCGTTTGGTTATGTCTGGATACTGCTAAATTATCTGAAAACATTGTTAAACTATCATAAATTCAGAATTTGGTCAGCCATGTTGTTTACAATCAGATTCGCAGAAAATGAATTTAAAATATTACAAAATTTTAATAAATACATTGTTCTATATTGCAACCTGTTTAATTTAATTTTATAAACATGAATTTAATATACATATATTTTTAATCAATTAATAAAAATACTAGAAATTAAGTCATTAAGTCCGACACATGAAAAGTCACATGACAGCTCAAGATGGAAGAGGTGGATCGGATAATTATCCATTCGCTGAGAACGATAGGGTGGTTTGTATTTTTGATAATTTACATACATTCAAGCATGCATTTACTCGTTAATTAATCCAATGCAATTAAGAAAGTCAGAATGCTATGCATGTGCTGTAACGATGATTGTCAGGGGAGTCTGAAACAGAAATTGAGATGCTCACAGGTCCAGACTAGTGAATAACAGGAAAGAGGAAGACACTCAGTTAGAAGGCTTTATTGTAGAAATAATACGAAATAACACGAAGTCTAAAAATACACCCTTTCTGTAATGTATGGCTGAATAATATAATCTGTAACTGTAAAGGGAAAAATGGAAGGGCCAGACCCTAAGACTTCTTGCACTACCAGTACTCGAGTGCTCTAAGAACTGAGCTACAATTTGTACAAAACTGTGACATTCCTCCCATTCAATTTTACGATTCAACCACTTCAAGTTGAAACGACACCAGCTTCAACTGACAGACTATAACAAAGGTCAGCCACTTCCAAGAGTTGTTAAGCTCACAAAATGTAACAGGAAATAAAAAATTCAGGGTCAACCCAGGGATCAAACCCCGGATGCCCCACACCATCAATCTACCATTGATGGGCTCTATACTTAACAGACTTTGTCCATATTAATGTAATTTTTCAGAAAAAAATTCAATCTGAATTGTTTCCAGTTAAAATATTAAACTTTTACGTCACAATAGCAATTGCCATTCCATTTTCCAAGGTACATGACATTTCAAAAGCTACAATTTTTGGATTGTCCTTGGTTGTCATGTCATCACTAATCATTTATTTACTTTTTTTACTGTTTAGTGACATTGAAGAAGATGTGGAAAGTTTAAAGCTGTTCTCTACAGAATTAATTGTAGCTTCTGTTGTCCAGTGTCTCAAGGTTATAAACCATGAAGTTGATCTTCCAAACTCATTACCAGGTGGAATGTCTGCAAGGTTCCGCATGGGAACAAGTCTGGCTAATTACATTCAGGTGAGTATATAAGACACAAAATATGATAAATTTATGTGTGATCATTCACATAGAGTAAGCATTTTGAATATTCTCGAATGTAACCTTAACAGTATTGTCTGAATGATTTCAATACCTGTAATCCTATAAAAATTTCCCATAGAGGGGAAAAACACTGTTTCAAAATATATGAAAATGGACCTCAATTTCATTCAGTAATAAGTACATGTAGCTAAAAATTGCATCATATACAGGAAATGGATCAAATTCATGCTGGAAATGAGTATTTGTTAAGTTTTGAAAATTAAAATGATCATTTTTATATGAATATTCTTAGAATGTATTGATATTGTACTAATTTATTATTATTATTATTATTATCAGGAACTTGGCTATAGAGGGGAGATTGGATACCAGACATTTTTATACTCCAATGAGTTAGAGATCAGAAAAGTGTTTATGTTCTTAGTGGACAAACTTCCTAAAGACACAGCTGAAACTACAGAAGAACCTCTAGGTATGGCCCAGGGTCTGTGGTGATAAAATCGCCTTAAAAGTGTCAGGTTATGGATCACAGTCTCCCTCTCGCTGCTTAGGTTTGAATCTCACCCAGCCAGATCCTATCGTGAGAATTTTTGTCACTTTGCTTTGTGAATACCCGGTATATTTGGTTTTCTTTGGGCACCCACGTTTTCTCCACCATTGCAGAATTGACCACCACAATAAAAGTGAAGGAATCTTGACTGGTGTGTAAAGCGCCAATACTATGACTTTACTCTAGGTATGGCACTCACAAGAGAATCTGTAACATTTCTTATATGAATTAGCTATATACAGGAGTGTTGTTTGATAGAAAAATACTCCGAAACAGGGATGAAGCCTAACTATTTTGAGTTAGGGGCCCAACTCACTTTTGAAGAGTAGTTGCAATAGTAATACATAACAAAAATCTTTATAATGTTGGGGGGCCATGGGTTACTGGGCCCCTGTTAATCTCAATCCCTGTTCGGAAAGTTGAAAGTGAACTTACAATCCCAGCCAAGTCTAAGACTTGAAAATAGACAGCAGTAAAAATTTTGTCTGTGAGCTTCATTTGAAATACAGTTGACATTTTTCTCTATGCAGAGTTATTTTTTGTTAATTTAAGGATGCACACATTCATTATTGAAAGCTGAAGTGAGCAATCAATAGCAAATATTAGTTAAATTTATTGGGTTTTCCATGAATTTAGTGTCACAAACATAGTAACACAGGCAGAAGTCATAGTGTCACAGAAGATTTGACACAATTAATTAAAAATCCCACTTATGTTTTGTGAGTTTCTGCACCTTTACTGATAGCATTGAAATATAACTTACCAGTAATACATGTAATAGTTGTATTACCATTCAGATATCTTTATGAATACTGTATTTCATTCATTTTCAATTAATGCACCATCTACATTTTTATTAATTTTTGTATTTTTTCTGAAGGTGCATCTGTCTTACTACATAGAACTATAGCTTCCACTGTTGCTAGGCAACTAGCTTCACCATGGGTACCACCACATCTGAAAAACAAGGGAATTACTTGGAGAGGAAAACCACCAACTTGGCAGAAAGAGGTGTGAATTTTATCATTTATAATCAAAATATTTCTACATTTCTTTTTACATGTTTAAAGCAATTTGATTAATTAATGGAAATGTAGCTCAGGAAAGTTTAGTGTCATATATTGTTCATGATAGATGATTTAAGTGTATACAAGTACAAGAACTTTTATTATTTCGAAGAAAGAAGGGGATATTAAATTTGAGTTTACATCCTTCCTTCCTTAGGCCCATCCGAAATTCTTGTCTTCGCGAATTCTCCTAAACTATGAAGCACTATTTCACTAAACTTGGTGCATAGTATCAGCGTTGAAAGGAGATGTGCATTTCATTAATCCAAGTTGGTTTGCTTATTTTCCTGGGAGTTATTGCCCTTTTAACATAAATGCAAATTACAAAAAAGAACCTGCTGGCAGTGGATCCTAATTCACTGAATTTGCTTGTTTTCACATTTTAATCACAGGTAAATACAGATAAAAAACTTTTGTACATGTACATGTATGTTGAATCATATATAAATTTTAATCCTGTAATTTCAAATCATCTTTCATTATCGTATATTTGACAGGGATCCAGTTCTATGTGTAATTATCATGCTGCATATTTGAGGAGATCCTGCGGAATGGCAGATCTCAACAAAAAAGTCCCTAAAGGTAAAGAATAAAAATGATTAATTTACATAGTTACACTTTTTAGTCAACTGAATATTAACCATATGTACATGTGTTAGCAAGAATGATTAAAATGATTAATAAGAGATTTGCTGATTGTCAGTCTAGAATATCACCATGACAACAAAACTACACCACTGTAACAAACAATGTTTTGTAATTAATGGGTAAGAAAATAAATTGTCTCAATTATATGATTGACCAATGGTCAGTTTTAAATGAAAGTCTGCACAAAAAAAGTTCAGTGGCATCAAGTTTTAAAATTCTTAAATAAAATTATTTTGATTGATTCTAAGGCCAGCTGCAGAGTTGTTTGGAACTCCTAGTACACAGTTTGATCAGAAATGATTTCTATGATTTACAGTATGTAAAATATTCTTGACCTAACTCCACCATCATCATTTTTCAGACAACTTTTGTTTTTTGTACTTGTAGATTTGAAAGCATATTTTTCCAAACATCTTCCATACATTACCAACCAAACTATACATCATCATGATACAGCGCCATCTGTGATAGAGGATATTTCTAGTGAGTTATCTGCCTTGATGGAGTGGGAAAATGAATGGAACCAAGTGGGATTGGCATCAAGGCTATCAGAACAAGTAAGTTTGTTGTAACTATAGCAACTGTTTTATACATCATCATGATACAGCGCCATCTGTGATAGAGGATATATCTAGTGAGTTATCTGCCTTGATGGAGTGGGAAAATGAATGGAATCAAGTAGGATTGGCATCAAGGCTATCAGAACAAGTAAGTTTGTTGTAACTATAGGACATTGTTTTATACATCATCATGATACAAAATACCAAGAAGAAATATGAAGCAAAGAAATACTTTACACTATTAATTTAACATGCTTAAAGAAAATCTTTTTATACCCTTGTAACAATGTCATGGAGGTCAAGTGTCAGTCAATCTATCTTCCCATCTGTCTGTTTGTCTGTCTGTCTGTCACACTAGTGTTCACTACATTTCTACACAGATTTTAACTAAATAAGGCACAAGTGTAAACCACCATGCGAGACTATGTACTTGTAAATAAATGGTAAAGGTCACAAAGCCAATATAGAATTTTTGCAGTGTATATCATTTCCACTTTTGATAAATACAGTGATGCTCAAGCAGGAAGAATGATACATATAGGGTGTGAGTTTGCTTTTTATCTTGTTCTTGGTAGAATTCACTAAATTTTCATTTTGATATTTTCAATAGGAATATAGAGCTAGAAAACGCCAAAGAATTCAGAAACGAATCAAAGACCAGTTACGACAGGATGTACAGAGAGGAGGGGCTGCAGTAGGCCAGAGTGCCAGTCAAGATTTACAACAAATGATTGACTCCATTAGTGGGAAAGCCGCAGTATCAAAGAGCAAAGGATCCAGATTTACCCATACTGAACAACTTATATTTTCAAAGGTAAGGTATTAATTTAACTCTATGTGAACATGGTGTATGCTTTGTATGATTCAGTGCTAAAAAAGTTTTCAGTTCCTTCATATAGTCAAACCTGTCTAAAAAGGCTACCCAAAAGATCCAGTAAAATTGGCTTTTATAGGCAGGTGGCCTTTATATATAGGTTCGAATACTATGAATAAAGAATGATTGGGATACATTTCTACTGGCCTTTATAAGCAGATGTTCCTGATATAGAGGTGGCTTTAAGGCAGGTTGGACTGTATTCCCATAATTTTCCTCTGCCTTACAAAGAAGGAGGAGAATTTTAATTCAAACGTCTGTCCTTCTGTCTGTCCTTTCATCCTTCACTCCTTCCATCCTTCCAGATGCTTGTCCACAGAAATTTTCAAAAACTGTAAAGCGCTAATTTACTAAACTTGGTACAAAGCATCAACAATGATTAGATGTGCATATCATTTACCTGAGTTGGGTTTTCTAATTTTCCAGGGAGTTATGACCCTTTGAACATAAGTGCAAATCACAAAAAGTACCTACTGGCAGAGGATCCTAATTCACGGATTAACTTGTTAGATCTTATTGATTCATGTATGTAATTAATTTAAGATAGGGTATGTTTTAGTTTCTTCATACATTTATTGTATGACCTGCATGAATTTGGAATATCATGATTTTTCTTTAAAAAAAAATAATAATAATTGCATGACTAGAAACAAGTAAAGTGGGAGTAGTAAAGTTTTACATTTCAGTGATTTTGTTTGTCTCAAATTACTATAGACATTTTCATCCTTGAGGAAAATAAGTAAAATAAAAAGAAAATTAATATTGTGGTGATAAAGGCCTGTTGCAAAAAATTTTTCAAGTTGTTTGATAAATTCATTGTAACATGAACATGTGTACATAAGATCCTCTATGTAACTATACACGCACTTACTTATTTCAGGATGATGAGAAGACTGCATCACAGATTGGTTCAGAAACAGAGAAGGCACACAGTGAAGAGGTATGCTCTAATAAATATAGACACCATTTTAAGTATACATACATGTACAGGTGCATGGAGAAACAAAACAGCTTGACAAGATATTTGACCAAAACCAAACTTTTATCTGTGTATTAGTGTTCCATGATGAGGCTGTTGTTAGATGTTGCCTGTGTAAACTATGGTAATGTTGAAGACTTACTATATTTATATAATTTATTTTAAAAAGTTCCAACTAAAAGCCAATTTGTAGTAGAACCAAGCAGTAGATTATTACTCCTCTACTTTTCAAGATGAATAAATGTCTTTTCTTTTTCCCAGTAGCTCATCATTGTGTCAAGTTAATTCTTGGGCTTTATATATATTAACTCAAAATTGTCCCTAATTTTTACGAACAGAGGGTAATCTCTGGGAGTATTGTCATGGGAGCTGCCAACAACAGCTGGCAAGAAAATCGTTGATATTGCTAAATGGGGGAAACAATGCAGGGGGAAGCAGGTGGGTTATGAAGGGTACCAGGGAATCCAACACGGGGAAGCATTCCATCGCACATAAAGTGTCTCATGTAATAAAATATTCCACTTTTGTAATTTAGACCAATTCATCAAATTATTATTGTTCAGAAACACACATATACATATATCAGGAACCCAAGGTGACCAAAGTAAGGGTATTTAACAAAGTACATGGCCATGATGACTGTATATTGTGGTACATTTTTGTTGTATTCCACCTCCTAGTTTAGACAGTAAAATAAAAATGTTAATTTGACAATTTTGTGCAATCAGGAACTACAACAGCAAAGAGAGACAGAAGTTGAAGGTTTACGAGAAGAATTGAACAGCTTAGTGTCAAAATTAGAAGACCTTGAGGTAGACATAAAAAAAATTACTGCCAGTATGCAACAAATGGACGATGAAACCAAGTCACAACAGAGGAGTAACACTGAAAAAGAAGACTCATTTAAAGTTAGGAAACGAACTTTAGACTTGTTACCTGACGCTGAAAATAATATAGCTAAATTACAGGTAAGATGACATATCATTTAATGATTATTAAGTTTAATTATGAGCATGATACCTTGTTAAATTACAGGTAAAATGACATACTTTGCAATGATTAATAAATTTAATTACAGGTATGACACACCTTGTAGCGAATAATAAGTTAAATTACAGGTGAAATGACAAACCTTGTAACTATTATTGAATAATTGCACTTTTAAGGAAAAACAGAATATTTAAATGTTTATTTTTAACTTGCTGATTAATAAAAAATTTTATTTTAAAATTTCTTATCAAATGTATCAAATCAGCAGCTATTGATTTCAATCTGGGTTTTATTTTATTTAAACGAAAACCAGATGAAGAAACAAGAAAACTGTTTTAAGGACACAAAAGAATACTGTTTTGAAGTTTTAGGTTTAAATCATTATGACCTGTGACATGTTAATGAAATAAGGCATTACTCAACTAGCTGGACAGTAGATGCTTATTCTTCCAAAACACCCAGTCCTTCTTTTCTATTGGAAGTTGACATATTTAACTTGATTTGACAGTTTTCGAAGTTTTTACTTTGCATTTGGTATTGGGATTGGACATAGACTTATTGTATCTTGTATTTTGTTTGATTGATTACATGTAATTATGCACAACATTTCAAGAATAATCATTGTATTTGTAGGAAGTAGTGGATGGTAGTGCACAAAGACTAGTTACATTAGCCAATAAATGGGAGAGTCACAGGGCACCACTAATACAACAGTATAGAGACCTAAAAGAACTTAACTCTATGAAGGAGGTAAATATATGTAATAGGTGATTTAATATTAATGCCTATTGTCATGCAATAGAAGTAGAATGGTAAAGGGGGCATTGATGGCCGAGTTGTTTATAGTGCCTGCTTACGGATCACAGTGCTTCTCACCGCCTAGGTCGAATCTCACTCTGGACAGATTCTAGTGTGAGAAGATTTGTTGGTTCTCTTGTTTAAGGTTGGTGATTTTCTCTGGACACTCCAGTTTCCTCCACCACCCTAGAACTGACTACCAGCACTTTAAGATAGTGAAAGAATCTGGACTGGGCTTAAAACTCCATTACTCCACTCCACTTGGTACTGTGAATTACTAATCAGTTATAAGTTACTAACCAGTAATACCCCTGCCTTTCGACATATTAAGTAGAATTTAAAAAAACCTAATAAAAATGCTAAACATCCTAAAAGTTTTGAAGTACATGCACCATATAAGCAATAATGTATTATATTCAGTTTACTTTTAGTTGGATAAGAATAGGTAATGAACGGTATTAACAGAATTTTTCTAATACACGGTCCAGGGGTTGAAAATTCTTCAAGCCCGAAGCCCAGGACTAGAAATTTGGCAAGCAGGACTTTGGAAATTTTTTATTGAAAAGCCAGTCGGGCTTAAACACTCAGAAGACCAATGAATTTTATTTTCCTCTGTCGTCTGGTGTCTTGAAATAATCTTGAAAAACCATCCGTAGTCACGTTGCCCTGTTGTTGTTTACATTCATTCTTGATCATTACAACACTTGTAAGAAATGCTAGTCAATAGGTAGACAACTTAAGCGTTCTGCTGATAAGGAAAAATCTAGATAGTTATTGCACTTGTAATCGCTACCAATGTTCAGTCTTGTCCGATGATGTAGCCGTTTAATTTAAATTTAACACCAGTGGCAAGAAAAGAAACTCACATGAAAATAAAGACACCAAATGCGATCGGAGAAGTGTGTTTAATTGTTTCAACAGCTGTCACGTGTTTTGTAAATACTGCCAAAAATACCATTTATAATACATATTGATTTCTGGTTTTCTCCTTCGATTTTCTCGTTAACCAAACTCTGGACTTGATAAAAAAAATTTGCGGGCTTTTGATTTTCTGTATTAAAAAGTCTGGGGCTTTACATCATCTGAAAAAATTTTCAACCCCCGAGTCACCCATGAGTGAATTAATAATTAGGTTAAAAATCAGCACTATATTTGGATCATTTCCTAAAAGTGTGTGATTTTATGAGGATGATTGGTGTCATGAGCATTGAACAGTTTTTAGCTCACCTGGCAAAGCCATTACTAGCAAAAACCTATAAATGGCCATGCATTACAGCTTTATTTACATGTATGTACTGAATTTGTTGCAATTATCCATCAGAAATTCAAGATAGTCACCAAAACTATAAAAAAAACAACAATACACAGATTAAGTAATATTGTTAAAAAAAGATACATATAAAATACAGGGTGCTCCAGGTGAGCCTTACAGGCCCTATTGGTCCTCATATTGTTTGAAGATTTCCACCTGCATATACATGTGCAATGTATATAATTATCTTTACATACAAATATATATATTTATTATTGTAGTCTGAAGCAGAAAAAAGATTAGAAGAAATAAAGGCATTTAGGGTCAGAATGAAGGAAGTAGCAGACGACGCCAGAAATAAAGAGGAACTACAAAAACAACTTGTAAGTATTACAACATGAATATTATTGAATATACATGTACATATATATATAGACTGTTCATAATGCAATGATTAAGATAAATAGTAGCCTAGTAGCCCATAGCTCCTAAAAAAAAGTTTAGCCACCCCTAAATTTTACACATTTGGGCTATTTACATGTATTACTATTAAAACTTTTTCTGAAGTCAGCTGGGGCGGGAAAATTCATTAAAACTAATATTTACTATTTCAAATTAAGTATTGAATTTTTATGCCAAAATTTTTTGCTCTAATATGTAATTTCTCAAAGAGGGAGATATTAAATTTAAATGTCTGTTCTTCAGTCTGTTCAGACACTTCTTGTACGGAGTTGTTTGAAACTATGATGCACTATTTTACTAAAATTGGTATAAAATATCAACATTCATAGGAGATATGCCTATTGTTAACCTGACATTACAGATGACAGATTATGATGATTTTTGAATTTTTTAAAACTGAAAAAATTGGAGATGCTAAAACGAAAAAAGTGAATTTTAGAACTGATGTTATTGCTGAGATTATTAAATTCTGATGTTTGAATTATGAAGCAATTTACTGATAATGCATCACTAGAGTAGCTGAGTTTGTATATTGCCGTCCAGGGTCGGACCAAAACTTGAAAATAAGTAGTGACTGTTCCTTCACTCAGCATTTAGTAATGACAGTCACGGAGTCTTTCAGAATAGACCTTAAAAACGGATGCCCCATATCACAGCAGGTTTGTCACTTTAAAATACCTTCCTTGGGCATTGCCCAGAGCACAATACAAAGGTAAAATTTTTGCCACTTTACCTATAGCTGATGACATCTTGATATAAATGTAATATTCTTGACTGGGACATAAAACCCCATTCAATCAATCAACCAACTGATAATGTCTATACTTTACATTTTGATGATTACAGATGGCAGAATATGAAAGAATGACAAAAGATGTAAACAGATCAGCATATACAAAACGTATGATGGAAATAGTATCTAATATAAAGAAACAAAAAGATGAAATAGACAAGGTAAGAACTATTGTATGGTTATAAATTTTTGAGTTTTGAAGTCCCATGTTCCTTTCATTTCCAATTTTGATTACACACATGACAGGTATAGCTAGCTAAACAGGAGTTGCTTACCCTTCTGGAGCACCTGGCCTCAGTTCACATGTGTAACCTTATTTGCCAGCTTCAAAGTTTTTACTTTGTTTTTGGGATTTTGTTTTGTACATGAATTTGTATGTTTGGTTTTGATTATGTACAGGTATATGTATATTTGAGGGAGGGTTAACTTATGTTACTGCTTCTAAAGGAGACAAGGCTTTGGTGGCCAAGTGAGCTAGAGCACACATTGCCACAGATCTTAATGTGTATATTGTAAATTAGAAAATCATTGGTTAAATTTTGTTAGTATCAAATACTAGTTTCAAATGTTTTTGTTTTCGCATCATCGGATGATGGTCATTGCAAATATAAATTAAATAAATGAATATCATATTTGCAAAAGTTTTATTTTTGCTTCTTCGTACTCTCACAAATTTTGTTGGAAAATATAATGAACATGAAAATTTTCTGATTTACAATATAAGAGGTTTAACTTAAGTTACTGCTTCTTAATGGGATGAGGTTTGGTGGCCAAGTGAGCTGAAGCACCAGTTTACATATCAGAGTGCCTCTCATTCCCTCTCATCAGTGATTTGATATATAAGCTAAGCTGTTTATAACTATAAGAGATTTTTGTCACCTTTTCTTGAGTTTCCCTGAATTTTTACGCATAGACAATTTGGGATATTTTATCTACAAATTGGAGAAAAATGTAAGCTTTTTGGCATTGGGATTAGTTGGGTATATGTCTTTTTACCGGACCCAATGAGTGGCAGAAAAATTTCTGGAGTCACTTTGATGCTGTTTATTAAGTTTCATTTTGTCATATTTTAGGTTTTAATTGATACTAGAACAATACAGAAAGAAATCAATAATTTAACTGGAAAATTAGATAGAACTTTTACAGTTACAGATGAATTAATATTCAGGGTAAGTTACAACCACCACACCTGATCCCCAAAACCCCATCGTCCCAGGAACAGGGAAATAGAATAGAACTTTTACAGTTGCAGATCAGTTAATATTCAAGGTAAGTTACAACTACCCCACCCCATACACATCCCAGGCCCACTCCCTTGGAACATGAAAATTAGATAAAACTTGTACAGTTACTGATTAATTAACATTCAGGGTAAGTTACAACCCCCATCCCTGACCCTCAAGCCTCTTTCCATCATTCAGTCCATCCTTTTATCTGTTTAGACTTTTCCTGTCCAGAGTAATTCTCCAAAAACTATAAAACACTATTTTATGAAACTTGATGCTAAACGTCACCATTGATAGGAAATGCACATATCATTAACTCAAGTTGATTTGCACATTTTCCTGAGAGTAATAGCCATTTGAACATAAGCACAAATCACAAAAGTACCCACTGGTGGGGGATCGTAATTCACGGAATTTGCTTTTTTATTTCAGGATGCCAAAAAAGATGAAGCAGTGAAAAAAGCTTACAGATACCTAGCTGCATTACATGAGGTATATACATATTAATATAATGTACATTATGAAATTATACTAAAGGTAATCAGTGATTCTAGATTTAGAGTTTTCATTATGAAAATAAAGGAATTTGAGGAAGTGATTTGAACATAATTCATTCTGAATTTTTCAGCAAAAATTGAGATAAAATCAAGGCCTTCCTATTAAGACTGGACCTTGCATGAATACAAAAGAAGTAAGAGATTAAGTGAATCTTCAATAATTGAAATCAATTCAAAATTTGAATCTTCGGATCTTTCTTAATTAAAGTAAGCGGTAATCATTATGTGTAATTAAACTACTGTTAGCACACCTTTTCTGTTGAGGCGACTAATGATTACCATTGATTATGCTTTATGCAAATTTGCTGTAGATTCAAATAATTTTAGCATATGCATTTCTGTAACATAAGCATTGTCTATAGCACATGCTTAACGGATCACAGTGCTTCTCAGAATCTTTATTAGATTTCCACTCAGGAAAGATTCTAGTTTGAGAAATGTTTCACTTTACTTGGCAAAGGTTGGTGGTTTTCTCTAAGCACTCCAGATTCCTGTGCCATTCCACAACTGTCCATCTCATATTTAATTAAAAACAAATCTTGTCTGGTGCATAAAACACCATTATTATCTCTCTAATATAAGCATAAACATAATTCCATAGTTTGACCATGTATTGACATCTTCAATAATTTCATTTGAAACTTACACATTTCTCATTTTTCCCCAGAAAAGAAAACCTACATGTAAATCCACTTGGAAATCCATAAACACACATGTGAAGTCAGTTGAACTTTGTACCTAAGACATAACCTGTATTTGTTGTTTTAGAGTTGTGAGCAGTTGATCAGTACTGTAGAAGAGACAGGTGGAATAATGAGAGAAATAAGAGAACTGGAGGATCAGGTAATATTAACTTGCTCAGACTGCTCCAATGACTTTTAGTTGTAAGCAGCCTATGTAGCAGCCGCAAGTTCTTCTTGAAACTCTACAGAGTTTATCAAGAAACAATAATAAAACATGTTTAATTTGATTTCATAATATCTGACTACTAGTTTGATTGGCAGTGATCTACATGTTAGTTAAAGAATCTCCTTGGTTGAGGCAAACAACAACATTACTCTACTTGAGTAGCTAAGTAGCTACTGCGGTAGCTTAGTTGGTAGAGTGTTTGCTCCGTAAGTTGGAGGTTGTAGGTTCGAATCCTGGTCGGGTCTGACCCAAGACTTGAAAGTGGGTAGTGACTGTTCTTTTGCCAAGCACTCGGCATAACGAAATAAAAGTCACGGTTCTTTTGAATGGGAACTTAAAATAAACGAGGTCCCGTGTCACGGTGGGCTTAGCACGCTAAAGAACCCTACTGTATAATCCCATCAGCGCATTGCACAGGCAAAATTTCTGCACCTTCGCCTATAGCTGGCGACGTCTCAATATAAGTGAAATATTCTTGACTGGGACGTTAAACACCATTACTCAACTCTTATAGCTAAGTAACATGTATATATACATAGCTACATATGTATACATTGTAATCAAAAGTAATTGTGACTCCCCCCCCCCCCACCACACCCTCTCCCCACTCAAATGAAGTTTAGGGGATTATATAGAAATCACCTTGTCAATCTAACAGTCCATCACAATATTGTGTCTGCCATATATTCCATGTCTATTGATGGGTTTTCATTAATCTTGACACAAATGTATACCAACATGAGACACTTAGTTGCATACCAAATTTAGTGTTTCTCAATCCGTCAGTTGGCCATTAAGAGCATGGGATATTGTCTCTCAAAAGATCACACTAGCTAATACAAGGTTTGCTGCAATACTGATCTAGTTATCCCCTGCCTTTCAAAGAAATTAAATTCAAGTTTCTATCTATCCGAAATCCTTGTCTTTGCAAAATTCTCCAAAACTTAATTAAACTCGGTGCAAAACATCAACGTTAATAGGAATTACACATATTGTTAACGGGAGTTAGTTTGCTCATTTTCCTGGGAGTTATTAAGTGCAAATCACAAAAAAGAACCTGCTGGCAGGGGATCCTATTTCACTGAATTTACTAAATTGTTTTATTTTTCAGATTGAACATGAAAGTAAGAGTAAAGTATTAACAAACCTGGAGAAGATAACAGCAGATTATAAACAAATGAAGGAAGAGAACAAAGCATTGATGGCCAAAGTCAAACAAAAATCTTGATACAACACAATATAGAGGAGACTATATAAATCATGATACAATACGATAAAGACTGTATAATACTCATATAACATACACATTCCCACAAGAAACTATTTATTTTTAGACATACATGTACTGTATGGTGTTTTATTTTCACAGTGTCAAATTTTTGCAGTTTGACGATTCCCAGTGTATTGTCATTGTCAAATTTTCATGGTCTTATCTTATTAAAAGGAAGGAAGTATGTGAGAAACTGAAATGTTTACTGAATGCCTCAACATGCTGTATTTTCACGGCGGTTTTATTTTTGCGGGAATACACTGGACTGTGAATATATTGCGAAAATAAAACTACAGTGAAATATAAGCATTATACAGTATGAGTATATTGATGATAAATATCAGATTTTAACATGTACATGTGGCATGTCGGCCATCATGAAGACCAAAGCTGTATAATCTGTGATGTTGACATGGAAACAAACAGACTGCAAAGCTTTAAGGACAGACAGCTAGTACACTTGAATGTTTATAACTTCTTATAGTAACATTTTTCTATTAAGGTCACCCAAGCGAACCTGTAAAATTGGCTGTTATAACTTGATTGAAGTGCTATTGAGATCAAATTTTACTGGCCTTTAAAAGCTGGTGGCCCTCATATAGTGGTGGCCTTTAAGGCAGGTTTGACTGTACACATTATCAATATAACGGTACTTAAATTCACAATTTCCAGCGAATTACAAGGTTGTATGTGCAAAATGTATGTAATATTACTAAGGTAAATTATACCATGAAGCATTGATATCGGAGCATATGTAGTAGTAGTAATTCAATTTTATTTGATTTTCTATGGATATGAAGAGAATTTCACTGTCACAAACAGAGTGGTTCCTACAGCATGTACAGTGTACTATATATTAAGAAATACAGTTAACCCTTGTTTAATGCTTCCATTTGTTCAGTCAAATTTGAGGGTTTTGGTGATAAATCAAGGGGGACTTGTAAAGAAAAACATAGAAGAACAGATTTTAAGACGTCAAAATACTTTGGTGATAAATGAGGTGGAAAAATTATTTAGGGGCATTAAAACAAACTGTTACTTTAAGTAAAACCTAATTTATGAAAAAAGTTGAATGTATCAAATGATTTAAAATAATATCTTAGCTATCCAGATGCTACTGAGGCTTCTTCAGTATAATAGTGGAGGTTATGGAGATGTGTAAACTGATCAATTTGAAGACAGAATATTTTGTTCAGATTACACAAGTTTATTTAACGAAGAATATTAATGATATGTTAAAAACAACCAGTTCATTTTACACAAGTTCCACTGTAAACTCTGCTGCAAAGCCTCATAACACCACAAGTAGCTATTCTGATGCTGCCACTGAAGTCTTTTCAGAACATGTAGATACAGTGGATCTTGTGTAAACTGGACGTTTGAACTTAATGTTTGTGGTTTTCGGATTAAGCAGGGACTTGGTCTACAAAGGTATATAATTTATCAATATTAAGGGTATAGGCTAAATAAACACTTTAGTTTAGACAGATTTACGGTTTATCAAGGCTGCGGCTTTCAAAAATTTCACTGTTTTTATTCAAGAATCTTGAAGTGCTAATCACTTTGGTGCAATATACCATCATAATATCTGGACATTTGTCAAAAGTCTGATGATTTTTTTTTCAATTCTTTATTTCATTTTTCAATATACATGTATGTTGCTTTTTTGATACCTCTGGCATGAATTTAGTTCTGACAGTTAATCTACCCAGATTATCCATTTTTGTACTCATTAAGTTTGTAAAAGTATTAATGCACTGAATTCTTTTTTTGTTTAAAATGTATACAGTGAATGTATACATGTTATAAGAAATGGCATATATATTTTTTTACTTTTGGATATGAAAAATTGAAGAATATGGACATTTTCCACATGTTACAGAATTTGGTGAATTATGAAGTGTGCCAAAAGTCAAATTCTGGTTTTTTTTCATGACAAAAATAAAAATAAATGCCACACCTACATGTACACAAAATGTATGTCGATGGAATGTATGTTGATGATGATTGCAAGGGTTTAACATCTACATGTGGCCTGTCCACCAATGTGCAGACCGTAGTGTATTGAGGTTTGCCACTGTACCACATGATCAATACCTCTTAATGTGCGTATCATTTTGGAAATGCTAACGTAAAAAATTCCAGGGAAAACATTGTTTTTACAGAAAACATCATCTTATGCCATTCCATATCCATTGGAAATAAGTGTTCCACACAAATGTTAGAGGGTATCACATTGTACAGTTGCTAATCCCATTGTTAGCTAGGCTTTCCATTTTATAGCTTTTGTTAGCTTCTAGTCAATCATTACTGAAAATATCCTGGAAATTTTGTTGCAATAAATTTTCTCAAGTTCATTTTTTTAAACCATTTTGAATTGTTACATATTTTTATCAAGTACAAGACTTAGTACCAGTATGTTATATTTACATTGTTATTTTCAAGTCAATAATGATTTAGTAAAATATAAACCTTCAGCATTGCTAGTTGGAAAATGAAGTTTTTCTAAAAAAACTTTTAAACAAACAGGTGTTTTTCATTTTTAATAGCATTGAAAAACATTTCATATTTATGAGTGAGATTAAAGTCTTCCAGTTATTTTTTCTAAGTCTTTGCTGTATAAAAATCTGCTTTATTACTTTTTTTTAATTTAAGATATCATTTCATTATTTTCTTCAGGATTCTTTACATTCTATACATCTTAAATTATATCTTGATTTTTTTCTCCATAATTTTGAAAAAATTGCATCAGTTTACAATTTTTATAAACATTTATATTGAGTATAAATTCTTTCCATACTATGCCATTATGATTAAGGCATGGATCGGTCATTATGACTAGTTATTGATGGATCGCCGGCCACGCCCACAATGTTCGGACAAAGACACGGCATGCTTGAATTACGCACAAAAAGAATGAAAACTCAGCCTGAATTGTGCAGTATAATGATGTCACTGACACTAGTACATCATTAGTTGCTGTGACGCTGCTTTGGTACCGTGATGGCGGCCAGTATTGGAACATAAAAGGCATGGTCGGCAATACATCAATTACTTTTGAGAATTACACAGACGAATTAACTAAGAGAATAAAAGTGTTAAACTTTTAGTATAATAAGATACATATTTACTGTGAAAGGTATTGCACAGGTGTGCTATTATTAAATACGATGATTATTATTAGTATTGATATATATACATTGTATACTTATGTAACAGTTGATTAATTCATTCAGCTGTTGATTTAAATTATGTGCCAATATTTAATATATTAAATAGATAAAGAAAAAAATGTATTTTTTATTATTATGAACCACCAAGGTGTTCTACACGTGCTGGGAAAAATGTCTACAAGTGGCATAAATGCACTTAAATTTGGGGTATAATCATGATTAATAGTGCCACTATGGTAGTTAAGGTAGAGTGCAAGTGCTCACTCCATATATGGGAGGGCATGGGTTCGAACCCCAGCCGGGGCCTGACAAAGACTTGAAAATAGGTAGTGACTGTTCTTTTGCCAAGCACTTGGTATTTAGAAATGAAAGTCACCGGGTCTTTCACATGTTCAGAAGAGATCTTAGGAGCCCATGTACTATGTCAAGTAGACATGGCATGTTAGAGAACCCTCCTTGCACATTGCTCTGAGGGTACTGCCAATGTCAAAATTTCTTCCACTTAACCTATACTAGTTGTTGGTGACGACTTGATACCTATACTAGTTGCTGGTGACGGCTTGATATAAGTGAAATATTCTTGGGACATAAATCCCATTTCAATCAATCAATGAATGATTACCAGTATATGAAAATGAAATGGAAAACGTGTGGCAATAATTTTATTGCATACTTGAAGATTATCTGGCCTTCAGATTCTTCATTCATGCGATACATTTGTATTGTATTTGTATTCCTGATGATTTCCATCCATTTTCCATTTGTACATGTATCAGTGTTCTAACTTCCACTTGTGTTCTTGGCCAGCAAATATGATTGTATTGATGTTATAGGTGAGTATGAAGTCTCCATGATACACTATCCAGGATGGTATCTAATGGTCCACATATCACAGTTTGTGTTTGGTCACTGATCCACAATAAAGCTTATGATAGTGAGTGTTCCAACAACAAGCAGATTGACTGATCCACATTATAATGATAGTTGATATGATCTACTGATTAACATGGCAATCATGATCATGGTGGCTATATCCACCAATAAATAAACATAGTCATTATAATCCACCAACACAGATCCAATACAAACAAGGTATATGATCCCAAAAACAGGTTAACGTGATTCACCAATACACAGATCCACTCTGACCCACAAAAAAACAAGGTCTTTATGATCCACCAACAAACAAGGTCTTTATGATCAACCAACATACAAGGTCTTTATGATCCACCAACAAACAAGGTCTTTATGATCAACCAACATACAAGGTCTTTATGATCCACCAACAAACAAGGTCTTTATGATCCACCAACAAACAAGGTCTTTATGATCCACCAACACATGTGACCATCATCCACCAACACACATATTGACTATGATCCACCAACAAACAAGGTCTTTATGATCCACCAACATACAAGGTCTTTCTGATCCATCAACAAACAAGGTCTTTATGATCCACCAACAAACAAGGTCTTTATGATCCACCAACACATGTGACCATGATCCGTTAACACAGATCCACTATGATCCATCAACAAACAAGGTCTTTATGATCCACCAACAAACAAGGTCTTTATGATCCACCAACACATGTGACCATGATCCGTTAACACAGATCCACTATGATCCACCAACAAACAAGGTCTTTATGATCCACAAACACATGTCACCATGATCCACCAACACAGATCCACTATGATCCACCAACAAACAAGGTCTTTATGATCCACAAACACATGTCACCATGATCCACCAACACACATATCCACTATGATCTGCCAACAAACAAGGTCTTTATAATCCACCAACAAACAAGGTCTTTATGATCCACCAACAAACAAGGTCTTTATGATCCACAAACAAACAAGGTCTTTATGATCCACCAACACATGTGACCATGATCCACCAACACACATATCGACTATGATCCACCAAAAAACAAGGTCTTTATGATCCACCAACATACAAGGTCTTTATGATCCATCAACAAACAAGGTCTTTATGATCCACCAACAAACAAGGTCTTTATGATCCACCAACACATGTGACCATGATCCGTTAACACAGATCCACTATGATCCACCAACAAACAAGGTCTTTATGATCTACCAACAAACAAGGTCTTTATGATCCACCAACACATGTGACCATGATCCACCAACACACATATCGACTATGATCCACCAACAAACAAGGTCTTTATGATCCACCAACATACAAGGTCTTTATGATCCACCAACAAACAAGGTCTTTATGATCCACCAACAAACAAGGTCTTTATGATTCACCAACACATGTGACCATGATCCGTTAATACAGATCCACTATGATCCACCAACAAACAAGGTCTTTATGATCCACAAACACATGTCACCATGATCCACCAACACAGATTCACTATGATCCACCAACAAACAAGGTCTTTATGATCCACAAACACATGTCACCATGATCCACCAACACACATATCCACTATGATCCACCAACAAACAAGGTCTGTATAATCCACCAACAAACAAGGTCTTTATGATCCACAAACAAACAAGGTCTTTATGATCAACCAACACGTGGCCATGATTTGTGAACACAGATCCACTATGATCCACCAACAAGCATTATCTTTATGATCCAACTACATATGTCACCATGATCCACTAATACACAGTTCCAACATGATCCACCAACAAACAAGGTCTTTATGATCTATCAATACATGTCACCATGATTCATAAGCACACAAATCCACTATGATCCACCAACAAGCATGCATGGTCTTTATGATCCACCAACACACATACCCACTATGATCCACAATTAAACATGGTCTTTATGATCCACCAACACATGTTACCATGATTAATAAGCACACAGATCCACTATGATCCACCTACAAACATGCATCATGTCATTATGAGCCACTAACACACATATATTAACTATGATCTACAATTAAACAAGGTCTTTATGATCCACCAACATGCATATCCACTATGATCCACCAACAAACAAGGTCTTTATGATCCACCAACATATGTCACCATGATTCATAAACACACATATCCACTATGATCCACCAACAAGCATTGTCTTTATGATCCACCAACACATGTCATCATGATCCACAAACACACAGATCCACTATGATCCACAATTAAACATGGTCTTTATGATCATACAACACACATCACCGTGATCCACCAAAACACAGGTCCACTATGATCCACCAACACAGATCCAATATGAACCACCTACAAGCATTGTCGTTATGATCATCCGCTAACATATGTGTCTTAATGATCCACCAACACACAGGTCTATTATGATCCAACATCAAACATGGCCACTATGATCCACTAACGTGCATGTCCTTGGACAAGCAGGGCTAATATGATCTATCTGTAACCATACTGTTATCATTATTAAAGGACAGTAACTATGTTCTATATGATCCAACAACAGACATTCTTCCCATGAATCTTTAGCAAACATAGTCACCATAACTCATGAATAAGCATATATAAGTATATGATCCACCATCCGCCAACAAGCAAGCAACGAAAGGCGATATCCTGACTTAAAGATGTCATAACTTATTTTTATTGGTCTGTCTTTTTTTTTTTTTCATAAACCCCTTCCTTGCATTGTGTGGTAATTGATATTACATGTATAATTTAACACAAATATACTTGTCCATTTCCAAATCACTACCCAAAAGCAAATTAAAAACTTTGAAATATGGTAAATATTAGGTTAAACATGTGAACTCCCACAAGGGAAGTGAGACAGGCTTTGGTATCGACTTTTGACAGGCACTGAACATATTAGCAAAATGGCATCCAATGACCATATTATCAAGAATCTATACCAGAAGTAAAAATAATGAATGGACAATCGCAAGTGGAGTTCGTTGCATTTGGTAATACTGCAAATTTATTTTAGATCTTGTTTCTTGGTTTTTTTCTGAATTTCAGTTTTAAAAATTATAACTTCCAGAATAATTTAGAATGTTTCATCGAATAATACGGTATAAAAATATTAATTCTTAAATGGGGCATTTAAGTGACAGATGTAAATCTGTATAGTGTGGTCATTTTTATGTTCAGTCTTTTAAAGTGAATGGAAATATTTCACTCTAACCGGGCAGCATATATAAAAGTCATTTAAGCAAGTGTTGAATCCCTGTCAGCATTGTTAAGTGAATTGATTGATTGATTGATTGATTGATTGATTGATTGATTGATTGATTGATTGATTGATTGATTGATTGATTGATTGATTGATTGCATGTATAGATCTATAAGGTTAATCTTTTAAATTTTCACTTTTTATTTTTACACACTTTAATCTATTAATTTTACACATCTGTAAAATTTACTAGCAATTTAATTTGTCATAAAAAATGAATTTAAAATTGGTTCTTATACGCTTCTGAAGACTGAAGTATTTACCGGATTTTGTTTCCATATCGGAAAATGTTTTGTGGTTTAGAAATTACATCAGAATCTGTAAAATGTTTGTATTCTGTTTACATTTTCATTGTTGCCGTTAGAATGTAAATATTTATATTTAAGCGGGAAATTATCTAAAAATGAGGTAAAATTTCAAAGTTTGTGCATTTTTAAATCGTATATCATCTATATCTCGTAACTTAACATATTGATCGACCTAAATAACACGCGATTTTGGTCAACATTTCAAGGCAAAGGTCATTCGCTTCCCCTGGCAAAAAAGTTCAAAGGCCAAGGTCGTGGCCGATATTTGCACTTGATACATCCATGATCGCCAGGCGATTGACTATTTCGCTGGACATATTTTTGTAATTAATTACACAATGATCGTGTGTTTTATCTCTAAAGCAGAATAATATAAATATATTGATGGTGTTCATATCGTAAAGCCAACTGGAACGTAGTTTCTAGGAAGTGGGGGTAAAACGTAAGTGACAATAATTAATTTATTATAAATTTAAGGTTTGGACACACGGTATTTGGTCATTGACATTGTTTACTTCTGCTAATACAATATTATATAGCACCTATAATACACAGTTTTAAGATTTCCATGTTAATATACACTGACTTAACAGTTGCACAATTGTGTTATATTATAAGGGACTTTTTAGGGGGGGGGGGGTTAGCAAGAACTATCTTGCTGTTTTTCCCCTTTACCCATTACATTTGAAGGCTTCTCGAAACAATCAACACAGTGGTCCCAGGGTGGAACAGAGATGTTTTCAATTTAAGATACAGATGATTAAAAAAAAGGAGGGGTTAATTAATATGAATGACGTGGTTTAATAGATATTTTTCCCTTTCTATTTCATGTCAAACTTCATAAGCAGGGCAGTTTACCTTATGCTTATTCACTTGCACATTTTTGTCTTATGCTCCAAACAGTTAAAAAAAAAAACCAGAAGGAAAAAAAAAGAAATTATGGGTTCTCGCGTTTGTTGACACAAAAATGGGCACATACACCCTTGACATTTTATATGAAATTGACCGTATGTGGGAGGTTGTTGGTTCAAATTGACTGTTCTTTCGCCATGGACATGGACTGGTATGGTTGCATTTGATAATTATTGAATAATGTATAAATTCAAATTTCAAGCCAGGAAGAGTTAAGTTGAGTAATGGTGTTTAATTTTCCAGTCAAGAATATTTCACTTATATGGAGACATTGGCAGCTATAGGCAAAGGTGCAGGAATTTTGCCTGTGCATTGTATTGATGGCATTATACAGCACGGTTCTTCATTGTGCCATGCATATCGTGACATGAGACCTCGTTTATTTTAAGTGCTTAGGGAAAGAACAGTCACCAGTACTCATTACCTACTTTCAAGTCTTGGGTCAGACAGACTCGGACCCTGTCAAGTTTGAACCCATGACCTCCCACTTATGGTGTGAGCACTGTACTAACTGAGCTACCCCAGTGGTTCAAGCCATGAAGAATACCTTCAAAACATCATTATGCTGTCGAAATATTTATTTCTTGAAAATGGATGACATTTTATGTTCTAACATTAATTACCATAATAAACCACTGAGATAGCTTAGTTAGTGCTTGCTCCCTTTGTGGCAGGTCGTGGATTCACACCCCAGCCGTATATGACCAAGCCTTCGATATTGATGGTTCTTTCACCAAGCAATCAGCATTTAGAAATGAAAGTCACAGGGTTTTTTTGAAAGACACTTTGAACACGTTAAAAATTGATGTCCCATGTCTAAGTCACAATACCAAAAGCAAAGTAAAAACAAACATACCAATCCGTGTCCAAATCACAATATCAAAGCAAAGTAAACACAAACTTATCAATCCATGTCCAAAATCCGAACCACAATACCAAAGCAAATTAAAAACTTTGGTGAATTAGATTATAAGCCTGCCTGTAACAACAAAGCTTCATAAAACCTTAATACTATGAATAAAAAGGAAATGATACTGGGTTGGTCATATGATTTGATTTAGCCATCACTTTCATAGATTTTAGTCGAGGTAGAGTAATATAGCATGCGTTGGTATATACCATTAGGTGAAATATTGAAATGTGCAGTAGTCTCAGGGTAGCTGATTTGGTAGAGCACTTATACTTACTGTCAGGGGTTCAGAGTTCAAATTCTGGCCACAACAAGCATTGCTCCTCTTTTTGATGCATTTAGGGACTCTGACATCTAACCCAATGAGGTGTATTTAGAAATTATTTAGAATTATAAAATAATAATTTGTGCATTTTTTTATTTCAGATAACATCATGGATCAGTAGGAAAGGAAAAGATAATATCATTCTACAAGACACTATTTTATCTCTTTGTCAAAGGAGTTACAGTGGTTCTATTGAGGTGGACGGAATTATTTGCATTACCTCCCTTTATTCTACAGATCAACATGTCGTGAAAATTCATCAAAATTAAACTCTGTACATTCAGATATTCCGCTTAATAGTGGACAAGAGCATTTAACTCTTGATTTACATGTTGAGGGTGAACAAACCCCGCATTGTCAGCTGGAAACAGAGTTTTATGGAAAAGGCACAAGAGGGAAAGCAAAAACAAAAAATGTCAGAGGAGAAAAGTACAAAGAAAGACAGGAAATTTGGCAACAAAAAAGACAGATGTTGCTGCAAGTGGTTCTACAAACAATGTTGATAAGTATCCATATTTAATGCAGACTTTATGTGGTACTCGGCAGAGGTTGTGATGACTAATCGAACAAAATTCTGAGGATTCAAGTCACAGCGAAAACATGACAAGTTCAAGGGAGGATACTCCTGTCAGGGACATGGATCAGTCATCTCCGAAGATAATGGAGGATTATTAAATAATCGGTCAAAAGATTTGACAATTTTTGGAAAGCTGTGTTAAAAAAGAATGGCAGAAAAAGAAAAAGTCTGGGCAAAACAGATTTAAATCTGCCCCTGAGAAAGGAATACATGAAGTGAACATGGTTCAAGTGAAACAAGAACCAGAAGATCTTCAAGAAGACAACACTCAACAGGAACAAATGACTACAAAATCTGAGCCAATCACTAATACACACTTGGAGGAATCAAATAATATCAACTCAGATCATGAGCGAAATTTCAGTAGAGAAAGTAGCACGGAAAATATGTTTCGGGACGGAAACAGCCAGGATAGTAATGAATACACATACAGCACAAATCAAAATGATGGTTATGACAGTAACCATGGCAACAACGATAATCAAAAGTCTACAAAATCAGGGAATGTATATCACTATGAGAGAAGGTGGATGTATATAAAACAAGAACCAGTGTGGGAAGATGAATACTCACAAAACTCCTCCCAGTCTAGAAGTAACCATGACAGCAATGAGGTCAGAGGTCACGATAATCAAGAAAACATGTCAACATTCACAAATGATCCTTCTGGTTTAGTTGATGAAGCTGATATTAAAAAGGAACCCGATATTGGTGAATCCATCATGGAAACTGGGGATTTACAGAAAACTGATGGCACTGAGGCAAGTAGTGGGAGAAACTCCATTCTTTTGAAAATTTTGAAAGGGAAAAGTTTAAAGGAAGCATATAAACACAGTGACACGTCAGGCACTTTCCCCGATCAGGTTGATTCTCCATATCCGCCGGAAGTTTTCCTTCAAATCAGGAGAGCTCCGACAAGAGAGATAACCCAACTGACCAAGACAATTCTCTATTGTATCGATTACCCTTTGTTTCATTTCAAGATTTGTTTTCACCGGGTAAGAATTCCACTCCGTTTCCTCCGATCGATACAAATAATTCTGCATCAAGGTTAAAAGCGTCTACTAGCAGTCCAGCTTCGAAAAACAATACTGCCTTTGAAACATTAGCCAGAACATACTTGAGACCAACGAGAATAATTCTTCCAGGTCCAAACGGAGTTCTAGTGCTAGACTTTCAGGTCAGTTTGATTACCAGTATGATTATGACACTGACGAGGATTCCGAGGATGATGAAAATGACATTGATGATGACCCTTATGATAGTTCATACATTCCATATAGAGAAGATGATACAGAGTCGCCACCACGAAAAATGAGGGTTCGTCAAGTGAGAAAGAAAACTCCAACTCCGAAAAGTGTACCACCACCTGTAGGTGGATCACTACAGGTGGGTGGTTCAAAAAGAAAAAAAGCAGAATACACTTGTGGTCTTTGTGGGGAGAAATTTGATTCTATAGGAGAGAGGAACAGACATGAAGAAAGGGAATTGAGAGAAAGGGGTCTGGACCAACCAGAGTTCGTAAATGTCCGCTGTGCAAAGGATTTTTCGCCGATGAGGCATCTAGAAATAAACACATGGTGGAGCGGCATCAGATAGCTGCCCCCCATGGCTTATAATGTTTTATACATAGAGATACTAATACATGTAACTTTAATGCAGTGAGCATACAGTTAAAGCTGTTTTCAGTTCATCAGTTGAAGCTTGTTAAGAAATGTTTATGAACAGGTGGTCTTTATACACAGATTACTAAAGTCTTTGATCATATACATGTGACTTCTAAGGCATACTTGACTGCATTAATATTGTGATTTAATATAAAAGCCTTTTGTCATATAGTTTGTTTTTTAAATTTCAATTGCAGGGTTAAACAGTCTTGACTTAAAATTACTTCAGATCGTCATTTATTTATACATTTACTGTGAAATCAGTTATTTTTGTAGTTTCTAATTTTTGTTAATTTTAGTACCGGTAGTTACAAAATACTATTTTGTAGAATGGTAAATTCATGTTTTAAGGATTTCCTTTAAGGTTGTAAAATATACTGTTTTGTTGACGTGTAAGTTGGTAAATCAGGGTATCCAAGAAAAAAATCGGAAAATTAGAACTTCACAAAAATGACTCATTTCACAGTACACAATGCATCTATAAAGGGGCTAGAAAAATCCGTCTCGGGATATTTTCATATAATTCAGTATAAAATGCTTGTTGCAAAACTGAAATTTAAAATTTATTTCTATGGTTGACAAATAGAAGGTGGTTTAAACAAATTACTTTAAGGCATCTTTGATTGTATTGGATATTATCAGGTCATCTCTTAGGCCTTAAAAAATCAAATGTGTTTCTGCTAACTTGACAAACCATAAGTTTTTATAGCTATCCTAAAGTTTATATGACAATATTTTGACAAGCACCATTAAAAATGGGATCATTGTCACATATGGCAAATGTAAAAAAAAAAAGAATTAAAACCAAAAAAAAAAAAAAAAAAAAAAATTGGCTATCTACTGGCCTTAAATTTTATAAGAGCAATAAGGGAAACATTTTTTGGCCTCATTTGGAGAAGTGTTACATATTATCATGGACAATTGTTATTTATCGGTTACCATGGAGATGTGTTTAAGTCCGATGTATGGTAAAAGTCTGTTAATTTAAAGTGTTTCAGCATTAGAGTAGCTTTGTTCATTTATCATCTTATAATGTAGATATGTGAAGTATCAAAAAGTATTGCAAAAATAAATTGGTGCAAACTTGTTTCCAAAAATACTATTATTTATCAAACATTCAGCTGTAGTCTGTATTGCTAAAATCAAGGGTCGCGAAAGGGTTTTGGTAAGAGAATCTTGACGGTTGATAGCTTGGAATAAATTGGTACTCCTTACTGATCTTATTGCTTAGATTAGATATATGATCTGATAAGTAATTAAGTCAAGAGTTATGGGCATTAATGCCCCAGTCACTCAAAATTGTCTCTCATATATCGAGACAGTCAGTTATGAGATGGTAGAGGAATCCTGAGTACACAAAAAATTTCCAACCTTTGTCAAGCGATCTGACAAACTGTCAGACACTTTGATCTGCCCTAGACAGATTCTAACTAGGTGTTGAGAGCTATTGTGACCTGTAAGCCTGTGGTTTAAACCACTAACAATGTCTATAGCAGCTTATTCTATGAAATTCATGTTTAATAAACATGTACATACACTACACTTAACATACTTTTCATTTTACGGATTTGTGAAATTTACAATTTCAAATTACCAGTACATTTTGTTGTAAAGTTGTGAATTTTTGTAGTTATAAATAAAACAGATTGAAGGTGTCTCATAAGTCATATCTGGACTGAAATTCTACACGACACAGATTGGCAGTGTCTCATAAGTCATAACTGGGACTGAAAATCAACATGACACGTGTCATTAGGTTATAATAATGAATTGTTAAAGTGCCAGTATAAAACTGATGATATTTATAAACATATATCAGAATATTACATGTAAAAATAAACTTTTAAAATTTATTGTAGATACTTGAAAATATTTTCTACTTGGAAAACAATGCATTTACATATAATTGTATAGGCAAACAACATTGACCTGTCTGCTTGACCTTTAATTTAAATATTATAATGATCCAGTACATTTACCGGTATGTATAATAAACACATGTCCTCTACATCATCGGATAAAATATGCAATATTTATGTATTAACTGCAAATCCTACCACTATCTATGTATTGAATGAATTGTCATATATATATGAATGTTTCAAATGAAAGGTCAAGTGGACAGGTCAATGTTGTTGACCTATATAAGAAATTGATTGAGTTAACATTAATATGTGGATAACAGATTTATTTATGAATTTGATATTTTTGATAATTTTTCAGTTCTATGTATTTTTTATTTTATGTCAACAATTGTGGATTTTGAAAAGAGTTTCTTCTTGGAAAACAGTGTACAGTGTATTTACACATATAGATGTACTTATAGGTTCACAATCTGATGGTAGAGTATTTATATAAACACAAACGAGTCTAACACATGTATTCAGGTACCAGTAATCATCATCATAGAATCATGTTTATTCACATTTTATTTCATAAAACTACCCTTGTACTAAAATAGATTGATTGAATGAATGATATTTTACGTCCCAGTCAAGACTATTTTACTTATATTGAGATGTCACCAAATATAGGTGAAGTCGCAGAAATTTTGACATTTGCAATCTGCTCAGGGCAATGTGTAGGGAATCCTGCCGTGACACAGGGTATCAATATTTAAAGTCTCTTCCGAAGGACCCAGTGACTTTCAATTCTAAATGCCGAGTGCTTGGCGAAAGAACAGTCGCTACCTATTCAAGTCTTGGTCAGACCTGATCAGGGTTCAAACCCATGACCTCCCAATTGTGGAGAAATATTACACTCCCTGTATACTTTGCCATCTGATTGTGAACAACCTTTAGTATTTGATTGACAATAATATGTGGATGATAGATTTATTAATGGATTTTGTATTTTTGATTATTTTCAATATAAAACACTGTATCGATGTGTCTTAATTATTTACCTCAACATCTGGTCCCAGTTTCACAATCAGTCCTTAACTAACATTTCTCTTAACTTAAAACTGGAAAATTGTGACACTATTTTATCATTCTAAAAAAATAATGTTTTAACAAAATTAAAATTTAAAATTACTAAGCTTAGAATGGTCTTCAAAATGACACCTTAAATTCATGAACATCTTGAAAAATAAAAAAATTATTTAGATTTCAAGTTTACCAGATTTATGTTAAGGAAAACTTAGTTAAAGAATGATTGTGAAACTGTGGCATGGCCCTGGTTTCTTAGCTAAGATTTTCCTTAACTTAAATCTTGCAAATTTTCTTATAATTTTGTTAATTTTCAAGATATTAGGGAATTTAAGGTGTCATTTTTAAGATCACGTCTAGATTAAAACATTTGCATGTAGTTTTGACAAACATATTCATCAGTAGTGTCAAAAAGAGATTACAAAAATTTGCTAAATTTAAGTTAAGGAAAATCTTAGCTAAGGAATGATTGTAAAACTGGGTCCTGTAGTGTCAACTAGAATCTCTTACTTTATCTATTGTATATATAACATTTTAGTGGATATTTTTCTGTATTATTCTTTGTCCTTACTAATATTTGTTTGTGCAGTCTAACCTGTCTACAAAGGCTTACCAAGGGAACCAGTAAAAGTCACCTTTATTAGCAGGTGACCTGTATAATACAGGTTCATTTAACATAAATAAAGAACAATTAGGATTTGATTTCTCTTGTTTTTATAAGCAGGTGACCTTTAAATACAGGTTCAAATAACATGAAAAAAGAGATATTGGTATAGATTTTGGAATAATTTTTTACTGGACTTAAAACGCAGGTGACCCTTATATGCAGATTCAAATAACATGAAAAAAGAGGAATTTCTATAAATTTTGGAAAAATGTTTACTGGACGTTAAAAGCATGTGTCTGTGTCCCTTATAAAAGGGTGACCTTTAAGGCAGGTTGAAAGTATATTATTACATTGTACATAATTTAAACTTGTGTACATCATTTTGACTCTCTTGTGATTTACAATCAAACCTGCCTTAAAGTCCATGTTTATAAGACCAGTAATACTTTATCCCAGTCTTTATTCAGGTTATTTGAACCTGTTTATAAGAGCCACCTGCCCATAAAGCCCACTTTTATAGGTTCCCTTGGACGGCCTTCATTAACAAGTTAGACTGTAAAATTCTCATTACATGTTATTCTGTTGTCTTTCACCATGTGGTATTGGTGTGATGTCATATTTAAAGAACAATTGACGAATAACACAATGTTCCGACAAAGGCCCAGCATGCTTAAATTAAACACTAAAAGAATGAAAACTCAGCCTGAATTGTGCTGTTTAATGACGTCACTGACACTCGTATGTCATTAGTTGCTGTGATGCTGTTTTGGTACCATGATGGCGGCCAGTGTCAGAACATAAAAGGCATAGTCGGCGATACATGAATTACCATACATGATGTCATTTTGTTGGGAAAATAACATCTTCTGGTAAAATGACACCAGGATCTCAGATAAAATAAAAATTTTCAATGCAATTTAAATGTTAGTTCTCAGAACTTAGAACGATATGATGGTTTATTGTTTAGAACAAACCTAAATTTTGTTAACATAGCTCTTTGTATAAATTAATATTTGAAACCATTGGAATTTAAATAGGATAAAAACCATCCTATATGTTCCCATGTTGATTCTAGGGAAATCTCTCCTTTTCTATTTCAGTGAGATTTCTGTATCCTACATGGATACTTTTAATAGAGTTTTGCAGTCTCACTAGTATGGTCCGACATAGCATGTAAGTTTATGTTTTTAAAGTGCAAAAAATGTATTACAGGTATCATATCTTGCTATCAATTTTGTGACTAGTGTCACATCACAGGAAACATGCATTGTTATGTATTGTGGTTACTGCAAATTTTAACACTACCCTTGCACTGAGTGAGTCATAATATGTGAATATTTCTATGTAAAGATCAAGAGGACAGGTCAATGTTTTTTTTTTTTTTTTTTTTTTTTTTTGTCGATACATGTATATTATTACAGGATGTATATTATCAGTTTTATGTAAGAAAATGTACTGGTATGTGACACCTGAATATAAACTTGTCATGATTAAAGTGAGTAACTCTAGCATAGTTACAGAGTGTATTTTCAATACATGTATTTCAAGAGTTTTGTATTCCGAAATGATGCATTTAGCAAAGAAATTGAATGTTTTTAATACTATCTGGTATGCAAAATCTGAATATAAACTTATCATGACTAAAGACAGATAACTCACATACTTAGAGAACTATTCAGAGAGGGAGAGTATTTTCAATATTTTAAGAGTTTTGTATTCAGAATTGACGCATTTAGCAAAGAAATTGAATGTTTTTATTACTAACAGGAAAGTGTACTGCTATGCAAGATCTGAATATATAAACTTGTTGTGATTAAAGAGAGATAACTCTAACATACTTAGAGAACTATTGAAAGAGCAATCACATTTTCAATATTTTAAGTTTTGTATTCAGAATTGATGCATTTAGCAAAGAAATTGAATGTAAACAGGAAAGTGTTCTGGTATGTAAAATCTGAATATAAACATTGTGCTTAAAGGGGAATAACTCTTACAGACCTAGAGAGATAGCATTGCAGTATTTCAAGAGTTTTGTATTCAGAATTGATGCACAAAACAAAAAACACTTTGTACAATTTTTAGAAATGATTTAACGGATAAGACTTTCTTCCATTAAATTGTATGTAAATTTTTTACAAACTTATTTTTCACAGTAATGTTCAAAATGGCTTGATTTCACTAAAAAAAAATCAGTCAAAATTTAAGTTTTACCAGAATAATGAAGGTACAAATGGAAGCCCTTGTTTAGTATGTTATGTATATTTAAAATTATTTAGGGGCTGCAAATGTCCCTTAATTATGTCACTTTATGCCACTGAATTGATGTATCTCTGGCCACGTCTTTTATGTTCCGACACTGGCCGCCATCACAGTACCAAAGCAGCGTCACAGCAACTTATGACGTACTAATGTCAGTGACGTCATTAAATGGTACAATTCAGGCCAAGGGACCTTTGTCGGAACATTGTGGGCGTGGCCGGCAATATGTCATTTAGCATTATCACTGGCCTAGTAAGTCTAAAGGCTTGGGACAAATTTTATTTTTACATCATTACCGTAGTTCACCTGTCTAAATGTCCAAAATTTGTATAACACATGTACATAAATGATGATGTTGTCATTATGATGGATTTCATATATTTCATATTATTACTTTCTTAAAATATTTTATTTAGCCCACCTAAATGATGACATGTTTATAACATGTGCATTATATTTATTTAATGCCATGGTTACTGTGTTAGATTGTTATAAAGTACAAAAATTGTAAATCCATAAATTTTTATTATCAGTTGTTGTATTTGAAAAAATTAACTACAAGTTTAGATTCACAAGGTTTTGTTTCACACTGGTTGCAAACCTCAATATTATGGCAGTTGTCTCCCTTTACACTTGTATTTTAGAATGACACTTATATTTTGATTTGATCCAAAACCCCTCAGAGGGACCTCTTAACTATAATTCTGATGTTTATTACCTAGTTACTGCTATTCTTATTTAGAGCAAATGGTTTTCCTCTTTATAAATTTACTCAAAAATATGTTTTATATGCATTTGCTCACTTTCTTCAACTTGTGAAGAAAAGAATAGCTTGAAAACAGCAATGATTGTGTAGGTGTCCTAAAATGGGTTTGGCCACTGTACCACCTGATTCCCGCTAACGTTTGTGTGGAACAGTTATTTCCATTGGATATATGGAATCGCATAAGATGATGTTTCCCGCAAAAAAAAAAAAAAACAGCATCATTTCGGGAATCTGTGACATTGACATTTTCTAAAACATTCCCCACAAACGTTAAGAGGTATTGATCACGTGGTACAGTGGAGAACCCCATTGGCAGGAGGAAATAAAATGAAAAAAAATTATGGATTTACATGTCCCATTAACTTAAGTGGTCAATGAATTTAAAAGCTGGAAAGCAGCTACAATAATTGTGCAGGTGCACCGAAGTTGAGAAGAGACGATTACCATTTACTAAAATGGTCAATGAATTTAAGAGCTGGAAAGCAGCTACAATGGTTGTGTAGGTGCACCGAAGTTGAGAAGAGACGATTACCATTTACCAAAATGGTTAATGAATTTAAGTGTAATTTTACTTACTTGTATAATATATATATTAATCTTGAATTGTTGGAATATTTTGTATCTCTATAAGTGTATATGTATTTTTATTTACAGATATTTCTGTTATTTGAGAATCTTCTTGTATTAATAAATATGTATTAAGATGGAATAAGTCGTACTTTTATACACATCAAGGACAGGTGGTATTTATAAAGAATGGAGTGAGGTGGAGTAACAGAGTTATATGCCCCAGTAAAGAATCTTTCACTTATATTGAGGTGGTAGTGAGGTAGTGTATGGATGGTGGAGAAAACTGAAGTGCCCTGAGAAAACTACAGACCTTGGGCACGTGAACTGACATTCCCACATTAGGATCTGTTCCAAGTGGGGTTCGAACCTAGGTTGTGAGTGGCCAGATGATTCATAAGCACACTCTTTAGACCACTTGGCCACCAAGGCCCCTGGCCCCAGTTTCACAATCATTCCCTAACTAAGATTTTCCTTAACTTAAATTTAGCAAATTTTGGCAACCTCTGTTTGGAACTACGAATAAATATTTTTGTCAAAACCAAATGTAGATGTCATAAACTTCATATAATCTTTAAAATGACATCTTGAATTTCCTAATATCTTTACAATTAACGAAATTATAAAGGTTTTTAATTTGCCAAATTTAAGTTAAGGAAAATCTTAAGTTAAGAAATGATTGTGAAACCGGGGCCTGGTATTTATAAAAAGGTTGTGACATCGCTACACTAGTACAGCAGGATTTACTGTATTACAGATCAACATATCTCGTGTTACAGTGACTTAGTTTGTCAAGTTTTATTGTTAATTATTCAATTTTCTGAATTTTGTTTCATTGCCTAGCACCATAGCTAACCACAAAATTATTTCACTTTTTGTTTAACAAGTATGAAATCCACATTCAAACTTCAGTCACCCCATTAGGTTATATACTTTTAACTTGGTCCTACATGTACAGCCAATGTAAGTGTAGTTCTGCTTCTTGAAGTGGTTTGTCTTGCTTATACAATTGACGTATCGTCGGCAATGCCCACAATGTTCTGACAAAGACAGCCATCACTGTACCAAAGCAATGTCACGGCAACTAATGACGTACTAGTGTCAATGACGTAATTAAACGCGCAATTCAGGCGGAGTTTTTGTTCTTTTTGCGTTTAATTCAAGCATCCCAGGCCTTTGTCGGAACATTGTGGGCGTGGTCAGCGATATGTCAATCAAATACAAACACACTTATCCATGTCCAAATCACAATCCAGAAGCAAAGTAAAATCTTTGGAACTGACAAGTTAGGTTAGACACGTGAGCTTCCACCAGGGAAGTAAAGTCGGGTGCTCCGGAAGGGTAAGCACCCCCTGTTTAGCTAGCTACACCCGCTACATGTGTAATCAAAATTGTGTGAAAGGAACATAGAACTACAAAGAACGTCAAATATATCCAGGGCAATCCTGGACACAGAGACATCAAACTTATCAATAATACTGTGATGAGGGCCATAAAACTTTTTGAAGGCCTTGATAAGCCTAGGCTTGCAATCTCCCTGGTTCAACAATTTATTTGCAAGCAGAAAGTTTTAAAACACTTAAATTTTTTTTTTTTTTCGTTAGGCTTATACTACCACTGAACTTTCATGTAAGGAAACATTGAGTTCATTGCTATATACTGTACTTTGATGGTTTTAAGATTTCATAGTTACTGATCCCACTAACGTGACTCACTTGGTAGAGTGCTCGATGTGGGAGGTCGTGGGATTGAACCAGTCCCGGGTCTGACCAAGACTTGAAAAAATGTAGTGACTGTTCTTATGCAAAGAACTTGGCATTTAGAAATGAAAGTCATGTGGTCCTTCGGAAGAGACCTTGAAAACCAATGCCTCATATCATGACAGGAGTTGCACATTAAAATTTCCCTTAAACATTGCAAAGGTCACAATTGCTGCCACTTCACCTATAGCTGGCAACATCTCAATATAAGTAAAATATTCTTGACTGGGATATAAAACCCCATTCAATTAATAATAGTGACTGACTAGACCGACATCTCCAATCAAACCAGAGTTTGGTATACCTTATTAGCTCATAGTATTAGCTCAGTGATTCTGGTTCATCAAACCTGTTTATAAGCCTGTATTCTATATTGGAATCTACTACCAGGTACATGAAATGTGGTGAGAAAGTTTGTCAGTTTGCTTACTGAAGATTGGTAGTTTTCTCTGGGCACTTTGGTTTTCTCCACCATCCATGACCTATAAGAAAAGTTACAAAACATTATATGCCTAAATTTGAACTATACCAAATACAATGCATGAAGAAATGAAAGTGATTGATCCATACTAGCCTGGATAAATCCTATTAACCATGCCATGGGTCACAGATCCCATATATCATATCCCACATTTTAGCATTTTAATTGTGATATTGTTAAAATAACTCTCAAAGCCGGTTTTATGTTCGCTTTCCTTTGGTGTTGTCACATGCCAGTGTCACATTGCTGCCCTTGGGCAGTGTAAGCCAGAAGGTAATTCTACTGGGCCTCTGGTTACCCGAATAAGCGGCAGAACTTAGAAGGCTTTAGTTATTGTGCTCCGAAAAGACGGAAGGATTTACCAGAATCAAGTAAAATGGCTGAATTTGTAGGAAGACATGTGAAGTTGGTTCTGAATGATGGGAAAGAATACCAAGGATATGTTCACTCTGTCGACCAAAGTACAGGAAAGTTGACTTTAGAAAGAGGTGATTAAATTAAGTACAAAATGAGTAACTTTATGCTGTCCAATACCCGCGTTAGGTGAACGCGAAGCCCCTACATTTGGCGTCTGCTATAATTTTTCAATGTGAGCTGAGTGATAAGTATTTTTGGTCCTGTGTGCATGTTCGTCGAAGATTTTAAGTTTCCATGTCTTTTGAAGGAAAATATTTACTTAAACTGTCGCATCAGCCAAAAGACATGCTCATTTAATAAAAATTTCAGTGTTTTTTTTTCAAAAATTGGGTGGTATCTAGCTTCTAGTTTCTCTTTCTGTTTCATATTCCTTGAAGTTGAACTGTTGACAAGATACAAGGAGCTTTATTTAGAGCCAAATGTAATTACCATACAAATAACATAAGCTCTGTAGAGCTTTTAATTCAACAATTTCTTTCTATTAATTTGTACTTAAATTTCCGTTAAAACTAGGCTAATGCAAGTGAAAATGTCAAATTTTGTTCATGTTTATTGGATTTTCTATGAAATGTAAGTAAATTTCATGGTCACAATTTACAAACATAGTGATTCTGATAGTAGGTGATAACGACGGTCAGACCTCACCAAGCAAAGATGTATCTTATATATCTTATGAAATGCATGTGCATATGTTACACCATATATTCTGACTTACCAAGACAGCTGTTTTAGAGTCAGCTTGTTCACCAGTCCATTGACAATCCATTGGGAAATTTGATCTGCAAATCTACCTTGTATTATCACACACTTAGATGAAGGAGTAATTAAACACCCCAGTCAAGCTTCCTTCACTTTATATCAAAGTGGTTATTTGGACTTATTTCTAGAGTATAGTAGGAAAGTAGGGAGCACAGAGAAAACCACAACCTTCAGCAAACAAATGACAGCTGACTTTTTGCCCTGTTGTCATTTTGCACCCATATGCAGAGGATGATTTATAGACATGGTATACCAAGAATAATTGTACCACTGTATACCCTGCTATTTCATTATTTTACTTGCCAAAGGTTGTAGCTTTCTATCTGTGGATACTCTGGTTTCCTCTGTTATTTGAGAATTTTTTATCTCAATATAAACAGGTTAATTTTCCAAGTATTCAATCTACTAATAATCAGATTTTAATGTAACATACTTTGTGTTCAAAATTAAGGCTAGTATTGTACCCTGGCTGCAACTGTTTAGTAAGATTGTAATAAAGTAAAATTCTATATATTTATTCTGGTATGAAAGATTGAAGTTTTAGATTCAGACTACTTATAAATTCATACGAATTTCACACACTAAAAGTATTCTTTTTCAGGGATGAAGATTAGCAGGGGCCCAGTAGCCCATGGCTACTAAAATCAGTCTGGCTCCCTTAATGTTTTCACATTTTAGTTATTTAATACTAATACAACTTCTTTTCTGCAGTGAGTTGGGCCCCTAACTCAAAATAGTTAAGCTTCATCTCTGTTTTTTTTATTGTAGTTTTAAACTGTACAACTAAGAAAAGGATTCCTGGTTTCCGGTGTTACTTTGGAAATGAAATAGCTTCAGGTAAGATTTTATAAGAATTAAAACAAAGATGCGAGACAAATGGCATTGTTTAATTGATGATATTTGAGTGTAATCTGGGTTTCCTCATTCCAGGTGTCCATATGTCAGTGGCATGTTGCTCAACAAACTTAATTTGATGGCATATGTCTTGGATATAGATCTGTACAACCTCTGTTATGATAAGAAAAAATTCTAAAAAAAAAAAAAAATAATATTTTACAATGATTTATAAGAACATGTAAGTTATATATTTTTTTTCATTTGAACCAGACTTTAGCAAGCATGAGATAATCATGTGGGTGATGATCAAATTGAAATTATACAGGAGTACCAGAAGTTGGAAGTATTTGTTGTTATTATCATCTATTCTAAAAACTAGTTTAAGATATATTTTATATTAAGGCACAGAAACAGTTAATAGTAACACATGTATACCAGTATTATAAAATACAATGTATATTTAAACAGAATTCAAGTCTTATATATTTATTTCTGTTATTTTAGCTGAGGTGTTGGAAGATGTTAAGAAGAAGAAGGAAACCGTTAAAGAAGATGATCTTCTTAAACCAGAGAAAAGGTATTGTAGTTGTTCCATGTAAAAGGTTGTTCTGCCCTAGGAGGAATTCTCTAGCATTTTGCTTACACAGGCAATGAAAAATGTTGTCTTTTAAAAACAAGAGTCCAAATGTATGAAGACTAAAATACAAATGTCCTTTACACTTTGGGCTGCAACAGACAGAGTACCCTTAAAGTGGCTCTTTTTTTCTGCACATACTGCACAGTACTATATTGTTCGGTGTATTTGTTATCGCTATGTACCTATCCCTGTCATCTTGCTTTCTTCATGCTTTAATGATTGATTTCTCATGTTGGAAAAAAGTTTGTATTCTGAAGCAAAAAAAAATTAAATGAATTAATATAGCAGACGTGATTCTGATTTGGAATATAGGTTTATACTTTGGTTATTTGAAAACTTCATATTTTTAACATTATTTGTTTTATAGAGAAGCTGGACCTCGTATACTACATACAAAACAGATCCCACCACATTTACATAAACTTAGAGAATTTGGAGCACTTCAACAGTCGTCAGGTCTCTACAGACGCTCACAGTCAGATGATGAAATGACTGACAGAAAGTCAAATAGATCAAGTATGTCTATAATTTATAAAGGGTCGTCACAGCTGAGTGGTGTAAAGGGTGCACACACAGATCATGGCACCTCTAACCACCGCTTGGGCAGATCCTAGCAGCCCTTTCAGAATATTTTGAAGCAGAAGACACAGCAAGTATTTGGTAATAGGTACTGCAAAAACGTATTCCTAATATGTAAACTTAGTGGAAGTATGCGACAAACTTAATCCAAATCTAAACAAGTAGCAGACAACTTTTGTTGCCTTGCTGGCTTTGTTGAAACCATTTTCCTAGAATAAGAATGTTTGTCAGTTCACTTTGTCAAAGTAGTAGTTTTGACTGGACACTGGTTCCCCCTACTATTACAGAACTGACCACCTATGTAAAAGTGAAGAATCTGTGACTGGGGTATAATATGCAATAACTCTACTAATTCTGTATACCCTGGTAATTAAAATGAAATAATTGTGTTTTACACCACATCAAGTTTCTTTTACTTAAGGAATGACATTTACTTTGACTGTACTGCATGGAGTTATGCAGTAGAATGGACTGTCTCAAATTAAATGAAAGCCGAAGGCTTTCATGGTTATTTGAGACAGTCCATTCTACTGCATAACTCCATGCAGTACAGTCAAAGTAAATGTCATTCCTTATATTTACAATCATTTGTAACTTTTTCAAATAAACACAAAATATAAACTGACATTTTAACACTTTTCATAAAAGAAAAACAACTATAACTACCTCGTTAAAAATTGACTGTTCCAACTGTCGGCATCATTGACGTATCGCCGGCCACGCCCACAATGTTCCGACAAAGGCTGACATCACGGTACCAAAGCAGCGTCACGGCAACTAATGGCGTACTAGTATCAGTGACGTCATTAAATGGTACAATTCCCTGCTCGCGTGCTCCATTCAACTGCATCGAGTCATGAAGTAGAATCGAGGTCAAACACTGCATTGAAGCAAAAACAATGTGATTGTAAATATATACAAATAAGATGACCAGTTTTAGGTTGGTGGATGAAATTGACGTATCGCCGGCCACGCCCACAATGTTCTGTCAAATGGCTGGATGCTTGATTTACACACGAAAAGAATGAAAACTCGGCCTCAATAGCCCAATTTAATGACGTCACTGACACTAGTACGTCATTAGTTGCCTTGACGCTGCTTTGGTACCGTAATGGCGCCCAGTGTGGGAACATTGTGGGCGTGGTTAGGGAAACGTCAATTGGGGTACCATGAGAAAATCCAGGGTTTTATCAAGGGCCTATTTAGGGCCGAATTTTCGGCCCCATTCCCAATGGAAAAACATTGATTTTTTCCCAAAATGGACTGAGAAAATTCCCAATTAGAAAATACACTTAAGAGATCATGATTCAATAACTCCATAATTTCACATAATAGCAAGTATTTCAGAAAGCGCGTCAAGACGGAGGATGGAAAATCAAGCAAAAAGTGAGTAAACCGACTTCTGACATAGAGATTGAAAGTAAACCGGAAAAATGTGATGACAAACTCGAACATCAAGTTAAATTAAACACTGATAAACACTTAGTGGCAGAAAACGATTATTCATTTCTAAATGGCACCAAATATGATGTCAAAGTTTTCCCAAAATGAGCAAAAAGTTGAGTTTTTCCCAATTTTCAGTTTAAGGCCTTTTCCCAAAGGACCCTGATAAATCCCTGAAATCACTGACTTTTGACAAGTGGACTGACAAACTTTCTAATTCATGTACTAGGTTCTGTCTTAAATGTTCTGTGAGAACCACTATGATCTGTAAGCTGGCACAACTCTAGCACCAGGACCTTCTCTATGGTTTGTCTACCAGTTTCTGTTCAAGCAGTCTAAGTTGCTTACATGTTTTGTAATTTCTCCCATATTCCATAGTATGCATATGTTGGTTTTTTTAATAAATACATGTTAAAACCATCAGTCTGTTTACTGGTTCTTTTAAAATAAAAACCTGTTTTCCTTGTGTTTATAAAACAGCATATTCTTTTTACCTTGATTTTAAAACAATGTCCATTCTAGGATTTTTAGAGGGGGGGGGGGCGGTTCCAAAACCTTTCTCTAAAACATAATAACATCAATATTATAGCATTCATGTAATGTTAAATATGAGCTCCTAAGGCCTTATCAGTGAGGTCATTTGGCAAAATAAGGGATCAATGATCCCATGGCCCATTCTATATTGAACACTGTAAAGGGTATATTATAGAAATAGTTGGTGGGTGTATGTATATCAAATCATAGCTGTTTGCATTTTGTGTGTTACAACAATCTTAATATTAAAATGGACATACTGTATACATTGTCTTCAGATCATAAACAATCTATTACATTTCTATATTTTACTATTGAATTCTTTCAGACAAGAGCTCGGATAATGATTCAGGAGAAGGCACCAGTGACCTTGACCTCTCAGAGTCGGACACTGACCAACCATACATCCTACTTAACAAAACAAATCGTGACTTTGATCAAGCAGTGAGTATAATTTGTCTTTAAAGAAATTAGAAATGTACATACATGTTTAATGGTTTAAAGGCATATGGAAGTGATCAGTTCTGAAATGATGGAGGAAACTGGAGTGTCTAGAGAACCTTTGGCGACACATTTTTTTAACATGAATTTTTGACAGTTGTTCAACATGTAAAACCAAGAAAAAAATCCATGTTTGGATTTTGTATGGACCAGAATGTCACAGATATTTCATTTTAATAAAGACCTCACTATTACATGTATTATATAGGATAAGTTTCAAAAATTTACATCTGTACAAGATACTAGTTGCAGTAAGATTGGTCCTCTTTCAAGTGATATAAATCCAGTCTGCTAAACCAAGAACTGAAGGTTTTGAGTTAGACCTGAAATAATTTGTGAATTTCCTTGTTTGTTCATATAGAAAATATAAGAATTTGAGATTTGGGCTAGTAAATATTTCTGTCAACATTTGGAACAGTTTGCCAGTTAATTTGGATAAAATGATGTTCACTAATTTTAATGGATGATTGATCAATTACAGGGCATTGGTAATAAATTTTGAACCAATCAAATTGCCACCCATTAATGATATAGTGTGTTACAAAAATAAAAGTATTAAATACTGCCTGTTATATTTGTAGATAATGGACATTAAAAAAGAATCTGTGATTGGTCTTGCCATGGAAGGTGTCTGCATAGGTAGAAAGGGAAAACTTTGCTGGCTACAGGTGAGAATTTGTATCTTTGTCTAGCTGAAAAACAATTGGTACAGACACAACCAAATGTACCGTATATATTTTAAATCAAAAAATTGTTACTTTGAAGACTAATAATCAACCAAGAAAAGTATAAGAGTATTTATTTTTAGGATTGTACAGTAGTTTACAATTCATGTTTCATGTAAATGGAACTTTTTTGTTTAATAACATCCATGTAAATGTTTACAGATGTAAACAGGGAGGCCTTAGGTAAGACTAGTCCCCAAAATTCATAGGGAAGAGAGATTAATTCTCATGCACATGTCTATATGTCTGAAAATTCAGATATAACATAAAAAGTACATGCATATTAGAAGAAAATGTGGCTACTTTCCTTTGTATAAATAGCAATTTGCAGCAATAGCTGAAAGAAATGAGGAAAAAAACAAACACAATATACTGTATAAGAAGAAACATTTATGAGGAAGAAATATAAGCGATTTTCACAGTGACACTTGTACCACAAAAATATCTTCTCGACAAAAATTATTTATTTCCTTTGGTTCACTTTTCCTACAGTGAACCGTGAAAATTTCATACCGTGAAATAATTTAGAAGATCATAACTGCAAAAGTTTCATACCGCTACTATTTCTTCTTGAACAGTATTGTGATCACATTGTGAAAGCAATGAAATTGATATTTCTGTGTGAAAATATCAATCATTTGCTGCTGAAAATAACAGATTCAAAGGGATTCTGTATTGGTTGAAATGAACATCTTTCTGACACTTGTCAGTCATTTTGATAATTGAATCTGAACTAATTAAATTCATGTATGACTTCTCTAGGCCAATTTGGCAGATCAAAGAATAACTGAAATTATGAGGTACCGGTAGATTATAAATTTCATTCAACTAAACTTTTATTGTTTTGAACATGGTGGAAGCATTTAACAGAAATTTAAAGTCATTGAGTATTTTGACTTTCAAAATTTAAAACCTCCATTAATCTAGGAAAATATTACTGTACTGAAATTTCATGGAAATAAATTATAATGTAAGTGAAGTACAGTAAAGCCTTGATTCATCTTTACCATTTGTACGGTCAAATTTTGGCAATATGAAGAGGTCTGGCGATAAATCAGGGAAGACTTATTAAGAAACACATGAGAAGAAATGGATTTTGAAACTTTAAAATAGGGTGAAAATAAGTCAGGGGTAAAAGTTATGGAGGGGCATTTAATCAAGGTTTCACTCTACATGTAATACAGATAAAAAAGAACTTTTTGCTGAAATACCTCATGACATAGGGATTACATTTTAATGTTTTGTTTTGACAGATTGGTACAAGGGACAGTATATACCTGTTTGATGTTCTGACAATGCAGAATTCCTGTTTTGAGTATGGTCTGCAGGATATATTAGAAGATGAAGATATACTGAAGGTAAACACTTACCTATGGTTAAAATCACAGACACGATTCAAGGGTATCATGGATAATGAATTAAAGTACATGTACATTCTTCAGTCTATCAACTTTATAAATACAATCTTGACCAGTAGAGAGCCAACCTTTCATGGGAATGTTATGCTGTCAATGCTCTCTGATCATTGAAACTAGAAATAGCACCAGCCAATGAGACTAAGGACATGCAATGTTTATACCTGATGATTAAGTACATTCATAATTAAATTCAAGTATAGATGATCATATGCAACCCATTTCATCCAGTTTCAGTGGCCAAGTAGTCTAAATTTTTTTATTTCTGAATCATGGAATCTCTGTGTCCAAGTTAAAAATTCATTTGAAGAGATCCAAGTGCAAAAAAGTTTTTCAGAGTTTGGTAGTTTTCTCCAGCCATTCCGGTTACTTTCACCATCCCAGAACACCTCTTAGAACTGAAATACCGGTATTCTCTGTCTGTGGCATAAAAACATTTAATTGCACTACACCTGACATTCTATAATGTATACAAAGTGTTTTAATTTATATTGTTTTCTGTATTACAGGTGATTCATGATTGTAGACTGCCATCAGATATACTGTTCCATCAGTATCAGATTGAGCTATGTAATGTGTTTGATACACAGGTAAGCAATGACCTATATAGATATATATGGTATACATACATAGGACATACACACACATAGGACATACATGCAGAAATGGGACACACACATATATAGGGCATATACACACACATAGGTTATATACACACATTTATTGCATACATATACACAGAACATACACACAGGGCATACAAAAACATAGGGCATATAAATACAGGACATATACACACATAGGACATGCATAGAGATATAGGACACACATATAGAAGATATACTCACAGGGCATACACAGATGCAACATATACCCTCACATATGACATGCACACACTAATGTGTTTGTAGCCAATGTTATATTATACCAGTACATTTATTACAGGTAGCTGATGTGTTTGTATACAGATTACACATGGGTAGAGGTGACTGGCCTCGCTATGTTAAGGGTTTAGCAGCAGCATTGTTAGATCATCTAGGTTTGTCAGAAGATCAGATATACAGTCTAGCCATCAGACAGAATTTTAAAAAGGTATTTCAAACATATTCATGTTATATGTTGTCAAAATTATGAATTTTCTCATTGAATCTTAAATGAAGTTTTGTGTCCTTCTTGTAATTAACTGAAATTAAGTTTTGTGTCCTTCTTGTAATTAACTGAAATTAAGTTTTGTGTCCTTCTTGTAATGTAAATGCTAGTTACAATGAAATTATTTTATAAAATTTCCTTCCCCTGAGGCCGGGAATTGAACCAGAGTCGCCCATTTGTAAAGTTAGTGCTCTAACGTTTTGCCTAAAAGGTGAGACAGTATTAACGTCTCTTAACCTGTACATAATACCTGCTATACCCTGTAGCTATATTGCTACATTCTGAAAATAAATTTGTTAGATATTTCAATAACCAGACTCCTTCCACATGATGTTTTTATGCACATTAACAAAGTCGTATTAAAAGAGCCAGCACTTATCACAATACAGCTACTACTCTCCTGGGTGAGTGCAAGAGTGAATAATTATAGCCTTTATTATAATTGACGTTTTGCCGACCACACATTGTTCCGACACTGACCGCCATCATGGTACCAAAGCAGCGTCAAGGCAACTGATGACATACTAGTGTCAGTGACGTCATAAAACAGCACAATTCAGGCCGAGTTTTCATTCTTATTGTGTCTAATTCATCATGCCAGACCTTTGCTGGAACATTGTGGGCGTGGCAGGTGATCCATTAATTGTAATTATGTTGGCTGGATTGTAATTCTCACTTCAATTAGTTGCCAAGTAATCTAAAGCACACACTTATTGATCCCAGTGGTTATCACAGCCTAAGTTTGAATCCCACTCTGGCAGATCCTAGAAAGAGAAAGTTTGTCAGTTTGCTTACAAAAGATTGGTGGTTTTGTTTGGGAACTCTGGTTTCTTCTACCATCCCCAGACCGTTTGCCTGAATATAAGTGAAAAAATCTTGACTGTGTCTTATAACATCATTACTTTACTTCACTCGGCTCAATTCAATTAATCGATTAATCTTTCCACTGTTCATCTATTAACCACTGCAGTAGTTCAGTTGGTAGAGTGGAAGGTCGTGGGTTTGAAACTCATCCGGGTCTGACCCAAAACTTGAAAGTGTTTAGTGACTGTTCTTTCGCCAAACACTCTGAATTACAAAATGAAAATTTTGGTTCTTTCGGATGGGAACTTAAAATAAACGAGGTCCCGTGTCACGGTGGGCTTGGCACGCCAAAGAACTCTGCTGTATAATGCCATCAAAGCAACGCACAGGCAAAATTTCTGCACTTTTGCTTATAGCTGGTGACATCTCGATATAAGTGAAATATTCTTGACTGTGATGTTAAACACCATTACTCCACTTCACTTCACTCCATTCAGTGAATGGATTAATCTTTCCACTGTCCATTTATTTGTATTTATTCATAACTTACCAGGAGGATCAGGAAGTTTGGGCACAGAGACCAGCGAGGCGTCAGATGTTAGAATTAGCCATGAAGAATGTCATGTATCTTAGAGAACTGAGAATAGTGTTGATGGAAAAAATGTTAGCGGAATTTGTAGCTGGTGTAGATGTTTATCTTACCCAGGTCAAGGGAGCATCTCAAGATGATGCAAAGAAATATCAGGTAAATGAAAGAAGAAAATCTATCTATTCTCAAATCTATATCAGAAACATTTCATAAAACCAGTGCACCATATGAACTTTTATCACATATCCATTTAATCTTACTATAGCAATACACTGTTTTTTCCAGCTATGTGATATGGAAGTCTGTATCACACGCGTGTGTGATACAACATTCCGTATTGACATACTGTAAACCGCTTTATATTGGCGCATACTTATTTTAGCGATTGATGACTGGTAAACATATTAGCGCAGTTTAATTTTAGCGTAATCAATTCCAGTCTGAACTGTTTAATACCTCTTTATATTACCGTATTTTCTCGCCTAAAACCCACAACTTTTGGCTAAAAAAATAAAATTTGAGAAGGGGATGCCAGGTCAAAAGAAAAAATAAAAATAACTATGTAATTGTGTTTTAATTTGTTTGACTTTCACTGAGAGAAAATCTCCGTAACTGACCCAGGAAGTCACTAGACAGACAGATGTCTGCAGGAAGCTTTCATCATAATTTGGCCCTCTCGTCAATTAGACATCAAGTTTTACTGAATAAATATTTATATTTTGTTTTTATTCATTTAAATACCAACTGTTTTTTTAAAATACAAATGTTTCGACACACTGTCGATGTATCCCTGATAACAGCCGCTTAGATCATTATAGAGGTCAATAATTAGGATTTATATTATGTTGCCGACATCACAGAAAAAATAAACAATTTTCGCATAACGGGTTTAATTTGTTGATATAATTGTTAATACTTTAATGTTTGAAGCCAACTACTTGTAAATTAAAATTAATTACCTGAACAGGAGACTTGTCAGATTGTACGTATCACATACAATGGCCAGTAATTAACAGCTATGCCAGTGTTCCCTAATTTATCCGTTTGTCGGTGGTCAGTCTACCAGGTCTGAGTAATTAATCCCTAATTACTTATCATATGTGGGTATATTGATGGAAGCCATACCAGTGTCATTCTGAACTATTATTATTTTAACACTGAGTATATAACCATTTAACGTGCGTCCATACCCGTTCATAGTCACATCAGCGATGTACAGTGACTTTTTTTTGTAATTTTAGCGGCAGTTTTATTTTAGCGCTGACACTCTTATCGCCAATTGCGCTAAAATAAAACTGCCGCTAAAAAAACACGGTTTACAGTAGTAGCCGGAACTCCTTTTAGGGGAATTCCCTTTTCCGACAACAATAATATGACGTCATCATGTGATACGTAATGACAAAAATAATATGACGTCAATATGTGATACATACGTCATGTTACATTGGGAGAATTTACTCAAGTTGGGAGAATCGCGGACGATGTTAAATAATTTTGTAAAATCAATGTTTGTTTTTTAATTTTTCCCAGTGTTTACGATGGCATTAGTAAAATGATAACCAATGATACGTAAACGAAGAGTTATCTGTTGTTTTTAATTACTTCTTTAGAAGTTTTTCCAGTCAGGTATCAGATTTTTCGAATCAGATCAAAAATCAATATGAAATACTGAGTTGATTGTGAATTCTTTGACAGATTAAGCCAAAGAAAGCTTATCATTTAGTTTGGTAGGGTATGTGATAAATACAAAACCACACATAAGTGGTTTTCTGACGTAGCTTGATCGCACTCGTTTATTGTGCGAACGCATACATTACACTCGTGCGCAGAGCACACTCGTGTAATGTATCCGTCCGCACAATAAACTCGTGCGATCAGCTACGTCAGAAAACCACATATGTGTGGTTTTGCGTATGTATTTATATCAATCCTTGAGATCAAGGGGGCGTCTCAAGATGATGCAAAGAAATATCAGGTAACTGAAAGTAGAAAGTGTCTTCTCAAATCTATATCAGAAACATTTCACAAAGCTAGTGCACCATATGAAATTGTGTTTATATTATGCTTGAGATGTCTTGTCACAAATAGCTTAACAATTGCTGATGTCAACCAATCAGTAATATATTTGGTAAAAATATGTGTAATTGTAGTAAATCTAATAGAACAAAGTCAATTCCATTAATTCATGAGTATTTGAATATTGATAAATCAACTGAAAATTTATCTACATGTATATATTGTAATATCGGGAAAAGTGATTAAAATAGTTTATTTTTTGTTGAATTTTTTATAGACATTATTTTCCACCAATATTTGGCAAGTGTGGTGTCTTCTTAAATATTTTTAATATTATATGCATACTGTTATGTATGTCAGTTGGTTTTGAGATAATTAAAATGTTGGGTTGTTGTAATTAAAATACATCTACAACCAGTTAATCTATTTGTCATTGATTACTCCAACATTAGCCATGAATTGGTGGCCATTTTTGTTGATATCGATACTCGAAAAATGTATCGATAGTATCAATGGCTTTTGTCAGTAATATATTTATCTATCAATGACAGCCCTAATTTGGCTCAATTAAGCAAGGGGGGATTTGTCTCTCAATACCCTTCCTGTGGTTTTGTTAATCATGTGTGTATTATAAGGTGCCTTTATACATTGTAGTCACAGCAGCACTTGTTACCAGTAGCTTTTAATGAGTTACCTGCCCTTATGACAGACAGAAACAACTATAGATGGCAGCGCAGAAGTAGAAATCAGACCAGGCTTACTGATCCACAGGGATTTGTAGAGAACTGTGAAGCAATGAGAGATAGATATCACACAAGAGATTCTCCTTGGAACAGTACAACAGGTATACAGTCATACCTACATATTATAAGACTATTCATTACTCTAATCACTTGTTTTTTGCCAGAATTGTTCTGATATATTTAATCATTTTAAATATTAGTTTAAAAATAAAAGTTCTGAAAAATGTTAAATAGGTCAGAATCTGTTCCCTTTTTATGACATACTCCCTTACTTACCTTGTGATATCATGCTATATGTCGTGAAAAATGGTTGTTAAGTAATTTTCAGTCATAAATTTTTTTTTTCAATGGAGGTGTAATCTCATCAGCTGAATTGTTTCAATGAACCTTGTTGCAAATAGATAGTAAAATACACTTTTGAGAAAAGAGTTTGCATTGTTTATTTCAATGGTTTTTTTATAGTACATCATCAAATATTACACTGCCCCTCTTTTACATGTGAGGAATATATCATATATTTTTCTGCATTTCAACTCTGGTCCATGTATTATTTGACAATATACCACAGATTGTTTCTCAAAATATTTTGACGTAGATTTTCCTTTGAAGTATTTAATATTCAAACATTTAATGTTATTTGTTACACAGGGAAATCGAAAACAACAACTACGACTGAAAATAAAACAAAACCAAAAGAAGAGAATGAAAAGACAATCATGAAATATAGTCTGAATGACCAAGTAAAAACATCCCATAAAGTAACATCACCAGTGACAATAAATCTTAATGATAGAAATAACAGTGACAAAGAAAATGAACCAGTTGGGACCAAGATGAGAAGACTGATGAAACAACAGTTGTCAGATTCTGACTTTGAAGCCAAGAGTGAAGACGACTTTTTGTTCCTGCCGGCTGGAGCAATGCAGCATCAGGGTATTGATAAAAAAAAGAGGAGAAAACAAATGGAGAAATATGACTCTATAAATTTAGATACTGACCATGCCGAAGGTCAAAGTTCATTAAATAAAGAAGACATTAATAATATACCAAGTATTGTTCAAAATTACCTTCCTCAAACTGATCATAAGGCAGCTGTGAATCACAATCCTCAGAATGGTTTTCAGGGATCTGGTCTTAGCAAACTTACCAATATCATAAATAGGAATCCCCCAAAATCTGACATTTCTACCTCGCCAACCATGAGATCATCAGAATCATCATCATCAAGTCAACAAAATGGTTTTAATAGCTATGTTTCACCGTCCTCGGACAGAGAAACTCCAGAAGTGCCATTGTCACAACCAAAGAATTCTCTTGCCAATATGAGTGACATTGATTTAAGTGAAGCTTTAAAAAACACCACCAGTAAAATGGAAAAGTTAAATCTGTTAAAAGAGTTACTTGATAGAAAGAAGACAAAATCATAGTGACAACTAACCTAAAAGACTATTTACAATTTTGTAATCGATAAAAGCTCTTCCAAAATGAAGTTTTCCATTGTATCATGTGATCAGCAAACCCTAATGTTTGTGCGGGATATTTTGGAAAACATTTAGAAAGTGAATTCCCGTAATAATCTTGTTTTTATGGGAAAATGTGAACTGATATGATTTCATATCCAACAGAAATAATTGTTCCGCACAAACGTAAGGAGATATCACGTGGTATAGGGGCGAACCTCATTATACTTGTATCAGGTTGTTTGCCATTTGACTGATACATTAGTCTTGGTAATTGGATTTGTATTGTACTATGTGATACCTCTTAACCTGTGTAAAGAACAATTATTTCTATTAAAATGGAATTGTGTGACATGTTTTTATGTAGAACATCGTTATTCCAGGAATTTTTGACATAAATAATTTCCATGTTGTTCCTCACAAATGTTAAGAGGCATTTATCACATGGTATGTTGTGAATTAAATTAGTGTGCCAAATGAATCATATTATGTTCCATACTTCCATTATTCTATGTGATGTATAGAAGTAATTGTTTTGCTTGTAATCACCTAAATTTTGTAATTTTATAATAAAAATTGTTTTATTTCAACAAAAAATCAAGGATGTAATGGTTTGGTATTTAAATTAAAATTTTATTTGATTTCAATACACTTTATTTTCTTAGTTCATAAGTAAATCATAAATATTGGGAAAAAGAGGCATTTTACTTTGTGTTTCTGCATCTTCTTTGTTAGCAAGGAAAATTCTGAAAAGTGCATACTTAATTTGTTTAGAGACTTTACAATGTTTATTAATTTTATATTCAGGTATTTTTCAATTTTGCAAATTATTTTGCTATGAAATCTGATAAAATCTGCATGAATGTGAATAAGAATGTTTTATATTTTAGAATACTCAAATTGCTTGTGAAATTATTCTGAAATTATTCAGAATGCATGATTAATTAGGGAAAATTATAAAAATCAGATCAAAATAAAATAACTACCAATAATCTAAAAAAAGGTGTTTCAGTCAGACTGTTGGTTGAATAAGTGTATTTTTGTATTTTAAAAATACTTGTATTCTTCTTGATTTAAGTATAGTAAAATGTATGTCATACGATTGTTGTAACATGGTTGAAGACATCATCGCTGTGTTGTTGTCATATTGCACTAGTTCATATATTCTTATACAAGAACTAGTGCAATATTTATGTATTGTGAGACAAAATGGTATTTTTGATGAAATACTAGTGGGAAGTACACAGAATTTATTTTCCTGTATAATAAAAAAGGTATTGAACTGATATTGTGTAATATTGTCCCTCATTGAATCAAAATTTGCAATTATAAGCTCATGCAAATATCAAGTCAACTTGGGTTAATATTTCACAATATCATTTCAATTACCCTATAATACACGAAAATTTATAGACCACTGCAGTAGCTCAGTCGGTAGAGTGCTCGCTCCGTAAGTGGGAGGTTGTGGGTTCGAAACCCGGCCGGGTCTGACCCAAGACATAAAAGTGGGTAGTGACTGTTCTTTCGCCAAGACTCGGCATTACATGGATGGGAACTTAAAATAAACAAGGTCCCGTGTCACAGTGGGCTTGGCACGCTAAAGAACCCTGCTGTATAATGCCATCAGCGCAACACACAGGCAAAATTTCTGCACTTTAGCCTATAGCTGGCGACGTCTCGATATAAGTGAAATATTCTTGACTGGGACGTTAAACACCATTACTCACTCACTCACAAAAGTTTAAATCATCTATTTTTGTAGTGTCCAATTTTCTTGGTTCTAAGAAAAATAGCATTGTGTAGTGGGGTGGTAAATGTGTGGTATGTTTGTAATATACACTATTTTCTTAACATGTAAATGCATGTGTCAGGGTGTCTAGCGAAACAACAAAAATCTGGTTATCATCATGAAAATTATTGATTTCTGTAAATTAGCTATAGCTAAAGTACATTGTGTATTCATATAGGACAAATTTATTATTTGACTTCAAGATAAAATTTTGTTAAGTTTTTGTTATGATGATTATTTCTGTTGATATTGGGAGAGAGAGAGAGAGATGTGTTGATGTTCAAAGTCATATAAGCATTATTGCTATACTTATGTTATTCCGGTGGCAGCATAAATCCTTTGTATAATGATGAGTTCAAATTATTTTAAAGATATTGGAGATTAAAAATTAGATCTGAATAAATATGCAATTAACTTTTAAGTTACAATTTTAGGGTTATCATTTCATTTGGTTAAAATGTGTCATCGCTTAAATTGCCTAGATTTAAAATCCTTTTGAGCAGATCTTTATTTTAAAAAGTTTGTCATTTCACTTGCCGAAGGTCTGTGGTCTTCTTTCAATAATCAGGTTTCCTGGACCATCTGAGAACTGAGAACCCTTGGTATAATGAAATACTCTTTGACTTCAGCATCAAACACCATATATCCACTCCTATTATGTGACTGTCCTTTCTGCAGTAAAATGTGGTTTTATTCAATGTGTAAGAGAAATCAAATAGTATTTTAATGTAATATGCATGAAAATGGTATTCATGTGGGTCTCTTTTGTTAAGAAGAATTACATATTATCTTGGTTCTTATCTTATTGTTGATAAGTTTAATGTGTCTGTGTCCAGGATTGCCCTGGATATATTTGACGTCTCATAGTTCCATGTTTCACACTACAATGTATTTTGATTACACACATGGTGAGTGTAGCTAGCTAAACAGGAGGGGCTTACCCTTCCGGAGCACCCGGCCTCACTTCCCTGGTGGAAGTTCACGTGTCTAACCTGACTTGTCAGTTCCAAAGTTTTTACTTTACTTCTGGATTGTTATTCGGACGTGGATTAGTATGTTTGTTTTTTATTCTTCTTTTATGTATCTTTTAAGAGGACATTGACAAAGAGATAATATAGTATGTAATATCATGAGAATTAAAGTCCAACTGGCTTGGGATCTTCTCGGGTTGATGAAAATAGCATGTTTTACATCGGATAGATTCCATATACCATTGTTTGACTGCTGAAACCCGCTCTTGGGTTCATGGTCCTTATTTATTTTTCTTCATTTGAACATCAATTGGAACAGGTTAATGATAAAACTGTAGAATGTCAAAAGGAAATGTATTCAAAATCAAAATGCCTAAAGCATGGAACCCCAACGTGACCCCTGACTGACATGAGTGCTAATTGTTTCTTTTGATCTTATAAGACTCTCATCTTGTGTGCCAGGATCCTGAAACTGTGGATACTAGACATCATATTGCCCCCTTTTGGCAAAGAACAATGGCATGAATCAAATTTATAAGCTTTCTGTATTTAATATCTTGTATTACAAGACTTCCACAACCTTTAACAGTTTGTAAGCTTATACAACACATGTATATAATATTAAATTTTGTTATATTTGATCAAAATAATAGATACCAGGGATAAAAAACTATATTATGAAATATGAAATTAAAGGTATGCAGTAATATTATTGGGATTTCAGCAGACTCATAGAACAGATTGAGAACAAAATTATATAAAGTTAATATTTTATGGCAATGGAATTGGGAAACAAAAATTCGATTCTAATTCCCCCAAAGAGACCTATAGTTACAACAATTTTGGTTTCTGTTCCCTTAAAATTACCCTTAAAACCATTGAATTATGATTTTGTAGCATTCAAATTGGCCTCAAATGTTTACTGAACATTTTCATGCATCTTTGCACATATACTATTGAACATTCATATGTTTTATAATCTTGCTCATACAAAATTAAAGTCACCTAGTTTGTTGAAATTTTGGCAACCTCTACAGTGTCGATTTGTGCATCTTCCCCGCTTTATAAATAATCATTCTTTACAGGGTGATGTTTTGGCTTACAAAATGAGTGAAATCAACATCTTGCTAAACCGGACAAATACGTGGTGTTCGCCAACCTGACTTTGGTTGCTATGGAGACGAAAGAAAAACCCATGAATTTGCAAGTTCAGTGCACGTGTCAATTAAAATTGAAATGTTTTGTATTGATGTATATGGGGCGATAAAATATTTACAAGGTGGCTTGGCATTTTGTTCAAATTATCTTTGTAACGGATTTTGTGCTTCTTTGAAGGTAGGCGAAACGTACAGTCCATTCTCCAAAATAACAGTGGCCCCTTGGTCATCATACTTAATTATTTTATGTAACCATCTTTCTTGTTCCGTTTTGCTGGTTAAAATTTGCCTGTATTCATTATTGTGTTTTTTTCATGGTTGCGTTGGCTATTGCTAAATGCATGATTTTCATTTGCAAAGGACAAAGTTCACAAACACAGTCTACGTACATGTAATTTGCATGCATAATTCTAGTACGTCAAAAAGTTTTTTCCCTATTTGCTTCTCTATAGGTAAACTGAATTTTTGCGTTTGTAATCCAGAGCTGTTTAACATGCTCATGGGCATGAACTGGAGCATTATACCGACACACATTCACGGTGGGGGGCAATGTTCACGTATTTATATTTGAATTTATAAAACTTAAACGTTGGTATGACAAATGTGTACATGTGTAATTTGTATGTACAACGTTGAAGGGTACAAAGATGTGTTTTGGAAGTTTTTAAAAAAAAAATAAAAAGTAGTTTTGTCCGTTATGAAAACAAGATTATAAAATATGAATAGAAAAATGGAACGTCTCCAAATAGAATACCCGTGTAAGCATAATTTTTATTCATAGCTAGTAAAATAGATAGAATAAATACACACACATATATACATGTATATATATAGATCTTTGGTCTACATATAATCATCGATTTAGGCGAACAAAAATCGAATTCATGTAAAATGTGTATTTAATCTTCAAATATGATTTTAATTAAAAATTTGTAAAAGGTATATTATTTGATGTTTTATAAATATTATACATGTATTTAAAAATCGTCTCGTGTCGCTGATAGTACTGCTGGTATGATGATTATCAGCTGTGGTTTTTGTCCATCAAACGTTTTTTTTTCAGAATATTTATAATTATACATGGGCGTCATCAATTAATTGGATGTGTTATTTTTTGCGGTTGGTGTTATCTTTGCTCTTAAGACTTCATTATGATCGACTAGATGAAAAGCTCCAATTAAACGCATGTACGGATCACAGCGCCTCTAAAATGGTTAGGTTCGTGTCCCATACGGGTATATCTTATTGAGAGAAAATTTGTTCGATTGTTTCTTCCATCATCCCAGAACTGACCGCTTTGATATAAGTAAAAGAATCTCGACTTCGTCGTAGAGTCATAGACAGATGGAACTCATTTTTATTACCAAACTCTTGTAAATCCCCCACCCCCTCTGTCAATGCTTTTAAAACCCAAGCTTAACAAATTCTGATCAAATCACCCAATCAAATTCAATCCCAGCTGCCATATAGGATACGACTATGCGCAACAAACAGTACCATCCAGAGAAAATTACAAAGAAGCATCACAGAAGCAGAACTACTTACAACGATGTCGATCAACAATGTAAGAAACGTAAGAAAAAACTCCAATTACCCACTCAAACCCCACTCGGGCAGGTTCTAGTGTGAGAAAGGTTGCCTAAGATCTATGGTTCCTTTAACCATCACAGAACTGACCACCTCGATATAAATGAAAGAATCTTGACCTGGGAGAGTAACACCATATCCTCACTTCACTCATGACAATCCCTTTCGAACATGTCATTTGCCTATTTGTTCCAGTAAACAATATTTGGTGTTAATTATGAAAGTTTTTTACATATCTTTTTTAAACATTTAGATTACAAATTTGATCAAACAATCATTATTGAGATATTTAAAGAAATTCGCGAAAACTCGAGAGACTAAAGGTTGTTAATAGTCTATATAGATATTTACCGTAAATGACGCACGAAATTTAAGTACAAAGAAATGATTGTCACTATAACACTTGGTCAAATATTTTTACACCTCCGTGTCAATTTTGGTAACATCTTTACAATAGCATTATTAAGCCTTTCTTTCTAAATTGGATTAGACATTTTATTAATGATAAACAAATATTAATCTTTTTAATCTTAAATATGTTAAGTACAATAAAAGTGTGTGAAAAACCACTTCACAGAAAGGCTTAAAATTAAAATCATCGTTTTTACATGTTAAATATGGTGATTATTAAAAGTCTATAGTCATAATGAACTATCCCACATCGCCTATTTCAGCAATGTTTAGTTGCTATAAGAAACTTGTAAACAGTATTCCTTAAGACTAAAACTAAAAGACTTGATAGCTGTTAAGTCTTATGCTAAATATAGCCATATTTGGTATACTGGTACTCAATTTATAGGATAAAAGGAGTTTGGTGAATATTGATTTACCTCCCTCTCATCAGCATTTTTGCAACTATCTGCAATGAGACAACTTTTCTTTTTCATCTCAAGGAAAAAGTTTGTTTGTTAGCTTGCCCAAGATCGGAACGGTTACTCACCGTTTACGGTTTCCTCCGCCATTCCAGAACTGACCGTATCCGTATTAAAGAATTTTGGTTGGGCCGCAAAAGCACATTTTTCAACTCTACTTCGTTTCTTTGTTAATTAAATTAAAAGGGCTACAGGCGTCTAGCTATCTATAATACAAGTTATGGTTTATATGAAGCATTCTTTCAGAGTCATTTAGATGGCAGACTTTGAATACGGTATCCTTACATCTACTGCACATTTGGTTGCGACAGAAACAATTTATTTCTGTATTCAGGGTGTAGTGCCATCTGAACGTCCATTAGGCTGCCACAAAATCCATGTCGGGGTGGCATCTGAAAGTAGGTATTCCCCGTAGAAGACTTTTATGAGATTTCCCTGGATCAGTTGAATATTTTGCAAAATAAAGGTCTTTGGAAAGCGTCAAATATGCAATTTCATATCCAATATAGTAATAGATCCACGCAAATGGTTTTTCATGTAGAACACCAGCTTATTTGGATTGAGACACTACATACTAGTACATGTATATATACAGTCAAACCTGTCTTTAAAGGCCAGCCAAGGGAACCAGAAAATTGGCCTATATATACAGGCTCAAATAATAAAATAATATGAATAAAGAACAATTGAGATACTGGTCTTTATACGCAAGTGGCCCTTATATAGAGTTAGCCGAATCGACTCTGTGTGTGTGTGTGTGTGCCAGCTTTAATTTCTTCGTTGGACTGATAGGACGAGTGGAAGTTTCTGTCCCAAAATAAAAATAACAGAATAAAGTAATTATAAATTATTTTAACATTTTAATTATAGTTGGCTTACTGACTAAGTAAGATGCACATTTGTATCCATCGTGTTTCAATAAAACGAAACAATTAATACACCTAATTTTGTTTGGATATTCATACAAATTGTGTAAATATAAGTGTATAGTTTACATATAACATGTATATATATGTACGTGATACAAATTATAACGTTTTACATACGTCATCAAATAATGTGTATTTTTCACATATAAAATTCATGTACACTACGTCATCATATAAAGTGTACATACATTATCATACATTTGACGTGTATATAGGTCATAAAGTGTTTAGATCACATAACGTAAATTTATACGTCATCATGAATATAACGTGTGCATACGTCATCATATAATGTGTATATACGTCATATTATGTACTTATATGGCATTGTCTAAAAACAAATTCAATGACGTTTTATACTAATATGTAAATGTAGTGCAATATGCACCAAATCATTAGGTAGCACTGATCAATACTGAAAACCGATAATTTTTAGCATTAATGAAAAGTTATTTAAGCGCCTTTGCAGAATAGTGCCGTATAAGCGATTCTGTGTGCACACGAAAATTCGATGCGCTAATATAAAACTGGACGTATTGTAAAATGTTAAGTAAATTTGCTAAAAAATATAAACTGATTTACAGTCTGTAAAGCATGTAATCTAAACACAAAAGCGTGTCTGAAATAAAATTTTCATCTTAATTTCTGTTACAAACATCTACAGGTATGTCTTTACATCAACAAAACAATGAACAATATAAACTTGTCCACAAAATCTAATTAAGGTCAGGTGTTATTTTTCAGTTAATTGGATTTGTGATGTTTGTAACCCCACCCTATAAATAAAACAGGACTCTATAAATTATACAGAGTCAAATTAACAAAGTATCCAGTTATCAATTATTAACAATGTATGGACGGCGTCAATTATATATGACTTGAGAATGGAAAGTACATTGTTCTAAGTTTTATTAATGTAAAGTAAACATGCTAAAAGGTTCCTTTTTATATAACACGGCTTATATTAATAACGTGTACGGCATATATCCATTTTATCATAAATGGCAGATTCCTAAGGGATTTGTTAATATTTGCAACTCAGTAAAGACGTGTTTGAAGTATTTTAGATGTATTTGGAGCGTTTCAGTCTCTTTATACATAATTGCAATCACCGAGTTTGTTTAAGAATACAAAAATGTATGTTTGTTAAGGGATTTGTCTTTATAAAAATGTTTTTCACACGCACATACTAGTATGTATGCTAAAATAGTTTTATTTTTGAAGGAAATTTTCAGAATTAGTAAACAATGACGATATTGGCTACCAAGAATGAAAACAAAGCTCTTTAAAAATAGGAATTAAATGTTCTCTAGGTAAAGGAAATGCGTTTGAAAGTCCGTTTTAAAAAATGTCCGCGATAGCTTGGCTTATCTTAAAGTAGAGAAAATCAATGTTTTTGGGGTTAGGGAAAAGGAATGTTTGAATAAAAGTTCGGAAAATCTAGATTTATCAATGATGCTTGTGAACCCAAATACTACTGTTCCGCTCAACCATACACGACAATATGTATTTTAATCTTTTTTAAAAATACATGCATGGTTTTGAAGTTAAGCTACAGGGATTATACTTGGTGACCTATTTAGGGAATACACTATAGGTGAAATTGGGTCATTTTAAAAATCCTTAAAGTACTCCTTGGTGTAATGTGTTAAACTTTGATATGTTACAATACTCAAATTTTTTTTTTTCTAAACGCTTGAACAAATCAAGAAATGATATATCTTCAATATCAAATTGATCTAGCCCTTAATAAAACATTTGACTTTATAATTATGATAACTATTTCAATCCAATCGACTTTAACAGATTCAAAATTAACAAGCATTGTCAAGAAGTGAAACGAATATTTAAGAACACCTATTTGTATGCTAGTGCGTATAGGAAAATTGAAACACCATCATGTTAGGTCGTAATTGTTCTTTATCGAAGTGCTAGTTGATGTTGTCTTTTGTGTCACATAGCAGAGACCAAATGTAGTACCAAATTTAATGGGTATCTATTTCATTTAGGCATTATATAATCACAATTCCCTTCCTCTACCGCAAAACGTGTTTTTGACAAATACGTTCAGGTGCTTTTAAAACAGATATTTACAAAAAATGTCCAGACCGAATTTTGTAAGAAATGCATTTTCATATTCTACTGATAATTGCCTTCCAGAAACAAGTTTTAGACCTTTTGGCAAATAAAAGTCAAATAAACCTGTATGAGCTCTGGGGCTATTTGTACTGGGCATGGTTTGTTTTTGTATAACGGTATTCATTTAATCATTCTTGGACGACAGTGTTAACATAACTTTTGAGAGCTGATGAAAACAAAACCCTTAGCTTTTGTTGTTTTTAACCTAAATTAATAGAAACATTATTTCTTGTATATTTTTAAACTAGTGACAGTCATATACACGTTGTTTGTTGAGGCAAAACAGAAAAAAACTTTACATAGGACCTTATGGAAGACACAATGTAAACGTACAACACATTTCTAACATAATGACTAGGTTGTTTTACATTCAAGACAAAATATAACATACTAGTACATGCGATATATCAAAGTAAAAATCTGTCAAAATATCCCAAGTATTGTGATATTATACTCAAAATAAATTACAGACCTGCCGAAAGTTTGACACTAAGTTTACGTATAAGTGCCGAATTAGCGGCTCATTTCGGCGCCACGTTACCTACTGTCGGAGCCGGTCTATTTGTGACAGTGAATAATGCTTTATTAAAACCATCTGAATAAAATTGATATTATTCAGTCGTATTAGGAAATCTGTATGCGCATCTGTGATTAGCGTAGAATATTTCTGCACAGGGCAAAACTTTGGCGCTATGAGGATTTAACATGTTGAAAAACCAGGTAAATGGCGGACCTTGTTGTGCATATGACGTAAAACGTCACCAAGGACATCATTTCCGATGTAAACGTCGTCATTTTCGCTATGTAAAATCCCCATAGCGTCAACATTATTATTTCTACAGAAATTCTTTATAACAATCGCGAAATTTCAGTTACGACTAGGCACAAGTAAGTGAATAATATAGATTTTTATTCAAATTTATTTGATTTTCTATGGGGGAAAAAGTAGTTCACTGTCACAAGCAGACCGGCTCTTAGCGAACATGTATATCATGGCAGCATTTCGCCTTTGATAGGTATGTACTGCACCTTGCACATCGCTGTGAAAGCACCTGGATGAGCATATTTAGTTAATTACTAAAATGAAGGCATATTAATATTAGCCAGGGGTTGTTTTACATTAATGGGTTTTTCTGAGAATGTCCTGGGATTTTAACCGATATGTACTTGATATTATCACACTACTTGTCCTCTGAACAACGTAAAACACACGTGTAGAGAATCACATTTGACACTTTGGAATTCAAGCTTTGATTAGCCTGATTCATATACAATAAAAATAGTTTATCACAGTTTAGCATATTGACTTAAAGAAATAATAAAAACGACATGAATTATAATTATTGGACATGACTGTACCATGTTTAGCATCTTGTGAAATATTTTACCATTCACCAAAACTGACACATGCCTACGTGACAATAAAAATCATTACCTGTGAAGAAACACAAATTCTTTCAGTAAAATTTTCATCAGAGGAAATACGAAACAACGGCGATAGAATAATCAATTATGGATGTCAAATAAATTGACGGATCGCCGGCCACGCCGATTATGTTTCAACAAAGGGTCGACATGCTTGAATAACACACAAAAAGAATTAAAACTCGG